>VRYO01000254.1:631891-710378 GCA_009812075.1 Sialia sialis
GATGGATGATGGATGATGGATGGATGGATGATGGATGGATGATGGATGGATGATGGATGGATGGATGGATGGATGATGGATGAATGGATGGTTGTGTCCATGGTGTTGAACCAGCAGCCTCCTCCTGTGTTGGGCCATGATTCTTTGAGGACCTGGGCAGCTCCAGCCTGCCCCAGCAGCCACAGTGCTGGGCTAACATGGCCCAGCCCCTCATTTCTGTGCCAACAGCAGCTTGGGCTCTTCCTCCACGAGCTGGTGCCGCTCCCTCTTGGCATTCAGTGCTGGAAAAGGCTCCAGTGGAAAGGGAAACGCTTCAGATGCACATCATGTCTTTGGTTGCTCCATATTTATCAACAGTGAATAACAAACCCTAATGACTGCATTTCTCTAATGACCATCATCATTAAAGAGGGAACATGGAGAACATGTGCAAATGAATCATTAATTACAGGCTTTTAAGCGCTATCCTCCTCACACAGATGTTCAGAGGCGAGATTCTGAGCAGAAAGGGAGAATCCCTCTTTGTGGGGTTATTCTGACAATGAATTCTTCCCCTCAGCACAAGTTGTTCCCAGTGTCCAGCCCCCAGGCCGTGCTGGCAGCTGCTCCCTCCCTGGGTGCTTCAGCCACCCCACCCATGCTCCTTCTGCATTCCTCCCCCCATCAGCCAGGCTCAGGGTGTGTGCACAAAGGGAATAGAAAATTACAGCTCCTTCTTCCAGGCTTTGAAGGGAATTTCTGAAAAAGGGGATTTTCCCTGTTGTCTGTGGAGGACAAACCCTGCTATGGCGTCATCAGCGAGGTGCAAAACACGCTCGTGATGTTCCAAGTGCCTCTGACATTCAGCAGGGGAGAATTTATTTGTTTAAAACATTGCTCCAGATAAAAACTGATAACTCTGCTGAGAGCCAAGTCATGCCCATAATGAAGAATAATCATTTGTCTTTAAAGATAAATCCTTCCAGACTTCTGGGTCTGTTTGATTTTGATTGAACTGGTCCTGGTTTCTGACTGTCGGCTACACAATGCATGGTCCACTTTTTCTAACTAAATGAAGGAAAAGTATCTCCAGGTTCCTCTCTGGTTGTTTGGACCCATCCTTGGAAGAGTTTCCAGCGCATTTTTGGAGTAGCAGCACAGTCATTGTCATGCAGACAGCACAAGGCAGAGAGCATGGCCAAGGCTCTGCCAAAAGCCCATTTCTGTTGTAATTTCTGCAATCTGTTCATTGGCAATTCTCATGGGGAGGTTGTACCTGTGCTATCAATTCCTCAGGGATTTTAGCCAATTTTTCCGACATGAGGAACATAGAAGAGAGTGTTTCCTTACCTTAAGGCAGCTGTTCTCATCTTCTCCATTCATTAATTTCTGCTCAGCCCTGATGAAATACAGGCTGTTCAGTGCAAACCTGTGCAGTGAGTTACTTTACACTCACTGGGCTCTTTGGGGAAGGAAATGGGTCAAATTGGCCAAATTTTTGACCACTCCAAACCTGTGGAGCATCTGCAAGGCCCTGCTTGCCCTGCTCAGCCTCCCTGTGAGCAGCAGGCTGCTGTTCTCTTGTTTTCATTTACCAAGGCAAGGGTGAGGTCTGGTTCCCCAAGTGAGTTTTCACCCAGAGAAATGAAATTCATACATGCTTAAACATTAATATCAGCCAGCAAAGCGTTTCTGTTGATGTGGGAGGGGAGGGAATTGATCCAGGCAGTGGAAATTCTGCCTCCCGTTGTCTCTGGGAGATGTCTATCATTTGTCACTGGAATTTAATAAAACAAGATGGTGAGATGGGCAAGTGCTCAAAACCTTCAGGAATAATGGGTTTGAATTATGATAATAGCCCCCAAGGCAGATGACAAATAATTTATGATCGCCTAAGTATGGCAAAAAACATGTTTGCTCCATCCACCAAGTCTCTGATCTGATTTTCCCTTTGAGAAATGTCTCCAGTGCTGTGGACAGAGCTGCTGTGGTGTAAAATCACCAGACTGGAAAGACTCAAGTACTTCTGAGCTTAGACTGTATTTCTAAACCAAAAAGACAATGGCAATAAAGCAGGGGAGAGCTGAGAGCACTTTGTCTTCACAGCACTCGCAGACACTGTTTATTTTCCGTTTTTTTTTGGTGAGGAATCCTCACAATTGAGAATTGATTTACAAAGCAATAAAGTAAATTGTTCAGCAATTCCTCCTGAGTGGTTAAACAGGGGCATTGAATAAACTGGAACTTGTAGAGAAGATGAGAACACAGCAGGAGATTGGGATGGGATGGGATGGGATGGGATGGGATGGGATGGCAATACTGAGGAAGAGGAGATGGACAGCACGGTGCAGGACTGGGAATAACCCCAGATAATCTCTCTGTTGGTTTAACTTGCTTTCTCCTCTGTCCCCCAGTGGCACGGCCAGGCAGCGAGCTTCGACAGCCAGGGCTCTTGTCCCTCCCCCAAACCACCCCCCACACCGTGATCCGCAGCAGGGACAGCAAAATGGGACTAAACCAAGTAAATTTTGCACTTGGCCTTCAGTCTCAGAGGTTGCTGAGGGGCTCTGGCAGCAGCGGGACTTTCCGGTCTAGTTGTTCCTGCGTAAGTAAAGGTAGAAACCGTCTCGTGGTCAAATCTGTTTTTGTCTAATATGTCTCCCAAGGTGATGTTATTTTTGTGGCTTTTGCTGTATGGATCTGTTTCCAGAGGGAGAAGGTGGACTGAGACATGTGCTGGGATTTTGGTCTGTAAAATAACGTGTAAAATAGTTTTTAGTGTGTGTGGAGGCTGGAAAGGGGCGAGGAGGGGTCTGCAGAGAGCAGAGGTGGCCGGGACAGGGGACGGTGGCCACTGGAAAGCTGTGGCAGAAGATGGGAGAGGCTCTTCCAGGCCACCAGCAGCTCCATCCTCGTGGTCAGCCCCAGCCCTGCAGCGTGTCCCCAGGTTTCCTGTTCATGTAGAGGTGTCCATGAGCTCTTAGAAGTTTGTGCAGTGTGTACCCCACGATTCCTTTTGTCATATATTAAAAAAAATGCTGTTGATTCCTCAGGAGGGGAACCCTGTTTTTTTTCCCCTGTATCTGGAGTCTCCCCCAGAGCTATTTGCATGAACAATTTCTTCAGCCCCCTTTGTAGCTGCTGCTCATCCCCCAGGACATCCCTGCCTTATCTGGAGTGGAGGGAACAGCTTTGCCACAGGTGGGAGTCAGGAAAAAAGGGGGAAGATGTTACAGAAAGGGGTGACAGCCCTGCATGGCCACTGGATCTCTATTTCTTATCTTATCCAAGTAATAAAGGGTGACCCAAGGGGGAAAGGGAAATACAGAAACATGACCAATGCTAAAAAAGCTTCCAACCTTTTTTTCTTGACTGTCAGCACTTCCTTAAAGAATAAAGTTTCTCAGCCGAAGCCCTGAAGGAAGGTCAAATTCTGGGAAAAAAAAACCCGAAGCTTTGCTGGTTCCTTGGCTGCAGAGGCCAAGAATGAAGTTAGAATATCCAGTACTGGCTTTACAGCTAAATCAGCTGATCTTTATCAGCCAGCTGTGGATTTTGGATACTTTCTCATCCTGGATTTTTCTCTGAGTTAAGAAGTCCATTAGTGCTGTTTATTCCACCCTAATTAAATTAAGCAAGAGCAAATATTTTGGTTTTGAGGTAGACTTTGCGAGCGAGGCAGCCAGCTCTCCTCCCCTCAGGTCAGCAGGACTGTGCTCATCAGCCACAATCCTCAGGTCAACCTCAGCTCCCATTTCCCCAAATGTCACCACGTCACCCCTGGCTGCACATCACGGCTGGCAGAGCGGGGTGTTTGCATTGCTCCTGGGTGAGATGAATCCTTTGTTCAGTGAAGGGTAAATACATCATTCCTCATCACACCTTGTGTCTTAATTCTCTTTATGTGCCACATGCTGTAGGAGCAGAAACTCAATAAAATTATTTTATTTGTAAGTGCTGCCCTGTCTGGTGAAACATTTCCTCCTGTGGAAGCAGGAATTGTGTGTTGTGTGGTTTTGGATGGGTGCAGTGATCACAGTGGGTGCCATAAAATGTGATAATGACAGAGCCTGGCACGGCGTGGGGCTGGGCAGTGTCATTTGGAGCAGACCTGGGCTCTGCAGTTCCTGGCTGGGCTGGGACAGTCACACCATCCCCAGGGCAGCAGCAAAAAGTGTGTTCCAAGCACACTGCAACAAAGAAATGGTAAAGCTGCATTAATTTCCCAGCACAGAGAGTTCTGAGGGATTCTGCTGGGGACCAAGGGGAGGGCAACATTTCTGAGACCACCACCCTGTGGGGAATGTCCCTGTTTAATTAAAGGGAACTGCTTCTGACCATTAGAACTGATTCACTGGGTGGGTCAAACACTGGCCAGGAGCCTCTGGAGCTCTGCCTGAGCTGGGGGAGCTGAGGAGCTGGGCAATGAGCTGGCAGTGCCTCTGGCAGGTTGGCAAACCAAAGGGCAAGACGTCCCCAGAAGAAGCCACAGCAGCCCCAAGCTGATGGCACTTGACAATCATTAATTGCAGCAACCCACTCAAATCCTTTTCTTCTCTAATCCAGGCTTTTGGGGTTTTGGCGTTCTCTGTATAATCCCCATCTTTTATCCATTCCCCTTGTTATCGAGGATTTAGTCAAAACATACGTGGGGTTTGACACAAAGCTGCTATTTTTAATCCCTGCTTCGCGCACATAATCAATTTCCACTCAATACTGGCTGTCACTAGCATTGCTGGAAAAACTGGATCTCACAGGGGTGAATAACACCCACGCCTGCTTGCCTCACCCCCCCTGCATTTGTATTTTAAATGCTGAGATTCTGCCACATCCCTCAGCCAGGGGATAATCAGCCCATTGTGTGTTTGTCACAGGGGGATTGGTCACGCTCGTGGGGACAGCCACACACCAGGGCAAAACCTTCCCTCCCATCCAGAGGGGAACAGAGCCCTGGGAAGGAGCTGAGCCCAGCTCAAGTGCCGCGCCAAGATTGGTTGAGTTGTTTTCCTGCTCCTCACTCGCTGCTCTCGACCCTGTAATAGCAACTCCTAGAGATATTTCAATTATTTCCAAGCAAAATAAGGAGGGTCACCCCAGGGCCACGTCCCACAGGAGGTTTGGCCGTGCTGGGGCTCCTCTGAGAGTGGCTGCAGAGGGGAGGATGCTGCTGCAAGCAGCCACAAATGAATACTCTGTTTTATTGAGTACTGCAAGCAAAATAAACACATGGAGCATTCCCAGACCCTCCTCTCTTTTCTTTCCGACTTTCTCTTCAGTTTTAGTCCCACAGTCTCCAATTTCACCAGTGACTGGGTGGCTGCAGGGAGGGTAGGGGACACTGCAGGGAGGGTAGGGGACACTGCTGGAGGGTAGGGGACACTGCTGGAGGGTGGCCATGGTTGGTTTAATGTGGGGACTCGGGGAAATCCCACGGGTCCAGCTCATTACAAAGGATCAGAGGGCTGGGAACTGTCCCAGCATTGCTCCTTCCCATCAACTTGAGAACAAATTTAGTTGTATCTGAGGAAAAAAAAGTGGAAAATATCCAGTGGGAAGTGAGTTCCAGACATGGAATCCCAGAATTGTTTGGGTTGGAAGGGACATTAAACCCATCTCTTGTCACCCCCTGCCATGGGCAGGGACAATTTCCATTATCCCAGGCTGCTCCCAGTCCTGTCCAGCCTGGCCTGGGACAATTCCAGGGATCCAGGGGCAGCCACAGCTGCTCTGGGCACCCTGTGCCAGGGCCTCCCCACCCTCAGAGGGAGGAATTCCTTCTCAAAATCCAGCCAGGGTGATATTCTCCAATGCTGGCTTCCCACTGATCACATTATTGTGTGGTGGGGTTTTTTTAATACATCAGCAACACATTTGTTTGGCAAAGTGAAGAATCTTGTCATAACAATTTATATTTAGTCTCCAAATGTGGCCTTTAATTGCTAATTACAGAATGCTACTCACAGGTTGGCAAATCACGCACTAAAAAAAAATGCCAGAGAGGAAGAAAACAATTGGAGGTTTATAAGGGTTTAAGGAAAAAACAAACATGGTCTTTAATTATCTTAGGGGTAAAAAATAGCAACTAAGAAATAAATGTGCCTTCACTATTGATGTTGAAGGGAGGTGTGTGGCTGGGAATCACTTACTCTGCAGGAAGTTTTTGGGAACAAGAGTGGCAAACCCCACCAGGAGCTGGAGACAGGGACTGACAGGGTTTTGGGACTGTGGATCACAAAACCAGCTCTGTGCAGCTTCGTGGGGTGCTGCAAGCAGCAGACAGGGCAGTGCAGGGACACTGGGGACATTCCCAGATGTCACAGCAATTGCTGCCACTCCAAAGGGGCACTCAGTGGGGACAGACATGGGTTTGTGTTTCTGCCCCCTCCCTGGGCCTGGCTCTCTGGCAGGAGCAGCTTTGTGTGCTTTGATTTCAATTTTATTTTATTCCTTCATAAACCTTTTATTTACACAGAGTTCTTGATTAGCCTGTAAAGAGCATTCAATCAATGGGCTCAGTCCCAAACACATCCCTTTCAGTCTTTAGTTCAAGCAATGTCAGTCCAGATAATTTTATCTTTGCTTGCAAGATAATAAATTAGGCAGAAAATTATATATAGCTCATTGGAGAAAATTACTGCCCTTATCCTGGAGATTCTGATCTCAGTCCTCTGCTTGTTCTTCACTTTTACTACTTCTGTTATTTGCCCTCCTAATCGTGTCCCTAATTAGGCCACCCCAGACTTCTCAATCTCATTTTGCCAGAGGTTTCCTCCCCCAGGGCTCTCATTGTTCTTCCTGCCATTAAGATTATCTAGCAGTACAGTTGTGCACTTATTTAAATGCCAGGTCAGGGATCTCGTCTCTGCCTCGAATGCCTCACACAAGGATGTTCTGCAAACCCTGTCTTGTCATTTCCAGGGAGCCTCAGCTCCTGGATGAGCCCACCCAGGGGGCAGGGGGCTGGGATGCTCCCACCAGCCCTGGATATCCCAGGAGAGCTGGGCTGTGTCTGCACCGTGCAAGAGATGCCAGCTGGGTTAGGGTAAGGAGAAATGGATTTAAACTAAAGGAGGGTGGGTTTAGTTTAGATATTAGGAAGGAATTCTTAGCTGGGACCGGGGAGCCCTGGCACAGGGCGCCCAGAGAAGCTGTGGATGCTCCTGGATCCCTGGAAGTGCCCAAGGCCAGGCTGGGCAGGGCTTAGAGCAGCCTGGGACAGGGGAAGGTGTCAGGGTTGAAACTGTATGAGCTTTAAGGTCCCTTCCAATCCAAACCATCCTGTGATTCCATGATTCATTTGGCAGCAAGAGGTGATGCAGTTTGCTCCTTTGCTGGAGTGAGCATCACTCCAAAATCTGCCTTGACAAGAAGCCAGAGCTGCAGGTGAGCCTGGGAGAAGTGGAATTTGTTTCCTCTTTGGGTATTCTGGATTTCTGTCCAAGAGCCAGAGGCATTCCAGGAGCTCTGCCTGGCTCCCAAACCCTGCAGTCAGACTTCAGCAGCTACTTAAATGTACAAAAATGTATTTTTTTCCTGGACTTTTCCCAAAGATAATTTGTAATTATATTTTACAGCTTTATACATACATATATATTTAAGACAGTGCATTAGTCATACAAATATAATTATATATTTTACGTTCCCGTGTCATTTTTAATTAAATGTGGTATTTAAAGCACATACATTTCAAAAATCCAAGAGAGGCTTCTATTAAAAATGCAGTTCGTTAAAGCTAATAAAATACCTGGGCCAGGACAAACCAGAGGCTGTTCGGTTGCCGTGGGAACAGCGGGCATCAAAGCCGAGAGCAGCCGCGCTAACCTTCCCCGAAATAACAGGGAAATGTGATTAGGGGGCAGAACCAGCCCGAATCCGAACGGATTTCTCCTGGCTGCAGGGCCAGATGTGGCACATCTGTGCCAGACCCATCTCCCGGGGGTGATGCTCCCAGTGCTGGGAATGCCATGTGGGGCAGCCTGGCGGGAATTTGGGCAGAGAACAGCCCAGAGCCAAGCGGAGGATGGGCAGTGCAACCCAGCCATCCAATGCACACATGCAAACACTTTTCTGGCTCGTTAATTGCTTCCAAAGTGGAAGATTTCTCCTCATCTCCCATTAGCAGCTGCACATCCGTCTCCATCTCCGATTGCCGCGGTTGAGGGTTTGTGCTGTCGGCAGGGACAGAGTGAGGAGCGGTAATTTTTTAATTAAGTCGCTTTGCCGGCGTTCCTCTGGGATGTCTGAGAGGAACGAGGGAAGATTCTTTGCTCATGGCTCTGCTGATTTCCTGCAGACCACCTTGCCCAGCCCTCCATGTGTCTGTGTCCCCGCTCCTGCTCCCACAGAACCATTCTGGAAGCAGTCCTGGGCAGGGTGAGACCCCCCCAATCCCTCTGCTCTCCTCCCGGAGATGATTTCATGTGGATTTTCTGGTTACAGAAAGCAGGAGAACCTTCCTGCCTGTTGCATGACCTTGGCTTTGCCAAATCACCCTTACACTAACTTCACGACTATAAGGCGCACCAGATTATAAGGCGCGCTTCCGGGTTGTGGGCAATTTCCCGAACTTTGTCCATGTATAAGATGCACCGGACTATAAGGCACACTTTTTTTCCCAGCGAAGATCCACACACAACAAAGTAACAAATTAGTAATGGAATGGCACGATCGCAGGGCTTGCTGGCAGGTGCTCAATTTGCAAACGTTTTTCACGGATTGGCGCAGCCTTTAAACACAGTCCCAGGCACCCTCCCCGTGCCGTGGGCCCCAGCACTCCTGCCCGCCCCCAGCCCCGGCTGCTGCGGCTCTCACAGCTTGGGGCTCGCACTTCCGGGTTGGCAAATTTCCAAACTTTGTCTATATATAAGGCGCGCCGGACTATAAGGCGCACTTCTGAGTTTCAATCAAAATTGTAGGCTTTAAGGTGTGAAATTACTGTAATCTCCCAATGACCCTTAATTGCTGCAGGGATGAGCCGCCTGCTCCCGGAGCACTGAGGGAACTCTCCCCTCCATCCTTGGGAAAGTCCCATGGGGGTGTGGGATTCTCCTCCCAGTCTGCACTGGGAACCCTGGGTGCTGCTCAGGTGCCACCCCGGCAGTGCAGACACGGCTGTGCTGGGCTCTTTGGACAAAAGGGATGGAGCTGCCATGGACTGGGACTTTTCCAGGCTCATCCCTTGGGGCAATGCCACTCACGCTGCCCTGGAGTTCTCTCGGATGCTGCTGCCAATCCCAGAACAATCCTGGCAGCAGGAACGGAGCTGATGGCGCAATTAAAATAATTATTTCCTAAACCTGCAGGTCCCTGCAAGCCTCTGGAAGTGGCTCTTGCAGTGAAGAGGGGAGCCAGGGAGCGGGCGCAGAACTGCCTGGCTCGGCAGCACGCAGCTGAGCATCCCAGGGGAGGATGGCACTACACCCCAGCTGTGCAAAATTTCATGGGGTTTATTGGTACTGATGTCTCTTGATTAAATTATATTTCTTTCTTCATTTATTCTCTAACAAGCTGAACATTTCAATTTCCCAGGCAAGCCTGGGTTGGGAATGGGGGGAGGTGGCAGCTGACACTGATATTGGAGTGGGCTCAGTTGGAGAGGAATACTTCTCATTTAAACATCTGATTTCCTGAAAACCTGCACTCCGGGGAGAATTGACAATTCAGAGCCGAGCTGAGAGCTGCAATCTTCTGCAGGAGCTGTTCACAAAGCTGAGTGTGGCTCCATGGCCTGTGTGGTGCCAAGAATCCCCCAGGTAGCAAGGCTTGGAGTAATTTTAGGTTAAAAGGGAATCATGGAATCATAGAATCATGGAATGGTTTGGGTTGGAAGGGACTTGAAAGATTATCCAGTTCCAGCCCCCACCTCCTGCCATGGGCAGGGAATCAGACCTTTCATTTTCCCTCCCCTGAGCAAATCCATGAAAGTGCTAATCTTTGCACCATTTTCATTTACAAGGGTTAGGAGGTAATTTAGGAGAAATCCATTTAGCTGAGCAATTAGCGAGTCAATAATACACTTCTGCATTTTATTAGGAAGAGAAAAATTGATAATTTCTGTTTGTTTTGACCCTACCTCTGCAGCAATGGCAGCGGTTCTCCGGGATAATCCCAGTTACCATGGTTATATCTCCCTCCAGGTCCTTGGCCACATGCAGCAGCAGGACACAGGAGCCAGGGCTGCTGTGCTGGGGGGAACTGCTCCAGCCCCCCCAAATTCTGCATCCTTGTGTCACTCCAGCCTCTCCTGCCCTGCCTGCACCACCTGGAAAGTCAGGAGGGCTGGGAACCCCAAATTTGCTGCTGCCTCCCAGCTGGGTATGAGGGATGTGGAGGCAAAGAGACAAAAAAATCTCTGCTTGTTATTTGTTGGAGCTGACTCAAGATCCCTGAGCTGCAGCTGTGGGAAAGAGACCCCAATCCTCCTTTCCCAGGGAGAGTCACTTCACCCCTCAGCACTTTTGCCTCAGGAAGAGGGATTAAAGCAGAAAATTCAGATCTATTCCAAAAAAGGCACCGGGGAGCTGATTTTGAGAGGCAAGAAATTAAAGGACTGCTTAGCTGAATAGCTGAGCTGGTATTTTTCTGTCCTCAGGAAACAACTTTGATATAACAGCATTAGTAATAATAACACCCCAAAGAAAATCCTGGTGAAATCATGTAGGCTGCAGGATGTGTGAAATCCCTGGGATGGGGTGTGGGTCTTCCTCGTGTCAGCAAAATCCTGCCTGGATGGGATGGAGACATTACCACAAATGGGAGCAGCTCAGGGAAAATAATCCATCTTGATCAAAGAACCAAAATAGCAGAAAAATCTGTTAGTAAATGAAACTGTCCAGAAAATATTGAAACTTGGTGCGTCACAAGCCACTGCTCCTCTGACAGGGCTGTGAGCTCCCAGTTTGATGGCTTTATTTTTATTTCTCCTTTCCAGAGGGAAGGAAGGAGTAGAAAACACTGGGAAGGATGAGAGGAGCCTGAGCATCCCAGGCTGGCTGGGGCAGGGAGATCCAGATCTGCAGGGTCCCTGTCATTCTGCAAAATTCATCTTTTAAAAAGGAATTTCATTTTGTGTCCCTCCCTTTGGGAGGATGCAGAGGAGGAGGGGGGTGCAGGGGCTGTGAGTGCTCTGGGGGTTTGGGGGGCTGGGGAGGGATGAGGGGAGCTCTGTGCATGGGGGATCTGGCAGCAGCTGGGTTGGTGAGGATGAGCTGCTGCCCCAGTGTCCCTCCAGCCCCGGTGTCCTCCCAGCCCTGCTGTGACCCCACGGGGAAATTTGCTGCCTCCAGGCTCGTGTGT
Source organism: Sialia sialis (assembly GCA_009812075.1). Classification (NCBI taxonomy): domain Eukaryota; kingdom Metazoa; phylum Chordata; class Aves; order Passeriformes; family Turdidae; genus Sialia; species Sialia sialis. Next base: position 643,166 of record VRYO01000254.1, read on the forward strand.
GATGAGTTACACCTCAACCAGATGTTCCGTGGGCAGGAGAACCTATCTGAAGTTAAAAGCCAGTGATTAGAGTTGCCAACCAGCCATTAAGAAAGTATTAAATGGAGAATTATCCCCCTCTTCCTGTTTCAATACAATGGGAGCTTCATAACGCACTTGTTTAAGTTGCCTGGTTTTAATTTTAGTTCCTGCTTTTCTAATAGGACACGCAGAACAATTTCACTTTATCAATAGCTCCTGTGAGCTGGAAAAGACTCAGGGAGGGGAAGAAAGTCAATATGCTTGAGAATGAGACAAAGGAGAAGAAATGAGCCCAAAGATCTCAGTTTCTCTTTCCCACTGATAACACAACTTCTCCATTTACTTGACCAGATTGCCTTGCAAAGAGGAGGATTTTTCAAGAGGAGCAGAGATGAAAGGGATTATTACTTACAGAGGCTCTTCTTTAAAGAGATAAAGCATTTGGCAATTAAACACGAGGAGCTGCAGACTCCCAGGGAAGGCTGGAGCAGCCCCATTAGCTTAATTTCCACAACCCCTCCTTTTGGGAAGAATGATCCCTCTGCCTGGGCTGGGTGTGGGAGGGGGAACAGGAGCAACCCTGGCCCCAGAGCTGCCTCCACTGGGGGCTGGACAGCACCAGGGGAATGAAGCAATGCAGGTTTTTCACAGCCTTCTGTGGGGAAGAAGCCCTGGCTGCCCCAGGTCACCTGCACAGACCAGGAAGTCTCTGCCCCTTGAGACAAGGCTGAATTTTCCTGGAAATCTGTCAGTGCAGCAGGAATGGTTGGGAGGGCAGAGGCAGGGCAGGGCAAATGGGAGCAGCCACAAAAATCCATTTCCACACAGGACAGGGGGACCTGAGGCAGCCCTGCCAGGGTCCCTGGATCTTTTTTGGATCCCTGCATCCCTCCAGGGCTCCCTGCATCCTGCTGGAAGTCCCTGCATCCCTCTGGGGTCCCTGATTCCACCAGGGATTCCTGGGTGCCATGGGCAGAGCTCGAGGGGCTGCTGCTCCCACTGGGGCTCCTGGCAGAGCCTGGGCAGTGCCAGGGTGACTGCTGGGGACAATCTCTGCTCTCTGTGACAGGGACAGGACCCAGGGAAGGGCTGGAGCTGTGCCAGGGGAGTTTAGGTTGGATTTTGGGAAAGGTTCTTCCCGCAGAGGGTGCTGGGCACTGCCCAGGCTCCCCAGGGAATGGGCACAGAGCTCCTGGAGAGTTTGGACACTGCTCAGAGGGGCACAGGATGGGATTTTGGGGTATGTGCAGGGTCAGGGGATGGAATCAATCCTGGTGGGTCCCTTCCAGCTCAGGACATTCCTGATCCCATGGGCTGGGAGCACTCAGAGCACAGAGGGTGCTGGTCCCCTCCCCGAGTCACAATGTGCCTGCAGCTCAGAGCTGAGCCACCCCTCACACCAAACACGAGGGTTTGTCTCAGTGTTTGTCAGCAGATGGAGATCAGGCTGTTCTGCTTTATGGGAGTTATTCCAAGGATTAATTAGTTGATGTTTCCTGAAGTACTTTGAAGATGTGGAGAGTGAGATAAGTGCTGTGCTCTAGGAGCCCACTGGGCACTGCAGTTGTTTTTACTCCTCATTCCCAAAGTGTTTGTACAAAACAAATCCCACAGGAGCTTGTGGGGCTCTGTCTGTCCTGGTGTGGTGAGTGACATCTCTGACCATGGTGCCCAGCACAGGGAGGGCTCTGGATGAGGACAGAGGAAGCCACAGAGGTGCTCCAAGGGCTGGAGCCCCTCTGGAGCCAGGCTGGGACAGCTGGGGACGCTCACCCAGGGGAGAAAAGGCTCCAGGTGCCACAGGGAAGTGCAGGTCTGATTGTGCAGGACTTGTTCCAGGCTGTGAGATGGTTTCTGGTGCAGAATCATTACTGCCCCATCAATTTTAATTCAAGCTGGAGAAATCATCAGTGTAATTATTTACTACTGTGAGATTTCTGAAAATTATATTTCTGTTACTGCCCCTATTGATCTTGAAAAGGGCCATAAATTAACTTGACAGTTCACAGAGTCCTTCACACTTGGATAATTTCTCTGCTTGACTTGCACTGTGTGTTGAACTTTCAGCACCAGCCAATTACAGTCATTCAAAGTGTGTATTTGAAGATTTTTCTTATGCAACAGATTTGATTATAATACCAAAGAACTTGAGGCAAATACCACCAAGTGGCCTCCATGTCACAGAACAGTTTGGCTTGAGCTGGGCGCAAGGGGATGCTGGATGGGCTTTAGGGGGGCAAAAGGCACCAAACAGCTCCTAATCCACCCTCTGTGCTCTCAGGGTGTTGTGATGGAGGCAAATCACAGCAGTCCCAGGTTTCTGGGGGGCCCAGGGACACAAACAGGACAAATCCTGCACCCTGCAGGGGTGTGGGGTGAGAGAGAGCACAAGGGGCAGTCTCTGCTGGGGCAGGAAAGTGTGGGGACAACATGGGGCTGTCCCCAGCACCTGCCCTGTCCTGTCCTGTCCTGTCCCAACCCCCTGGGGCTGCTCAGTGCCACAGGAAAGAGGGAAGGGAAGGGAAGGGAAGGGAAGGGAAGGGAAGGGAAGGGAAGGGAAGGGAAGGGAAGGGGGAACTCGGGGCCTTACAAAAGGTGGAGATTTTGTAGCTGCAGGGGGAAGTGGCCTGGGCTTCATTAGGCACAAACTCAGTAAATCAGCAACATCTGGGGCCTGCTGGCTGGAGCACCGCCCTGGCAGGGGAGGGAAATCTCCTCTTGTCCTCCCAGATTAAGGGATTTTGCTGTTTGCTCACAGTTTTGTCCATGTAAAACAAGCTGGCCTGCTCAAAGCCTCATGTTCCGTCTCTGCCCTAGATCCTTCCAAAACCCAAAGCCCCCAACATAAACTCTGCCCTAAGCCCCAGCCCAGCCCCCTGCCCAGCACCCACCAGGGTCTGTGCTCACTGTTCTGAGCCCTGTGAGGATACCCCACCTCGGGAAGTGGATTTTGGGGTGGCTTTTGGGGTGTCTCAGGGCCAATGTGGAGCTCAGGGCTCTGCCAGCCCTGCCCAGCACCCCATGCCCCCCAGGCAGGTGGCTGCACTTCGCTGCGTGGTTTTTATTCGTTATATCAGAAAACAAAACCTCCTTAAATTAGTCCAGGACTCTGCAGGGTGCTCTCAGGCAGGGACACCCGGTGCTGGGGCAGGGATCCAGCATTTCCTCATTTCACAGTGATGGGAGGAGGGGCAGAGACTCCGTCCTGCGGGCCGGGCTGGGCAGCAGCCTCACACCTCCAGCTTCTTCTTCATCTCCATGCGGTAAATGATCTGGTAGCCGTCATCCCAGGCGTAGATCTGCCTCTCGCGGGGGCTGTACTTGAGGCTGGCGTGGGAGCCGTAGCGCTTGGGGAAGTAGACGAGGGAGGCGTCCTCGGGGGCCAGCGTGCCGCTGACGTCGAACACGCACTGCACGCGGGCGCGGCTGGGCAGCCGCGTGTTGTACACCACGTGCAGCGCCCCGCACACCACGAAGGCGCCCTCGGCGTTCTCCCGCGGGCACGGCGTGTCCCACATCTGCTCGATGTCCAGCGAGGCGGGGTCCAGCTTGGCCAGGCACATGTTCTTCTCGTCCTCCTTGGTGGCGTAGATGGCCCAGAGCCCCTCCTCGTCTGCCGACACCTCGATGTAGGTGGAGGGGGAGAGCCCGAAGACGGGGATCTGCTCCTCGGCCGGGAACACCGAGCTGTCCACCACCGTCTTGTTGGCCAGGTTGAACTTGATCACCTGGAAGGACAGGCCCTGCTGGCGGATGTAGTAGAGGTGCCCGTCGTAGACGAGGTGCCCGGTGCCCACCCAGGGGTAGGGCAGCTTGATGCGGGCGGCCTTGCGGGTGGCAGAGAAGAGGGTGAACTCCCGCATGCGGGGGAAGACGTAAACCGTGTCGTTGGCGGTGCCGTCGAACACGTAGATCTTCTCCGAGCTCCCCGCAGCGTCCTTGGTCCAGAGCCCCGAGGCGCTGCCGAAACGCTTGAGGATCTTCATGGCCCTGACACTGGCGATGGTGTCACTGCAATCTGCAAGAGAGGGGCCGTGAGAGCCTGGGAACAGCCCGGCCCTGCAGCAGGACTGCTGCTGCCCCTGCTGGGCTCTCACTCTGTCCCACTCCAGGCCTCAGGGATCTGCCTTGGAAACTCGCTGAAGGGGTTTAAGTGCATCCCTGGTGGCACTGACAAGTCCCCACTGCACCCATGGAACTGGCAGGGGAGCCACCCTGACCCCAGCCCTGCCCCAGAGGCTTTGGAGATGCACAGGGCTCCAGCGTGGGGCTTGGATGCAGCTCCCAGGCTGGGGGATGCAGGAGCTTGTGCCAGAGGCACCTGAGATGGGGACACAATGGCCCAGCCCGTGGCTGGGGGACGCCTGGATGGGATGGGCTAGAAAGGGCCCTCAGACAGCTCCATCCCGCAGGGAGCCATGGCAGCCCCTCACCCGTAAGCTTGGTGTACTTCTCGTTCTTCCTCTGCTTGGCTGTGGCCACCTGCTTGTCCATCAGCGTCTCATCCACCTCCACGCAGGGCGGGGCAGGGTTCTGTGTCTCCAGGTAATCCACCTCCCTCTCCAGCCGGTCCACACGCACGGCCGCGCTCTCGGCCTCTGCCCTCATCGCCTCCCGCTCCTTCTCGGCCGCCTCCAGCATCCCCAGCACCTGGTTCTTGAAGTCCCGCAGCTCTGTGGAGTAGCGGCTGCTCTGGTCGTGCCACTGTGAGATCCTCTCCTGTGGTGGCCAAGGGGACACTGAGGTCTCCAGATCTCACAGCTCACCAGTGGCAGCTGTCCCAGCCTGCCCGGGCGGTGGGAGCCCCCAGAGCCACGTGGGACTCGTGTCTCTGGGTCCCATCCCACCCTGTTCCCACTCCTGTGGTGCTCCCACAATGCTTCTGCAATGTTCCCAACCCTGTGATCCCCAGTCCTGCAATGCTCCCAGGATGTTCCCAGACCCACAGTGCTCCTACTCCTCCATGACATTCCCAGACCCACAGGGGCTCCGTTCCTGTGCTGTCCGCAGATCCACAAGGCCCTGCTCTCCTGTGACACCCCCAGGATGTGCCCAGGATGTTCCTGAACTCCCATTGACCCCCATGCTCCCACGGTGCTCCCAGATCCTTCATGCCCTCATTCCTGTGGTCACCCTGTGAAGCTCCAGACCTGCAATGGCCCTGTTCCCTTGATGTCCCCCTTCCTGTGATGCTCCCATTCCCGTGATGCTCCCATTCCTGTGATGCTCCCATTCCCGTGATGTCTCCCTTCCTGTGATGTCCCCATGGCTCTCCCAGACCCACAATGTCCTCAGCTTTCCCATGATGTTCCCATTCCCATGACGTTCCCATTCTCATGGTGTTCCCACCCTTGTTGTGTCCCCGTTCACGTGATGTCCCCGTTCCTGCAATGTCCCCACAGTTCTCCCAGACCTACAATGTCCCCAGCTTTCTCATGATGTTCCCACTCCTGTGATATCCCCATTCCCATGATGTTCTCATTCCTGTAATGTCCCCATTCCCGTGATGTCCCCACTCCTGGGATGTCCCCATGGCTCTCCCAGACCCGCAGTTCCCCCGCTCCCACCATCTGCGTGTCCCACAGCGCTCCCAGGCCCATCTTGCTCCGGTATCTCCTGGTGCTGGGCTGTGCAGGACCCTGGCAGGGACACCCGGGCACCGCACACCCTGCTCCGTCCCCACCCCAGCTCCTCCTTCCCCAGCCCCGCTCCCAGCCCCGCCGGCCTCCGGAGGCTCGGGAGCCGCTCAGGGGCGATCCGGGCTGCGGGGCCCCGCTCGGGGCTGTACCTCCAGGAGGGTGAGACGGCGCTCCACGTACTCCATGAACTGCTGCTGCTGGGCGCGCAGGGCCGGGGCGAGCAGCGGCAGCAGCAGCAGGCAGCGCCAGGGCCCCATGGCCGGCAGCGAGAGCAGCCTCCAGCTCAGTGCTCAGGAATGCTCCGGCCTCCCCAGCCCTTATTGCATCCAGATGTGCAGAGGGAGGGGAGGCTGCTCCTTCCCCGCAGAACAGCCCCGGGCGCTTTAACCCCTTCGTGCCTCGGCAGTGCCCGCAGCGCGCACCCAGCGCGGTGCCCCCGAGCCTGGGGAGGGGCTGCTGCCGGGAGTTTGGGGTGCAGGGAGCCCCGCAGGAGCCCCGAGCGGGAGGACACGTCCTCGTGAGCCGTAGTGTGGGGACAGCGAGGGGACAGCCCTGGCTCCTTGTCCGCAGAGGTGCCCAAGGCCAGCGGCCAAGCTGAGCCTCGGACATGTCCAGGACTGGTGGAGCGAAGCCAGACCAGCACCATGGGCACCAGCCCCAAACCTGTGTCCCCTCTGAGCCCGTGTGCCGCTCCTGAGCCGCTATCCCATATCCCCTGATCCCACATCCCCTCTGAGCCCGTGTGCCCCTTGATCCCATATCGCCCCTAAGCCCGTGTCCCCGTCCCTGAGCCCGTGTCCCCCCACGTCCTGGCTCTGCCCCGGCAGCTCCTGCCCGGCTCCCCGTGCCGGGGTCCCGCGGATCCCCTGGGCAGAGCCATCGGTGCCAGGGCTGGGACATGGCAGCTTGGTCACTGCCCTCAGCCCGGGCTGCCCGGCCACTCGCTGGCCTTTGGGGCCGCTTGCCCGAGGTGGCCCAGGCGCTGGTGTGGGGCCACTTGGCTGCTCCCACAGCCCTGGGACGGGGTCCGCCCAGATGTGGTGTGATGGATGGACGGGAGGATGGAGAGACGGATGGATAGGCGGTGGATGGATGGATGGACGGACAGACGGACGGATGGACAGTGCAGCTCCGTGCCCTGGATGCAGCCCAGCCGGGCGGTTCTGCACCGGCCGTGGGCTCCTGGGCCATGGGCAGGGAGCGATCGGAGCCGGGGCCGCGGAGCTGCTGCGGAGCGCGTGTGCCACCTAGTGCCGCTGCATCCCAAACCTGCATCCCACATCCCGAACCTGCATCCCGGATCCACATCCACATCCCAAATCTGCATCCTGGATCCACATCCCAAACCTACATCCTGGATCCACATCCCAAACCTGCATCCCACATCCCAAACCTGCATCCCACATCCACATCCCAAACCTGCATCCCGGATCCGTATCCCACATCCCATATCTCAAACCTGCATCCCGGATCCACATCTCACATCCACATCCCAAATCTGCATCCTTAATCCACATCCCAAATCCACATCCCACACCTGTACCCTGTTGCATCCCACACCATCGACACCTCACTCTGGATAGCCCCACACCCTTCTCCCACTCCCCTTAACAGACCAAGTGACCAAATTAATAGAGTACAGAAAATTAACCCTTTTTATTGATGCATTGCAATTGTTCTACATTTTTACCATATTATGTAGAAAATACTTAAAATACAAGCTACTTTGTAAAACCAAAGACAAACATTGAATCCAAAGATAAACTATGTTTTCACAATGGACCCTTCTCCCATATAGTTAGTATTAAATTTTTAAATATCTATTTCTTTTGTTAAAATGATTTTTACATACCCCCTAAGTACATCAGCAATACAAACATAGATCAGTAATTGTCAGAAACTACCTGTATCTAGCGGCTTGTAAAAAGGAAGAGCACAACCATAAAAGAAAGTTAAATTTTACACAGTAACTAGCATATCAAATACATTTAATAAAGTAGGAATTCCATTGCAATATCAAGGATTCAAGCAGAAATACTAACATTACATATAATGTACTGCTACATGTAGTGAGATAGATATAGTTCAAGCTGAATCTGAAATCACACATTATATAAAGTTTAGCAACAAACAACCATGTGGACATGCGGCACCATTCAGAAGTTTAAATAAAATTAGAAAAAAGAAAGCAGGGCTGTGCCAATCCTGTCATTTAGAAGCAATTTAGTTTCATGTACTAAAAGAAATTGCTGAGTCAGAGGTAAATTACTGCATCCCATCAATTAGGTGCTAAGCAGGAAAGCCTCAGGAGTTGCCTCTGCAGGGGCTATCACAGCTGCAAATACAGGTCAGGTAAGAGAAAACTGATTGAACAGCTCAAGAATCACACAGACAAACCTAGCTGGGACCACGGCTAGCAAGTATTCCAAAGCTGAATCCCAAACTAGTTGTGAAGAAAACTAAAGGATGCCAATTCCTATCCAGAGATAGCAGATTTCTCTCCAAAAATGTGTAGCAGGCTCTGACAATGAGGAGAGTCAATTCTTGAACCCAATTTGAGGCTGGATATGCAAGGAAGAAGGATGTATCACCTTAGAGCAGAACACAACACACCTAAATTGGGCATCATATACTGGGGCCAGACTGGGAGGCGCTGGCCCTGCTGGGGTGGGGTTTGCTGTGTATCACAGAGGAATTTCTGGGGTATTGTTTGACAGCTTGTTCCAAATGGAGCACGTTTGATTTTACGGGCATATTTCCATCTCACCCTCCCTGTTCCAACACTTCTGGGAACTCAGGCAGCGGAGATGACACCGTGCTTTGGGAATACATTTGGTTGGGATTAATTGTGTTACAAAGTCTCTAAATGGACATGTCAAGCTGCTTTTTTTTAGGGGAAAGAGGGCAAGTTCTCAAAACTATTAGCAGATTTTGCTAGAGGTCTTTTTTCTTTTTTTTTTTTTTCTTTTCCTGTTAGTGAAGTGTTTTCCATGAAGTCCTATTTGTGAAACAGGGAGTTGGAGCTTGGTCTGCCTTTCGGTGGAAAGGCACAACTCTATACCCAAGAGGTATCTCAAGGCAAGTACTGAACACAAGCAATGTCAAAAAAAGCAAGAAAAGTGCCTACAGCAACAAACAGCATCGTTTGCAGCAACGATGTGGCACAGCAAGGTTGGTTTTCCGCACGCTCACGGAAGTGCTCCGACTACAAACACACTGAACATCAACGTGGGCTAATGCTACCGTCCAGTTCCACAGCCCTCCATCCCTCCCTAGTCCACCCACCTCAGGCCAGCCCAGCCTTCCTTCTGGCATTTCTTGGCTTGGGGCATTTCTTGCCACAGCCAGGTCAGGACTCGCCTCCCTTCCCGCTGGGACGGAACATAAACTGGGGTTCAAGGTTACCAAACCTCTTATTGCTGCAGTACCACGACTGCTCAAACCAGTTTATATCATCCTTTTGGACAAGATACTTTATGTGTTAGACGAGAAATAATTCCTAGTACAAGGGACCCAAGAAAACAAGGTGTAGTCCAAAACCTGCACTGATTATCCAAAGTGAGTTATTTCCTCTGAACACTAGGGCTACAGCTGACAGACCTTCCCAACAACTCCACACTAGCAGTAGCATTATAAAACTTTTTTAATGGTATTATGTGCTTTACAGCAGGCTCTCTTTGGTATAAATATTCTATCACCAAGCTAGCAATATTTTACACGACACGTCTGCTATTCCTGTGGGGGAAGGTAACGCTACACTAAACCTAATAAAAGTGATTGCACGTAATTAATCACTTCTGCAATATTAGACTAAACATTCCAATGCATTCCCAGCACTACCTTATCCGAAATGCACTGACAGACACTAACAGTACATGTGCCATTTCAAGGGAAAGCTTCAAGGGGACATCACTTCACTGGGAACAAGAAAGGAGCCGGGGTGAGCGCGGTGACAGGGAGAGGGCTCTGCACCATCCTGCTGCTCTGGCTGGGGAAAGCTGGGTGGGTGAATTGCTTCAATTCGACGGGGGCTTGCTGGTCCCTCGTAAGGCAAGCTCACTGTAAACTCTAGTCACACTACATCATCATTTAAGGCACTACAATAAGGGGACACACCAAACAACTCTTCATCACACATACCTGTGCAAAACAAATCCAAGGTATCCTTTCCTCTCGTGAAGCTCTACTCCTCTCTCAGTGCTACAGTGATGAGCTCTAACCATTGCATTATATCACATACATTCCAACATGAATCAATTCATTTTGGTTTAAATACAAAGGATACAACACTTCCATCCCCAGGAACGTTTAAGAATTAGACAAACACTAAGTACAGAGTTCAAGTATAATCACTACACATTTTGATTACAAAGACAGAACATTTGGGGTTAGCAGGAAGTTTTGCTTGTTATATTTTTCTAATCAATATGTACATATTTCATTTTCTGTAAAATATTAAAACACCACCAATACAAAACTTCTAAAATAGTTTTAAATTCAGTAATAAACTTTAAAATCTGGATTTTTTTTTCCTTTTTACTATCTCTTTTTTTGTCTTGTTTTTTCTTTTTTTTTTTTTTTGTTGCAATTCCTACATGCACGTACTGTTTACAAGTCTTATTAAGAGCGCTTTAGAGTAGCTGCTGACATATCCAGGAGGATACGCTCACAGGAGTATAAAAAGCTGTACACACCGATACAGTGATGTTTCATTGTATTTCAAATTCATCTCCCTCCTAAATGAATCACGTGAGGCAAAAAATATTAAGAAAAACAGAACAAAGCAAAGCCCTGTGCTTCTGTGAAGGAATCCAGCTCCATTATAGGGCCAGCATCTAATAAGCTGCAGAAACCAAATTTCAGAGCAATGCTGCATTATTCACTCTCAACTGGAGACAACAACACCACCCTGACAGAGCTGCTGAGCTCTGTCACACAGTGAGATCCTGAATACAATTTGAACCACTCAGAAGAATTCTGCAATGAACACAACAGAAACTCAGCTGGGTTATGGAGAATGTTTGAGAAAACAAAGCAGACTCCAGGGTTTACAGGACTCCTGAATGTATCGTGTTGCTGGCATAAGGCAGCTGCCTCTACCAGTCCTTAAACAAAGCAGAGGAGTAAACAAAACACCTTGGACAGAAACATATATAGAGATGTAATGGCTTTTGCAGAACCAGCAATTTGTTAAAGACAAAATGAATCAGAGAACAGATGTTAAAATAGTAAATCTGATTTTAAAACTGCCCCAGCAACGTAATGAGATAAACATGCACTACATTTTTAGTGGCAACGTGGATTTGTGCAAGCTGCTAAAATAGAATCTGCAAATCTTTAAGTTACACAAGTTAAAAAAAGACATCAGGATCTGTCTTCTGAGACACTGATTTGACACCCCTTTTGATTAGCACAACAGAACAATTTTAAATAAATGTGACCATGAATTTTTTTAAAAGCATCTATAAAAAGTAAGTAAAATTTTAAAAACTTAATTAGTGACCCTTGTACTGGTAACAAAGCATGCCGTTCAGTTTAGCGACTGAACTCACCAGAGACATTTGGGAACAACATACAGGGAGAAACACGAACCAGGCAGTCATTCCCAGGCAAAGGTTCACCTGAAATCCTTCTCCAACCTCCCGGGCCCGTCGCAGGACAGTGCTTCACTGCAACTACAAGTAGGAGTACTGGTTGATCTTGGTGGGGCTCAGCGGGTATCCAGTGTAAATAGCAGATCCTCTGGAAGCACCAATATAGGACTGGGGAGCGAACTGGTGTTGGTACTGGGCGGGGGGGACGTTGGCAGACGTCAGCAGGCTGGGCCCCACGCTGACAGGGACCTGGTGCACCAGGGTGCTGGGGTGGGCAGCGTAGGTGGCGTGCCGGGAGGAGCCCTGAGGGGAGAACAGGTGGGCGATGGACGTGGTGGAGCCCAGCGTGGCAGCACTGCTGGGGGTGTAAGTGTACATGTGGGGCTGGCTGGACAGGTGGGCACTGGCCGTGGCTGCTGCCAGGTGGGGATGCACTGGGCTGCTGTGCTGGAACGTGTAGGGAGCCTGAGAAATCGTTGACGTGAGGGGGGCCACGTAAGCTTGCTGCCGGCGGGGGACAGCGTTGCCGCTTCTCTCCTGGGAGGCCAGCACTGTGGTTTGCTGGTTCTGCAAGGGAAGGGAGTACATGAGGTTAGTGGTCATGCTCAGGTGAGCAAGTGGCAGCCGTGATGGACATCTCCATCCCCCCTGACACACCCAGATCCTCCCTCGTGACACCCTCCCGCAGATCTGAGCAGGGGGCTGCACTCCCATGGGGACAAAGGTGACACTTCTCCTCTACAATGGGGCCAAAACTGCTCCTCAGGGGCTACCACAGCAGGACAAGTGCAGGCAGATCTGACCCAGCCCCAGAACTCCTCACACATCTACTCCTCTGCACGTGGGGGGTGGGAGCAAAGCTGCCCTGTTTTAGCACCACAAAACCTGTCTGGTGCCCATGGCAGAAGAGAACTGCAGGGGTAACAACACTCCCTCTCCTCTGAGAGGTGCTGAAGTGTGACCCAAAGTCCTGACATGAAGTGAAACTAATCTTTGAACTGAAACATTCAAAGATGTCGGGTGCCAAATGTTAGCGTGAGAAAGTTCAGTCTTAAATCTACTGGTTGGAACACTGTGAGGTCTAGAGAAACGTAAAAGAACTAAAGAATGTCCTCATACTGTGCCTTCAAAGTTACTCTAATTCAACAGCTGGATCTTGGTGTCACCCTCCTGAGTGGCAAAGAGGACCTGCTGTAAGTCAGGTGTGACAAGGAACACAGAGAGACTATGGACACAACCACACTTCCTTCTCCTGCCCTCTGGTACAGAGACAAATCCCTTGCCTTGAGAAACCTCCCTGTACTCCCCACAGAATCTGTCCCACCCTGCACCACCCCAGGACACAACCAGCTCCAAAGAATCAGTGCTTTCAACTACTGATCTTCTTGCAAGCCAGCCTTTCTCCCTGCTCACAGGTTTCTGAAGCAGTTGTGAGCAGCCCTGAGGCCAGCAGAGGCAGGCAGGCTCACCTGGCTGAGGTTGAGGGGCTGCACGCCGTTGGTGACCACGCGGTGGGAGCGGTACCCCGTGGGTGTGATGCAGCATCCCGACGCCTGCCCGCTCACTGAGGCCACTGGCTTGGTCTTACTGGTGCTGCTCAGGATGCCTGGAAGATGGCACAAGCTTAGTTCACTCCTCCCCTTCCCATGCTGGTGGTAACCAGCTCTGGGCACCAAACTGAATGTTTCTGTCACAGAGACTTTAATTATGATTTCAAATGTGACTAAGAATGTTTACAGTTCTTTCAAATGTAGCCAAACGTAAATGAAAGGTAAATCTATCAATGACTATGAAAACAGACAAAAGGTTTTCACAACAGCTGTGAAACCTAAAGCTGAGGAAGACGTATTGTGGAACGTCCCAAAACTGTGAGGATGAAGGTGCCACAGGGACAGGAGAACACCTGAGCCTTGGCAAAGCACGCTGAGGTACCCACCTGAAGCCTGGGTGGCCACAATGCAGTCGTTGAGCTGCATTTTCAGGGGTGGCACGATGATGGTGCGGGAGCTGGAGCTGTCGGCAGCGGCTCTGCTGGGCAGCTCCAGGGCCCCCCCAGTGCTCCTGAGCGAGGACAGGGGGTCTGGGGCATAGGGGCTGCTCAGGGACGAGTCCGAGTCAGGGGAGTCGTTAACAGTGACGTAGCTGATGACGTTGGATCTCTGCTTCATACCCAAACTGCAGGGGAAAAAAGGACAAAATGCAAATGGGAAACATTCTAAATATTCTAGCTTTGCCCACCAGATTACAGCTCTCCCTCTAAGATCTCACATCCTCCCTCCTTGTCAGATAAAACTCAGATTAACTACAGGCACAACAACAGAGATGGGATGGGGAATATTCTGAGTCTGCCCAGGGCTCACACATCATATTCCCCACTCTCCCTGATGAGTGAGCTGAGCCCAGCACAGCCCAGTAGAGGCTAAAGGAAATCGCACCTGGCAGGTTTGTATTTGCTGTCCTCCTCCTCATCCGTGTCGCTGCGGATGGTGATGACACTGACGGGGGGGCTGGGAGTGTCAGGGATCACGATGGGCTGGTGCTGCTCCTGCACCGGGACCAGCACGTTGGAGGAGGAGGAGCTGGAGCGCAGGGGGCTGCTCCCAATCACAGAGTACACCTGGGTGGGCACAGGCTCCAGAGATGAGCTGGGCCTGCAGGAAAAGCACAGCAGGATGCAGCTCCAGGTCAAAGGCTCAGACAAACAGCATTAGGAACACACAAGCACAAGCATACCTACATAAATGGAACCTCAAACAGCAAAGTGCCACAGACACGGCCAGAGGCACTCAGGGATCTCTGAATGGGACTGATCCACCTAACACTGCCAGGAACTGCCACCCCTCGTTCAACAACTCTGTCACTTGCATTGCTATGACACCAACACCCCAGGAGGGTAAAAGCCCTCTGACCAGGACAGTTAAGCACTTGAGGTCAACCATGTCCATGCAGTCATGAAATTAATATAATTTAAATCAGTGACTACAGCACAAAGGCTTTTTCCAAGATATCTTTAAATCCAGTTGTATCACAATAAAGTTACACCCTCACTGTCTCTGTGATCAGAAGATGAGTTTTTCACACCATAAAGGCAACCTCCACAAACCATCCCTTGGCTTTTCTAGGACTGGGAAAGGAAGCAATGGAATCCTTACTTGGCTGTGCTCGGTGCTGGCTGCTTGTTCTTCTTTGCTGGCACATTGCTGCTCTGCTGCTGCCTGACTACATGAGCAACCCCAACATTCAGAGGCTGTGCTGTGGCCAACGTCACATGGTTGGTCAGCAGAGATGGCTGTTGCATGAGAGTGCTGTACTGATTTCCATGGGAATGTGCATTCCTGGAGCAGAGAAAAAACAAAGAGACCCAAATCCCATGACTCCACTGCAGGAACCACGAGCTGCAGCGAGGGGAAGGGAGACATTGTTGGCACTGTGATGGGGATGTATTCTCACTTGGCAGGGAGCTGGAGCCCTGCAATCCCTACCTCCAGTCAGCCAGCTGCTGGCTGCTGCCGATGGTCTCGGGGATCACGGCTGCTGGCTGGACTGAGTTGTGCAAAGCAACCCCTGGGAGCTGCTGCCAGGTGGAAGGGAGCAGGATCTGCTGGGTTCCCCCCGGCCAGGCCTGCTGCAAAACAACAAACACAGACACGAGGCTCACTAGGCTTCAGTTCCTGCAGGGGCAGGCAGAGATTTGTCCAAGCAATAAATGCACTGGGGTGGATTGTTAGCTTGCAGAGGTACAGCTCATCCTTGCATGTTTCCCCAAGGACAAGGAAACCAGAGGAATGAGCTTCCCCAATATTTTGCTAATCTCTTTTATCACTGCTGGCACCTGGAGAAAACAGTGTTTATATCGTGCTGGTATTGCACTGCCAGGTGCAGCAGCAGTACTTGGGACTCTTTCTGAACATGAACTTCCATCACTGCTCTGCTGAAAGGTCCCAAAATATGAAACCAATTGGAGCTTTCTGCTTTTCTGGCATGCAGGGATCACAATGAAAAAACTGAGATGGTGCTGTTATCGTGGAAATTCACCCACCTCAACTGAAGCATTTAAGAAAAGCCACACTGAGAGATAATTTAGTTACATGAAGGCAGGTTCAATTCATTAATATTATCAATGTTCCTGTCCAAATAATGTTAATATTTCCATGATTTTGATAATTTATGGCTTTCTCTCCTGCAGCTTAAACTGCAAAACCTGTTGTTTCAAATTCAATATCTCTGCAAGCAACAGATCCACTTAGTACAAACACCAGTTCCGAACAAGAAGCCTTCAAAGCAGAGAGCTGCTAAAACCTCTGCCAACATAAGCGGAATAATAATAATAATAATAATAACATTGAAAAAATAAAAAAAATCAAAAGAGAAATATGTTAAAAGTCACACCATGCGTCTTTCCAAAAGCCAACACCTGCACAAGACAAAGCAGAGAGTTTAATACAGCAAGATATAAATTCCCAATGAGAGGCAGAAATCGGGCCTTCCAAGCGACGAACTGTTTTGACAGAGGAAGGACAAAAATATGCAAAGCTTAGCAAATGGCTAATGCAAACTCAGGGGAAGCAGCAAGGGAGAAGTGTTGGAAGCACTAAAGGTGAGCAAATTCACGCCAAAGGCTCCCAGAATCCAAACAGAACTAGTCAAGTCCTCCAGAGAAACTCAGAATGCAGGCTCAGAGTCTGGAGACAGCCAGCTCTGGTCTCCACTGCTGTACAGGGGAGTTGAACCTCAAGTCCACTGCACACACACAGCAGAACAGAATTTGCCTGTTGAATCAAAGCCCAAATCACTTTGGAAAACATCACTAACAACTCATTTGTGTCCCAAGCTCTGCTACAGTCACCCCTTGCTGTTTTTGGAGCCCAGATTGCAGCCTTTCAGCAATCAAAGTTCAACAGGAGGAAACAAGAAGTACCCCTGGGTCTGTTTAGCTCAGAGCTGTGACCAGGAGAACCCCACACTCCTGCCTTCCCATCCCCAGAACCAGGGAGCAGCTCACTTGGTTCACAAGAACTCAAATGAGTGGGTTTGAATTTCAGGACAAGTATGACTCGAGCAAAATTCCACTTCAGCAGAGGCCTCCCTCCTCTCAGAAGAAAATGACATTCAAACTACCACTTTAAAGCCACAAGAAACAACATGGTTCACACAATGGAATGTGCTTTGAAGGACATGTGAAGATACCAGTACTTCAGTGCACTGCAATGTTTTCATAAGCTTCACTGATCTGATTCTGGAGTTTTACAATGACTTCTCTGTGGCACTTGCAAAGTTGTTCTGATGCAGGTGCCCAAATACAGAAGAGGACAATTTTGCAAATGTACATTTTTTAAATGTGTTCATTCCCTTCCCCCATCCTTTTTAAAAACTGCTCCAAATGACCTAAAAGCTAGCTGTTGCCATTTTGGATACTAGAGCTCACCTTTAATTTCAACCAAGAAATACATATCAACTGAAAAGTATCTGTGAGGAACAGAATCTTTATCTGGATGAAGCAAGCTACGTGCGATTGGCTATAAATAACAAAAGGCCAGAAAATTATTGTCAATGTTCAACAGAGGTTAAGAGAAATCAACTGCTAGAGCAATACATTAAAGGATTTGCTGTCATTAGGGATTTTAGCCTGTGCTTAATGATCTGAAACATTTCTCTGTACAAAGCAGCTTTACACGTGTTGCAAACAAAATATGGAGCTAACTTGCCAAGTAGGTCAAATTCTGGCCATCCAGGTACCTGTAGCAGAGTCAAGCTAAAGACTGATTCCTTTGTATTCCACAATCAAAAGGCAAAGATAGGAGAGTAAGCAAAGAACAAGAATGATTACAACTCTTCTAGGGTCTAGTTTAGAAGAGCTTTCAGTACTAGGCTAGCAAAGGTAATAGTCAATGGATCTGGATTCTTTACAGAGCCACACTAAACGTCAGAGTCAGACAGTGCTTCAGCAATGTTGGGGAGGAAAACAACAAGACATTAAGATGTAGCAAGAACACAGCCACAAGATGGCACATGCTTCCATGCCCTCTGCAAGTCTAAGTTAAAACAAAAACTCAGTTAGTGAACACAATCAAGGGAGGCAATTACCAGTACTGCAGCCGTCTGTTCGACCAGCGCCGGCCGGCCGGCTGCGCAGTTCAGGGTAAAGGGCACCGCATACTGCGGCGTGATGGTGGCTACTTGAGGATGAAGAGTTGCTACCATTAGTGGTGTACAGCTTCCCTGAAATGTAGATCAGGCAGTGAGTGAAACACACGAGCTGAGGCAGGTCGGTGCAGGTCGGTGCGTGGGGCGGCAGGGCCGGGCGAGGGGCACCGCGCCGGGAGGGAAGGGACGCACCGACACCAGCACCAACAGCCAGACCCTGCAGCTCCTCCACAGGCACCTTCACAGCCCTGAGGAGAGCACCAGGAACTGGCCATCTCCAGCCCAGTGACACAGTTCAAAAGTCAAACCAAGTTGGGGAAAAATTCTGGGGACGGGACCTCTCCGATGATACAGTTCAAAAAGTCAAAATGAGCTGGGGAAAAATTTGGGGACGGGATCTCTCGGTGATGACACAGCTCAAAAGTCACAGTGAGTTCAGCTACTGGCACTTTATTGGGTCCCAGAGGGCAAGTGACAGCCAGGCTGCACTAGCCATGGCACTTCACTCTGGGCAGCTCCCTGCACTTGCTGCCAGACCTTCAAATCCACACACAGAACTCCTGGGAAAAGGGAAACCATGGGATTTCATGGAAGGCACACTTTGGTGTCAGGAAACAGCAAAGTCATCTGTCATGAAACCACCCAGACATGTATTAGTCCATCAAGTGTCTAATTAAAATTGGATTCTTAGTGTACAATTTGCACTCTTGGATTCAGGTGGGCCTTCAAGTGGATTCTGCTTTTTGGATGCTGTGACCTGTATCATTAATGCTAAAGAAACCAGCAATCACAGAATGCCACCTAAATATTTGGACTGAATAAAATAAAAATTACTCTTCTACAAGAAGGTCAGTAAATGCAACATACTGCCTGAAGAGTAAAGCTAACAGAGTACCTGTTAATGCCAGCAGAAACTAAAACTATGCAAATAAATAAAACTCCACTTAATTATAAAGGCAATTACAAATTTTCAGTAAATAAAACATGTGAATCACCAGGCACTTATTGTATATTAAAGGATTACTTTTTTGGAAATTAAAATGGTTTTAATTTATGATACATTACTAATATTTAAAACAGCATTTTTAGAATTATTTGTGAATTTTGGTATTGCATGTTGCTTAAACTGAAAACTGCAGAGATATGTCATTGGCACACATTAATTCACACTAAGAATGTAACTGGCTGAGAAGGATTCAGAAATAATTTTATTGATTTAAAGATGAAATTTTAGCAGGAGTAATCTGTATTGTCACCTCTGTTCACAGGGATCTCACTTCTCTCAGCAATCATTTCTCCTGCCACGTTTTTAAAGTGTAGGCAAAAATGACCAGCACCGCCTGTAAGGCAGTGTCCATGCCTGAAAAATACAGCCTGTTTTTAGCAGCTGAAAAACCACATATGTATTCTCATTTTAAATCAAACTCCTAAAACCAGGGAGGCACATGACATAAAATAGCTCAGACTTTAAATATTCCAGAAAAACAAAACAAAACAAGAAAATACTGCCTTAGAAGTGACCTGAGAACCCCCTGCACTCAGGCAGGTTCTCCTGGAATTGCAGTTGAGCCTAGGAGGGGTTTGGGGTGGTTTTTTTACCTGTGTGAGAACTCCAGACTGGATCTGCAGAGGCTGTGCTGCAGGTGCTTGTGGCACAATTGGGACAGCATTCTCCATCCTGACTGGGAACCCAGAATGTTTTGTAGTTGCCTGAAGTCCAGCTGTGGAGGACAAGACACATCACTAAGCTGCTTTATTATTCTTTCATTTGTTCCCAAAAATCAAATTCCTACTAGGTAAGGGCAGAGGATAGGGTCGGATTAAGGGATAGGAAAGTTTGAGAAAATCCCAGTAAAACAGCAGCTGAAGTAAATCCCTCTGCATCCTGGGATCCTGCAGGGCCATGATGGACAGCCTGGCTCTGAGGAGTCTGGTTTGCAGGAACAGTAACACAGACTCCCAATTCCAACCTGCTTGAGACAAGTTTAAAGTTCAAGCCTTACACCATCAGTTCCCAGATCACAAATAACCCTCCAGACTGAAACAGTCCAGGTATCAGCATAACCACAGAACCCTGAGGATGGACAGAGCTAAGCTCACTGACCCACAGCCTGTGACAACCTGCTGGCAGCAAAAACCTGCATCAGGTCTGTGAACTGAGGCTCAAACACCAGATATCTGCTCTTGAGATAACACACACACACTGATTTTCAGGCAGGTCTGGCTCCTCTGCTCCCTGCTTTCTGTGGAATGCTGCTGTGTTCAGTTTGGGGGGAAAAACTGGTTGAGCAACCAGCTGGAGCCTGCAACCCAGGCAGGCAAGATCCTGTCACCTGTTCCAGCACGACCTGGAAGGGAATCAAGCTGCCTGCACGTGTCTGACCTGGTTCTGCACTTCCATCTGATGCAAGAGCCCCGTGTGACACCCACTGAGAGCTCTGCTCCAGTCTGGGGTTTCTCAGTTTAGTGCAAATCACAACTTCTCCTGCCTTCACTGACTGAAACCACAGCATCACACAGAGGGTTCTGGGCTTACTTTGAAAAGCAGGGGGACAAACAATGAAGGTTTGCTGGAAGGGGTCTGTCTGTGTGCAGATCTGGGTGGTTCCAGGCTGCAAGGAAACGCTCTGCTGAGCCACTCCTGCCACTGGGGCTGCAGAGGATGGGTACAGGGCAGACTGGTAGTTGAGCAGGGAGACATCCGAGTTGGCCAGGGAAAGAGTAGCAGCAGCAGTGGAGTTGGAAGCCAACACACTGGCCTATAAAAATACACAAACAAAAAAAAAAATCACTTATCTCTCGTAATCTTATCTCTGTTAATAAAACAAACAACAACCATCAATATTAAACTAGGAGGAAAGCACCTGGAAAATGTTTGAGGTAAAAGCTTAAGACAACACAGAACAAAAAACAGGAATTGCACCTGACTTACTGATGTAGCTGAACTGACAAATTTTCAAAACATGAAACAAAGAGGCTCCTTGGCCTAAGTTTTGGAAAATTTGACACAAAAACTATGCATTTTGGAGAGTGGTTTCAATTTTGGCCTGAAGGCACCAAATCAGCCTACTCCATGTCTTTGATGAGGATCAAATAGGTGAAAGATGCTATACCTGGTTGTGTACTGTGTTGAGCTGGTTGTTAAAGCTCATTGTCAGGTTTGTGCTTGTGTTAGGAGCAACATGAGTGGTGAAAGGGCTCTTGATCTGATTCACTGTATCATACATGTTCACTCTTCTCTTGCAGATCTCCATGTTCTGAAAGCAAGATTTCACACTGGAACAGAATGACAGAAGGAAAACATCAGATTTGTAAAAACAGGACACAGATGTGACAGATTCCCAACTTTATGCACGTGCTTTAGGTTTAGGCTCTTTTAAACCAACAAAGAATGTTCTAAAACATGAAAAGGAAGCTTATGAACATTCCATTCCTTACACATGCCATTGCTATTTTCAGATCAGCCAGGAGCTGCAGAAAACAGCACTGACAGAAAGCTGGGAAGTGCTGCTCTGTGATTCCAGCAAATCCTGAAACAAAACAACCCATCCCAGGGAGCTTACTGGTTACTGTGGGGGAAGTCCAGCAGATGTGCCATCGTAACAAATGAATGGTTCAAAGTCTTCAGTGGAGTAATTCTCTTATCTGCATCAATTGTCAACATTTTCTTCAACAAATCAATGTATTCCCTTCGGTCAGCCTTCTCTGCCAACATGTCGGTCCCTTCTAAGTCTGTAGACATATTCACCTGGAAAATCAAATGGGAGCAGCTCACACAAGCATCAAATTAATTGCTGCCTAACAATTCAGTAACTTCACATCACACAGAAATATTTATTAAGCATTTCTGTCTCTTAGCCAGACTAATTTCAGGTATTACAGTGGTAGCACTGCCTTTCCCTTGCTCATTCTAGGAGAGAAAGACAAACTTGCATGTGGAATTCTCTTTTCACCAGGGAGTGGGGTCTATTCAAAGGGATCAACCAGGCTTCATTCTCCACTCTCTCGTTTTGGGGAATTTTAAGGGGTTTGCAAGCCAGAATTATCCCACCTTCTCTGTACAAAGGTAACCTGATGGTAACAGCTACAAAAGCAACAGAAAATTGGTATTTAAGATTTAAGGCCTCGTGATATAAAAAACACTTAGACAAAGAAAATAAGAATGATCTTGTGACTCTTGTGACTTAATTAGAATAGTTATTGTCACTCTTTTCAAAGTCTAATAAGAGGTTTAATCCTACAAGTGCATTTGAAGGGGCTCAGCTCTCCTACTGCTCCACTATACTGGGAACAGGCTGGGCACACTCCTGTCCTACAAACAAGAAAGCACAAAACATTTCAAACAGGTACATAATTAACATTTTGACTGGTTTTCATCCACTGATTTCTGATGCATACTGGCACCATGGTAAACCTCCATCAGTGGGAGAGGACTGGCTGCTCCAGCACAGGAGCCTCCTTTTTACAGATCCCCCAAAAAATTAAAGTCATTAAATTAAATGTGAAAAAGAGTTATCTGTGCCCCAGGATCCTCACACACCTGCGCCATATCATCCAAACAGTTAAATATATATTTCCGAGCTTCTTTTGATTTTATTCCTGTTTCCAACTCATGTTCTTCTGGAGTCTATAAAAGAAAACATTAGTATAAATTGAGATATTGCATATTGATAAGGAAAAAGCAGCAAGGACCATTTGCTGCTGTCAGACACACCACACACCAGCAGCTCAAACCCAAAGAGCCCTGGAAAGATCCTTCATTGCAAAGCTAAATTAACAACAGGATGACTTCATTTCAAGGCTTCCTTGGGTACTGCATTAACCAAAACTACTGAAGATTTCTGATTTAGGATGAGAAGAGGCAATAAATATTTTAAATCCCTCTTCTATAAAGAAGAAAGGCAAAATTCGTTTCTTTTTGCTGCTCAGCTTTAAAGATAAATCAGGCCTAAATCCCATTCTTCCCTGTCCTCTGCCAACCCATCACCAGATTCCTGTTAAACTAACAAACCCATCACGAAAATACTCCATATTTTACTGGTTGGATTGTCAGGACATGACAAGATGACACACTTCCCTGAGAATGAGCAGCCCATAATAAGCACCCAATTATCTCAATGATGGAACACCCACTCTTTGCTGGTGCTATCATGCACTGCTGGCTTTTGTCAGAGCAGCAGCAGGAGCTGCTGCAGTCACAGACCCCGCATCAGCCACATTTCAAAGCCAAAACTGGGTGGGAATTTCTACCAAGTCCTCAATGAGCAAAAAAATTGGGGATGGGAGAGACAGACAAACCTTGAGCCTCCACAGTGGGTATCCCAAATTTGGATCTCTGTTAAAAAACCTGCTTGTTTTCGTTCCTGCACTGAGAAGATACTCCGCTGGAAGGCCTTGAGTTTGTGAAATGTAACGAATCTAGGAAAGAAAAATCACAAGAGTGAGGATTCCCACCATCAAGAATTCACAGCTAATGGGGCAATTAATAGCCAGGTTTGTTCACAGCTAATAGGAAATTACCTGGAAAGAAAGACTGCCCGGATATGCAAAACTGAACAATTAAAGGGATCTTCTCAAGTATTTATAAAGCCACTTTCGCAATCATACAAAAATTTGATGTTTTAAATGCATCTCTCTTATTTTATGGAAGTAATTTTTTTGCCAATGTATATTTAAGCAGACTGTAGGCTTTAAAGATATTTAACAGTAAAGAAATACACATTTTGAGGGAAAATACAGCAGAATTTATCATGGATGTATAAATAATTAAAGGCATAATTATCCAAGCAACATTGCTGTGCCTGCCTACACAACACACTAGGCACACAATTTCAGAATAATGTCATGGCAAAGCTCTCACTGACCAAGAAAACAAAATCAAATATCTTCAAACACATTTAATACATATATTTTTACATGCTAAAAAAATGAATCAGAATTAAAAATCAGAATTTAGATGCACCTGAATGCTTGTGATGGTATTGATAAGACACTGGTGAAGAGAGAACAAATAAAAAGGCATGCTCAAAAGGAAAGAAAATAGCAAATTTATTAAAAAACTCCAGAGTGTTAAGGTAACTATGCCTTGATCAAACCATCAATTACAGACCCTTTACAGGATTTTATTTCCCAAATTTTATTAGAATTTTTTATTTGCCAAATTCCTGCCACTGTGCCAAAACAGGGCAGTGTCACAGCTTGTGACCACATGAATTTATGGGCTCATAATTTTCCATTAAGCCAAGGTGGATCCAAGTGGATATTTCTTGTATCCACACAAGAGTTCAGGTAGCAGTTCTGTTTTTACAGGACAGAACTTTTGCTTTACAGCCCAAGGATGTTTAAAGAAATAGCTGTAAATCCCAGCCCAGCCCATGAACTCATTCCTGGAGAGGTCCTCTCACAAGTTCCACCTCAACTTTCACTTGCTGCTGCAGAATCTCAGAAAACATGAAAGCCAAGTCATCCCCAGTCTTCAAAGGGACATTAAAATGAACCCCATGAAGTCACACCTCAACCTGCATCACAGAGGGCTGCAAAATCCTGTCATGAAGCAATGGAAAAAGCAGCTCCTCCCCAGCCACCTACACGAGCAGATAAGGTTCTCAGAATTACACAAAACTCAGTGCACAAGGAAACCACCAGGCCCTACCTCAGCTACTTTCTAACTCATTCTGCTCATGAAGGCACCACCAGGTTTCCTTTGGAAATTTACAGTGCTGGGAAGACACATGACAAGTCAGTTTTCAAACTTACTAAGTTCTCATGTATTTTATCACATAAGGAAAACCATACCAAGCACTGTAATGAGATCCCACCACAAAAACCCCAGTGGAAAAGCTACTCTGAAAAAAACCCCTCTCATAGACTTTTTGTCCTTTTATAGGCACTGACTAGGCAGGTAATAATGCCAAGTATCCACAGAAAGGACTAATTAGTTCAAGATGCCTCTCAGAGCCTTGCCCTTGGATTCCAAAGACAGCTTGAGGCTCACACTTTGCATAAAAACTGAAGGTTGCTGTAGGTATTAACAGGGCAGGAATGATAGGCTTGCTCTGTCCCCACCATGGAAAAACTGCCCTCATGGTGAAATTACAGAGGCTGTTTCACACCAGGACACACACACCTCGCTCCTACTTTGGCAGGAAGGTGTTTCAACAGCTTCTGGGTTTGGAAACCAGGGGTTAATGACAAATTGGCCCCTTTTTTTGGACAGGATACACTCAGCTCAAGTGAAAACACACAGAACTCTGTGCTCCCTGCCCAGAGACAATGGGAATATCACAGGGAGAAAATGAGCTCAGACAGTAGCAATGTGCAGGGATGAAAGCCGGTGCAGGACAGGGGGGTCCAGGAGGGTTTGAACACAGAAAATCGTGGCTCCATGAGAAGATCCCACACCCCCCACATCTCTCACCTGGTCGTACTCAGATGCTCCTGGATACAGAGGCCAGCCCAGAAACAGCTCAGCTATGACACAGCCCAGGGACCACATGTCAATGGCTTCACAGAATGGCAAACCCAGGATGATCTCAGGAGCTCTGCTCAGGGAAAAGGAAAGAAAAGGACAAAGTCAAATATTTCACTCTGAAAGCTGCATTTCTTCCCTGTAAACCACTCTGGGTAAAGCCCCTCCACACACAAGTAAATCTGTGTGAATATAAATTATTCATTTTAAAGCAGAAGTTGTTTCCTTGGGTGGCCTAATGGATCCCAATCTTTTTATCACTTAGACGGATTCTTTTATTGCCACGGTGCCCCCCAGCTCCTAGGAGGCCTTTACATCACAGTTGCATAAAGTTACCCCTTGAGTCGTCATTTTAATTACACTTGGCAGCATGTGAGGTGTCCCTGAGACAGCACACAGCATCACAGAATTATGGAGACCTTCAAGATCATCTAGTCCAGCCTATTCCAACAAAAGGGAAGAAAAGCTCTGGCAAACAGATTTTTCTAGAAGGTCTTGAGACCCCCAGGTAAACAGCTGCAGGAGGCTTGCCTGCTTCATGTGGGAAAGAAGAGCACCTGCAGAGGCAGGAAAAGGAGCTCCTCAGAGAGCTGCTGGGTTTCTAGCAGCAGGTTTTCATGCAGGCTTTGCTCAGAGTTTCGAGTTTAAAATGGATGCAGAGCCCAGCTGGAGGTTGTGTTTCAGGTTTCTGTGCACTCAACCACACCTAATGCAAAATGTACCTGTCTGGCCCAGCCTTTCAGGGAGCTGATAAAGAAACCTCACACTCCAAGCAGGGTCTGCTTCTCTAACAGGTTGGAATTTCAGGGAGATTTCTGTCTGGATCTGACTCATAACACAAAAGGATGTTTTAGTACAGCTCTTCACCTACACGGAGTTCAGAAACAAACTGAGGCTGTTCTGGCAGGAGAAATTCTGCTCCTACATTTGCATAGAGCACAAAACCCCAGGTGCTGCAAAACCCACATGAGCTGGGGTGGGAATTTACTCTGGAAAGTACAGGAAATATGAAAGCCTTGACCTTCATCGTGCATAACTAACACAAGAGCAAAGGAAGACAGAAAAGCCCTGAACTTCAGGCTATCCATTTCCCGGTCATGCCCCAGGGTTTGTGCGGCATTTCTGGTGTTACTCTGTGGATATTTCAGTTGTTTAAAAAGGCTCTGAAACCAGCTCTGAGCCCTCTACAGAATTCTAAAAACCAAGGCTTGTGTAATGTACAGGTGTCAGTAAATTTGACACTCACCCTCCTCAACCTTCCAACTGTTTGTCCATGGCAAGAAGTGACTCCCCAATTAATCACCCTTTGTGCTGTGCTGACACAGATACACCTTTTGTTTTAGTGTCTACACAGGTGTCTCCAAAACAAAGGCACTCAGCCCAGCTGCTCAGGCACAAGGCAGCTGAGAAAGCACAAGATCAGAAAAGGACAGGTTGGACTGAGCTTGGAGCAGCCTGGCATTGTGGAAGGTGTCCCTGCCCATGGCAGGGCTGGGATGAGATGAGCTTTAAGCTCCCTTCCAACCCAAACCAGTCTGGGATTCTATAAAAAAGATAAACAGCTGAACCTGTTGTAGTGAGGTCCCATTTATTCTTTATTATCCAGATTTTATTATGTCTGAGCCCTCAAAGCAATGATACACCTTCAGTAATCAGAATAACAGATCATTCAAGCTAAGACATAATGATACTCTCTGCTCAACACTGATCTGTTTCTACCTTCTTGTTTGGCTGTTCTGGAAGTTGTTGACTTTGGACAGGTTTCTCACATGTGAAAATATAAAAAGATTATGCAAATACGAGCAGTAGCTGATATTTGAATGCTACTTGTCCTGCTATCATTTATATTTTAATGAAATATGCTAGAATGGATACAACTTTCTTCAGGCTAAGAGGTGCAAACTAGAGGAATTTCTTACTTCACAAGCAGAAAAAATACAATTCATATATTTACACAGGAGCCCCCCTTGCCATTACTTTATGAGACATCATCAGCAAATTGTACTGCCCCTCTTGATTATCCTGAGGCAGGAATTTCCAATTCAGGAAGGACCCAGACCTGTCATATAAGGAATGCTGCATTTGGACTGGCAAACAAATCAAAACATATATGGCTTGGGGAATATGCAGAGCATGCTAATCCTTCTCTAGTGTGTTAAAAATACACCACCAATTCTAAAGGAAATAGAGATTTGTGGCAGCTTGTTGGTCTTTAACTCCAGGATGGAATAAACTCAAGTATTCCTAAATCTTAATACCATGATGATAGCAAATTGAAGTCTTGTATTTTATTCCCTGCAACTAAATAAATGAACTTCTCATGAGCCACCCGATTTCATTCTGATTGCAGGACAGGACTGGGAAATCAGAATTTTTCTCATCTCCTTTTATACCACTGCAATTAGCAGCCTTACGAGATGTGAGCTGAACCAGGACAGCAGGCAGAGGTCACTTCCATAGCTGCTCTGCCAGAGATTAAAGTGATTTTACCATCTTAAGCTCTTTGAAATAAAATCAACAACACTCTTTGCACAGATGCTTGCCAAGCACTGCCTCCCAAAGCTGACAAATATACTCAGGCACTCTCAGAAGAGAAAGGACTCACAGCAGCCCCAGAAAACTGCAAGACTCTCTCCCAGCATTTCCAAACAGCCCATGTTTACACCTGTGCTTTGGGATGTGGGAACACAGAGCCTGTGCAAGGGCAGCAATGCAGGATTGCAGTGCACAGAGCTGGATTAGCAGAGCTAGACTTGGCAGCAGGAGCTGCTGCTCCCCAGGCCAGCATGGCTGGGACAGAAGTAGGTCATGGAGCCCAAAGCAGAGGTGAGAAATGGATACTCCTGCACTCTGCAGCTCCCTCAGTGCTCAGGGCCACCTTCTCATGGCCCAAATTACCCAGTCCTACAGTCTGTGCTGCACACTGGCCCACAGGCAGCACCAGGAGGCAGGGAGATGAGTAAAGCTCCCCAGATGGCTGCATGTAGCACAGGACATGAGTAAACCCCACTCTGTACAGCAGGGAGATCCCCTGGATCCATGCCTGTATTCCAGGGTTTTTTATTTCTGCAGGGTTTCCTTCCATTGCTCATCTCCCCCAGCAACCCTACCTGAGAATGGTAGTCTTGTTTTCAGGTGAGGAATTACTGCACAAACATCCTAGAACTGCCACAGAAACTGTTCACTGCAGAGAGCTGATCTGCTCCATGATGTGCTTCAGAGCCAAAGAACTCTTCATGGGCACTTCTACTCACTCGAAGTGTGAGCAGCAGCACTGCCCCTCCAGAGTGGGATCAGGAGCAGTGTGTGTGGGAAAGGGATCCTGCCTCAGGCCTGGCACACCTGTCCTGACAAACCCAGTGTGACATCCCAAGGGGACAATGCTGCTGGAGCTGTACCTGGAGCAAGGTGTCACTGCCAGAGCACAGCCAGTCCCTGAGCGAGCTGGACTGCTGGACAGGATCACCTCCAGCAGCACAGACAGGAATTAATAAAGGAAGATTTTTTCCTCAAGGGTACATATATCAGAAAATTCATCTTACAGCACCTGAGTGTGGTTGGTTTAGAGGTCTCTACAGCAGAGGTTATTTAAGTGTCAGTAACAGGGACTGAAAGCTAAAGAGTGAGCACAGACAAGTTTATTTTGAATGGCTGACAGAGAAGCATATGAAGAATTGGTCTATGCTCTTTCATTAAACACAGCATTGAAAAAAACTCCAACTTGGAACTCATCTGAACACTCATTTAATGTGAATATGGGTAAAGCAATCCAGTTCTCCCACAACAAGCTGCTTTCTGCGCCATCTCTGTCAATTCCTAGATTATGGATTTCAGTAATCATCACCATTACACTAATTACAGATCACTAAATACTAGATTTCCACATCACAGCATTCTTCACTCCAGCCAAGCAGACAGTCCAACGCCACCTAATCCCAGGTTATTTGCCTTTCTGGCAGAGTCAGTCACCCCAGGGAGCTGCAAGGGGCTGGGAGTCCAGTGCCCCACACACAGATGGAGCAAGAATTTCCCTCCCTGCAGCCCCTGGAAGATTCTTATCAGCCCTCACTGCTTTTCCTCAGCTAAATCTGTTTTCTGAGATACCAGAAACTGGAGAGCACCACGGGCCTCCCCAAACTGCTTTGCTGACACGTGTGGCAAGTCAGATAGAGCAGATTCTTGACCAGTGGTCACCTCTTTCCATGTAACAACAAAATTGATGACGTATTTTAGAGAGTGAGCATTTTTAGAGCTGTGGGGCACAGGAGACAACCATGCTACAAAAAGCCACATCAATCAATAGTTTAGAACTGGAAAGATTGGTGCCAATAAACTGAGCAAAGATCATGAGCAATGGATTTAGAAACGTCTGTATCACATGAAAGGAATGTCATGGAAAGCTGGTCCTGGCTGTTGGAGTTAAAAAGAAAAACAACAAAAACAAAGGGAGCAAGCACACAGGGAGTGTGAGGGATGAACAGAGCAAACCTACAATAAGCCAGGCTTTAAAACTGAAGTGAGCAGCCAGGGAAGACATCAAACAGGGCAGAGACACAGGGTGGGGTGGAGTGTCTCAGTCCTGTCTGGTCCCAGCTGGAAGGACTAGATACTAGCTCTGAGTTTTGCGTCAAGTGAGCTCACATTCCACCCAAAGCAGCCCTGACAACACAGCACAGACTCTTCACAGCCCTTTGAAGCCAGAAGTTCTTTCTGCATCCATTTACTGAAGTCTGCAGCTACTTAAATTCAAACACACACTTAACAGAGCCAAGCTGGAGGAATAATTGAAAGAAACAGCACAGCTTGCTTTACACACAGTCTCTGAGTTTTAATGTTTCTGCCCATAATTTATTTTTAATTCTTGGGCAGAAGTAGGCTAGAAGACATCTCTACACATTGCTAAGGGAAGCAGAGATCTGCAGGTCCCATGAAAGCATAACTTAGCCAGGGTTGACACAGGAAGTCATGTGCTCATGAAGGGGGTTCAAAGATGAAGAATCACAAGAAACAAAACCAAATAGAAATTGGCATCCCTTTGATTTCTCTCCCTTCTAAATGTCCAAGGTTAATGACTAGTTTCAGATCATAGCAGACAACCCCAAATGCACTACTTAACATTCCCATACTGCTTCTCCAGTTTGCCACTTCATACAGTAAAATCAACTTAGTGCACAGATCTGGGGGGAAAGGAAAGTGCTGGGCTGCAGATTAGGCCACCCTTGTAAGGCAGACATTCTATTTATTATCACATCCAATTTTCAGAAGAAATCTCCAGGAAGCATACAGAGCTGATGATTTCCTGCTGCCCCTCAGCTGAGCTTAGGCAGAAGAGCAGTGTCTGCAGCAGGAAGCCCCAGCAGGATCAGCCTGACCTGGCTCAGTGAGCAGGGGCAGTGCTTACCTGTAATACCGTGACTGCAGGTACGTGGAGCACACGGCCTTGGACACGTGGCTGGCTGACCCAAAGTCGATCACCTTCACTCTGTAGGGCTGGCGTGCAGGATCCACCAACATGATGTTCTCTGGCTTCAAATCAGCATGGATCAGACCTAAGCTCTTCAGCTTCATCAAGGCAGTAGCCACTTGCTGCAGGATGGGCCGGATGTACTTCAGGGGCAACGGACTGAACTTGTTTTGCTTTAAGAAATCATATAAGTTCTGTTCCAGCATCTCAAAGACAAGGCATGTATGATTCTTGTGTTGAAAGCACTCATAGGAGCGGACGAAGTTGTACTCATCAGCATTCTCACTGCTCAGGCGAGACAGGATGCTCACCTCGATCTGGCCCTGCCGGGCGTACGAAGGGTGGTTCTTCAGGATTTTGATGGCTACAATCTCCTTCGTGCTACGTTTCCAACATTTCGCCACCTGCCCGAACGTCCCTCGTCCCAGGAATTCCAAGACCTCATAGCTGTTGGTCATAGAGCACAGGATCTCATGCTGGACCAGCTGATAATCCCCCTCCCCACTGGAGCTGCTGCTTTTCGTGGTGACCGTGGTGGTCGTGGCCGCAGCTCCCACCGCAGGTCTGTTTTGCAGCATGAGAGGTGGATGTTCCTCAATGATCTGCACACTACCGTTGCTGTCAACCTCTTCACTTTTCCTTTTTAATCCACATTTTTGGTATGGTTCCAGCAAAGAAACGTTGCTCCTGTGGGTGAGGGTCTGGCTGCTCTGGAAGGATGCTGTGGCGCTGCTGCCGGTGCTGTCGGCCGCAGTGACCACGATGTGCTCGACGGAGGGAGCGGGGAGAAGGAGGTTCTGGTCGTAGGCAGGGATGCTGAAATTGGCTACCTGATGAGAGGAGCTGGCTTGCCCTTGAGCTGCTGGGAGGTTTTTGCTGTGGGTATAATACTTGTCACTACTGCTCTGTCCTGAAACATCCCAGACAGACGGCTCCACTTTCAGTTTCTTGGCACTGCAGAAGGCACTCGAGGATACTGACGGAGGGGAGAACACCTGCAGCTGTGAGGCCATACCTGGAAAGGGAGAGAAAAACTCATTAGGGGCAGCAGGTTGTGATGGACAAGATTCTTTATCTGTGCAAAAACCAGAATGAGTGTTTTTCTCAGCACCATGTGGAAGGGAACTTCTGCAAGTGCTGCTCCTAAGGGCATCACCGTGTGAGGCTGTGCAGTGGGATTACTGCATTTGAGAAGCACACAGCTCTTTATCCAGCTCTCTAAGAGCTAAAGGAATCCCAGGACACAACAAGAATCACAGAGTCAATCAGGGACCATCGAGTCCAAGCTTATGACCAAACACCACCCTGTAAGCTAGAGCAGAGCAGTCAGTGCCACGTCCAGTTGCTCAAACACCTACAGGAACGGTGATTCCACCACCTCCCTGGGCAGCCCGTTCCAATGTGTAACCAGTGAAGAAATTCCTCCTATTGTCCAACCTGACCCTCCCCTGGCGCAACTAAACACTCTGTGCTCTTGTCCTGCCGTTCGTTACCCGGGAGAGGAGCCCGACCCCCACCTGGCTACACCCTCCTTTCAGGGAGTTGCAGAGAGTGATAAGGTCACTCCCGAGCCGCCTTTTCTCTAGGCTAAAAAAAACCCAGTGCTGACGAAAACAATACAGAGGATCGGGAGAGCGCAGGAAGTGGCAAGAGCCTACGCACATTACGATCCCGTCCCCAGGCCTGTTTCCCGGGCACTGCAGAACAGAGTTGGTGGGAAACCCAACGCGCCAGGCCCAGCCTCCCCCCGGGGCAGCGCCCGCCGCGCGGCCCGAACGCCGGGAGCGGAGCCCGCCGGGAGCGGAGCCCGCAGGGCCGGGCCGGGCCGTTACCGGGGCTCGGGCCCGGCCCCGCCGCCGCCGCGGGCCCTCCCCGGCCCGGCGCAGCCCCAGCGCGGGGGAAGGGGCGGGCCCGGGCCTGCCCGCCCCGCCGAGCCCCGCCGCCCGCACTCACCGCCGGTGGGGGGTTCTCAGCCGCGGGCCGGACCTGCCTGGGGGACACGCGGGGGTGCGGAGCCCCGCAGCGGGCTCATCATAGCCCCGCCACGGCCGCCGGCCCGGCCCGCTCGGCCCGCGCTCGCCGGGGGGAGCCCCCAGGCCGCTTCGCCGCCGCCGCCAGGCTCCGCCGCGCCCTCACGGCCCGGCCGGGCTCCCCCCGCCCCGTCCCGCCGCCGCCCCGGGCCCGAGCGCCCCCGGCCCCGCCGCGCTCCCGCCGCCGCTCCGGGCCCCGAGCGCCCGCACAGGCCGAGCCAGCCGAGCCCCGAGCGGGCGAGCGCGCACGTGACCGCGGGGCGGGGCCGGGCCGCAGGAAGCGCCGGGGCCGAGCCGGGCGGGGCCGAGGCGCGCGGCGGGACAGCACCGGGAACCGAGCGGGGCCGGGCTGAGGATCCCAGCACCGGGAACCGAGCGGGGCCTGGGAGTCCAGTGGGGCAGCACCGGGAACCGAGCGGCGCCGGGCTGCACCCTGGGGTCAGAGCAAGGCCACTCTCTGTTCCAGGGCCCAGCGATGGCTCCAGAGGAACAGGCAGGAACTGATGCTCAGGAAGTTCACCTGAACATGAGGAAGAACTTGCCCAGAGAGGGTGTGGAGTCGCCCTCATTGGAGATATTCCAGAACCATCTGGACGCAGTCCCGTGCCATGTGCTCTGGGATGGCCCTGCTGGCACAGGGAAGTGTGACCAGGTCAGATGCTTCCAAGAAGGGACTTGGTCCAGTCAGGTCAGCACCACCCACTCGCGAACTCCACAGCATTTCAAACAGCCTCTTCCAAAGTCAATGTTACAGAGATGTTTATTTGCTTTCTTGCAAAAGTTTACAACATTTCAAAATAACAATTACACATACTCTTATGAAAATTCCGACAGAGTAGGTTTAGATTAAATACTGGGAGAAAACTCTTTATTCAGAGGGTGCAAAGCCTTGGCAGATTCACAGAGAAGCCTTGGCTGCCCCGTTCCTGGAAGTGCTTAAGGCCAGGATGGGCAGAGCTTGGAGCAACCCGGTGTAGTGGAAGTTGTCCCTGCCCATGTCAGGGTTTGGAACGTGATGATCTTTAAGATCCCTTCCAACCTAAACCATTCCATGATTCTATGAGAACCTCAGAAACTCTCACAGCTTCCTGTTTACATCAACAGCAGCACAAGAAGTGTAAACCTCTCCAGCAAAACGCTGTTCAGGAGCTCTGGACCCTCTGAGACAGGGAGGTCTCAGTCCTCTCAGCATGATTCTCTGCAGGCTCAGTGACCTCCCAGAGAGTGCTGAACACGATTCCCACCTTCCCCAGCACCTCAGGAAGTCTCAGCCTCCCTGAGCCAGAGCCAAGAGGCTCCTGGTCAAGGTCTGTCCCAAAGGTTTGATTGCACAACCCCTGGCTGCTTGTGCCTCAGGCTGAGGTTTGGCCAAGGGCAAAGCCACAGCCAGAAAAACTTCAGCACAGCAGGGGCTGTGATACAAGATCCCAAATTCAGCAGCAGGAATCACAAACACACAACATCCATAGGAGCTCCCTTGAAGGCAGCACCTCACATGATTATCAAGGTCTCTTACCTTTTCAACAGGTTTTAGTACCTTTTCACAAGACTCCATGAAAAAAACACAAAGAAATTTTAGGCTTTGGAATAAACCCAAAGTGACCACACACATTCATTTTTTGGTGAAAGCAAGCTTCCACCATTGCAGTTTTTTTAATCTAGGAAAGAAGCCCCTGTGCTCAGCAGGAACAGAAGTGCAGCAGGGAAGAGAGAAGTTGGAAATGCTTTGGCCTTGTAATTGGGGAAGCAGAGTCAGAAACCCAAGCCAGCTCTGGGGTGCTCCCTGCAAGCTGACGTTACACACCTGTTTCTGTGGAGCACAGGAGCCAGGCAAGTGTTACCTCAGCCTCTCAACAACAACCTAAAGAGCAATTTTCCTCTCTCCACAGCATAAACAGGGCACTCCTCCACGCTCTCCTACTGTTTTGAGAAGCTGGAGCCGACTGAGCTGTTCACAGTGCAGTGATTGACCCTCCCCAGGCAGCTCTGCTCCAGAACCTGCCCTCAAACACACCAAGCATTTGATCACAGCTTGGTGAAACAGCAATGAAAACTCGCCAAAGGGAACTCAGCTTGTTCCTTGTTCCTCTGCAAGGCCTTGGCTGAGCTGTTTCCCCTCACTGGGGCTTGGTTCCCAACTGTGGAGCAGAGATAAGAGCTGGAGCATGCTCTGTGCGTGTAGATTTGGGAGGACTTTGCTCGAAGCATGTTCTGTTCCCTGTCAGGATATCTGAAGTTTCCAAGCATGTGGCCCTCAGATCCTCTACAGTGAAGCCAATACTGGGCTGCAACTTCTCCTTCTCACTGTTGTGAGCAAAACACACCTGTGGGCAGCAGTGCAGGTGAGGCTCTGCTCAGAGCCTGCCCTCCATGACACTCCAGCTCTCAGCTGCTCCTGTGAGCCAGGCTGGGTGGGAAGAAAACAGGGAGATCATGGAGACAAGAGGGAGGGAGAACAAGGCCTGTAAGAGGCCAAATATTTACTGCCAAGAGACTTCATGGAACCTTTTAGGTAGGAAAATTCATTTAAGATCACAGAGTGCAACCATGAACCCAGCACTGCCAGGTCCATCACTAAACCCATCTTCAGGGGAAACTGAAGAATGACCAGAAACCCCAACAGTCAGCAATTCCATTTTCCCCACAAGGCCACGTTTTACTTTCCAGCATTTTAGGATAGCACACAAAAAGTAGTATTTAAACACCTAATAGGGAAGAAAATATTTGGCACTAAAATGCCTTGTGCGCCTGCTATGCTGAGGCAAAGGCCTCCAACAAACTGTTGGTCAAGTCTCTCCTGCTTCTATTGGCTTTTAAAGCCACAGAGAGATTTAGGTTTCCTTGATCTGCATGATGGGTAATACCCTCCTCAAGTGGCAGGAATTACCTTTTCAGCTCTAGAAAGTGAAGCCAGCATTTTATTCTGCTGCTTTAACTGAGCACACAGAAAGAGGATGCAGATCCCCAGACTCTGAAGTCTGCAATGTTCCCTTGTTTGTCCATGATTAAAGCTCAGATTTACCTCTGTGAAGAGTTACCATTTACAACTCCTTTTTGCCCAGAGGCTGACCAGGAGGTTCTCCACTTCATTTACTTTAATAAATAGTTGATAAGAATAAAAGAGGAAAGGCTGGATGCCACAAAACATCAGATCTCCCAGTCATTTGCAACATGCCCAAGTGGAGCAGTGACTCACAAGGTGAGCATTCCTCCCCAGCAGTGGAGAGGCTGCTCAAAGCAGGACATGGAATTTGGGAGTTCAGGCAGTGCTTCACTCCCCTGCCTGTCAAATGAGTCACTTGAATTTCAACAATATTTAAATTACAGCCTGCATGTCCCAGGCAGCAGCAGCAGCCAGCACACTACAAGCACAGCACTATCATTTCCATGTTACAAAACGTGCAGGTGTCTCCACTCACACCCACCTGAGAGAGCTGTGCAGTTGAGTTTGGATTAGGAAATAATCCACACGCAAAACTCAAGCAGCAGGACACAGGACTCAAGCTGCCCTTGCTGCCCTGTGTGCAGCTCACAGGACACTCCTCTGTCGCTTCCAATGTCCCCTCGGCAGCTGGCAGGCAGAGCCACAGCAGTCCCAGCGACAGGCACTCCTTACGTAACAGGGATAAATACTGCCATGCCTGGGAAAGCACAGGGTTGGGAGTGAGGACTCATGTTTGCCAAACAAACAGCTTTCCAAACATCCCCACTCTGGCTGTCGACACTCTCACTGTTCTGGACAGCCCTGTTTGTCACTGCTGCATCCAGGCCACCTCTGCTTTTCACAAAGCCTGGCTCTACTCCAAGAGCAAACTTCCCTTCCTGGCTCAATCCAGGGAATTCAACCCATCTAGCTTCTGCTTGGAAAGGCTCTGCAGGGCACTGTGTGCAGAAAATTCTGAAACATTTTGCCTGGGCAGTAACAAAAGGAGGATCAAGAGAGCTGAGGAACAAACTGGTTTGTTCCAGGACAGTGTCCAGTGACACTTCCACCGCAGCTGCCCTGCCCATGAGGGGCCAGTTTGAACTGCTGGCAGTGCTGTTTGGCACAGCCAGCTGCAGGGGGTACCCCGTGGTGTGTCACACCACAGACACTTCCAGCTGGGCCAGGCCAGGGCTCTGCAGCTGATCCAGAGTGGGAAAGCGCCCAACCTAACAAACAGCCAGTTCTGCTGTTCAGTCACTATCTTTCCAAACAATGCTGCTCAGACTGAGCACTTCACCAAGCAGATGTTCCATTATCTTGCATTCCATTTGCCACTGCAGGACAAGAGAAGGCAGAAAAGGAAGGCAGAACACTGGTGGTTATCAGGAGTGCTTTGCAATCGAACAGAATTCAGAGGTGCAAAGCTGAGTGCAAGGACTGCAAAGGATTTAGTGACCCACTCTGCAAGGCCTACAACTCAAGAACCAGATAATTTCTACTTTTCTTAGCCACAAACCTGAAAAAGGCCTGACAATTAGCATTGAGATGGCACTTTCAGGAGAGCAGGACTACATCCAGCTGCAATTTGGCTGGCTGGATGCAAAAGCTGGAAGTGTTAGTAGATTAACAGATAGAAAACAGATTATTGGACTTTAAGGCACTTCATTTTCTAGGAGTTTCTAAGCTGCGTTTTTAAAAAGCACCTTAATACAGAACATTTGTGATTCACTTTGGAGTGAAATGTTCATAGTCAGTGAGGTATCACAGACTTACAGGAAGGAGAATCTTTGAGGCTCTCAATTCCCCCCTTTGCTCCTTTCATCACATTCCAGACACCAATTACTCAGCTGCAGACAGCTCACACCCTCTGCAGCTCTGCTTGAATCAACTCTCAGTGACTTTTCAAACAGGGGACAGGCAAGTCACTGCAAAAGGTGGACACAAGGCACACACGGTGGGACCACAGTGCCCAGAGTAGTATGGGGACACAGCAAATGTAGACATAAAAATATAAATAAGTTTTAGAGTACCATCTACAAACTGGTTCTAGTTTCCTCTTTGTCCTCTACAAAGAGAGTAGAGCCCCAGAGCTGAGCTCCTCTCTCCTAATAGGAAACCTGAGCATGGAGCAGAATGAAACACTGCTACCTGCTGCACTGGCACCAGCAGTGTCACACAATTTTTCAGGGTGTGTCTCCCTTCCGAAAAAAGTCTTCTACCAGCTGATCAAAGGTCTGTGAGGAATTCTGCCTTAGGACATTTAAGGGAGTAAGTAAATACTGCTCTGCAAATCCAGTTGCAAGGTGCTCACTGGAAACAGATGCTGCTCCTGCTGTTCCCAGCTGTTCCCCACTCAGCTCTTCCTTGTCACCCCTGCAGCAAGTGCAGCCTTCTTTGGAGCAGAGAGCTGGCTCACAGCAGTGCTGAGGAACCTTAACACCTGTAAACACTTCAGGTTTCTCAGTGTTTTTTTCTGGGGACTCATAAACAACCCCTCGGGGCACAGAACTCTGTGGGGCTCTTTTCCAGAGACTTGTGGGTTTCTGCCTCCTCCTCTGGCTTTGCTGCTGTCCAGATTCTTGCACGGGCTTTGGGTCTTTGAAGTCAGGAAGTACCTGGGGAGCAGAGCTCAGGTATTCCTGAAAGTAATCCTGGCACATGTCACCCTTCACAATGGGGATGATGGAGCAGGGCTTCAGCCACTTCACAAACTCGCGCAGCTCCGCAAAGGACGAGTGGTCCGAGTACGGGATGAGGTGGATGTTGGGGTGGGTGACCTTCACGGGCCTGCCTGTGGGGATGATGGCAATGGTGGGGTGCAGCGCGTTCCAGGCGACCAGCGTGTCCCAGCGGATCTCGGCGACATCCACGGCGCGGATCCAGCCCGCACCCTCCTCGGCAGTGAACACGTCCGGCAGCTCCAGCAGCCGCATCTGCTCCAGGCGCCAGGGGCTCACCACCACCCACGTGCTGAACTCCAGAGCCAGGTCCACCAGCAGCGTCTCCTTGCCCAGGGTGTATACACCTGCCAGGGGAGCAGCGGCTCAGGGACAGGGCAGGGGGACACGAGCCCTGCTGGGGCCGTGCTGGCAGAGGGGAGGGCAGCACTCACCGATCACCACGTGGTGCTGCGGGTGGGCACGGATGAGGCGGGCAGCCTGGCGAGTGGCCAGTGCCCGCGAGGGCAGGGCTCGCTGGGGGTGGCAGTGGGTGTTGTCCAGATACAGGCGGTCGATGTGGCGGCCCCTCAGCACCGGCTCACACTGCATGGCGCTCGTGTAGCGGAAATCTCCTGCAAGGACAGGGGTGGCAGTGCAGGAGTGGAGTTTCCCTCACTGAGGATATTTCAGAACCATCTGGTCACAATTGTGTGCCATGTGCTCTGGGACAACCCTGCTTGAGCAAGGACTGGGACCGGGTGACCCACTGTAGTCCCTTCCAACCTGACCCATTTTGTGATTCTGTGATTGTGGGAGCCTGCCCTGTACCTGTGTAGAGGATGGTGCCAAAGGTGCCCTCAAAGAGGAACATAACGGAGCCAGGGCAGTGGTTGGAGTCGATCAGCGTCACCGTCACATCGCTCACGACATGGCTCTGCCCCACCTCCAGCGGCCGGATCCAGCACATCGGCACCTGCAGGGGCCGAGGCATGAGGGCTGGGCAGGGCAGGTGCCAAGGCTTGGGACAGGCAGGAGGGGGTGTGCAGGATACGAGGGCCGGGTGTGGCAGGTGGGGGTGCCCAGGCCGTGAGGCCGGGGCGGGCGGGACACACCTACCTGCAGTCGGCGGTGCAGGAGGCGGGCGGTGAGCGGGGAGCAGTACAGCGGGCGGCTCCATGTGCTGGACAGCCCCACCGTATGGTCCGAGTGCATGTGGGACAGGAAGAAGAGGCGGGCACCGGCCGCCCTCCGCAAGCTCCAGAAGTCCACGGCGATGGGGGTCCCGGGCAGCACCGTCCCGCTCATGGCGGGCGGGGACCCCGCTCCCCTCACGCCGGTTTTGGCGGGAAGCGCCGCGCACGCGCGGGTGGCGCGGGGCGGGCTCGGGCCGCGCGCCAGGGGCGGGGCGGCGTCACGGGCGCGGGGTCACGTGGGCGGCGTGGCGGGGCTGGGGGGAGCAGCGGGCCGGGATCCGGGTTCGCATCTGGGAATAGGGCTGGGAGCGGGACTGGCACCTGGGATTAGGATCCGGGACCGGGGCTGCATCCTGGGATCGGGACGGGCACTTGGGACTGCGGCTGGCACCGGTTCCTAGGACTCGGAGTGGCACCGGGACCGGCGCGCAGGAGCGGCGCGGGGCCATGCCGTACCTGGGCGGCGAGGAGGCGCAGCGGGAGCTCCGCCGGGCGCTGTCGAACCCGCACGTGCAGGCGGACCCGGCGCGGTACCGCGGTGCCGTGCTGCGCGTCATCCGGTACGGCGGCCGGGCGAGCCGGGCCGGGCGGGGTGGCCGCGGGGCCGGGCCGCGCTGAGCGATGTCCCCGCCGCAGGCTGATGGAGCAGGGCGCCGACGTGTCGGGGCTGTTCCCGGAGATGGTGAAGGCGGGCGCCGTGCCGGACGTGGTGCAGAAGAAGCTGGTGTCGTTCTACGTGCGCGCCCAGGCCCCGCGGCAGCCGCAGCTGGCGCTGCTCGCCGTCAACTCCCTGCGCAAGGACTGCGCGCACCCCAGCCCGGCCGTGAGGGGGCTCGCCCTGCGCACCATGTGTGGCCTCAGGTGCGGGGCCTCCCCGGGGCTGTTCCTCCTTTCCCGGGGCTGGCCGTGCCCTCCCGGGGATGTCCCTCCTCTCCCGGGGCTGCCCGTGCCCGCCGTGCCCCGCTGATTGCCCGCTCCGTCCCGCAGGATGCCCGGGATCCAGGAGTACCTGCAGCAGCCGCTGGTGTGCGGGCTGCGGGACAGGGCGTCCTACGTGCGCAGGGCGGCCGTGCTGGGCTGTGCCAAGATGGTGAAGCTGCAGGGAGACTGCGAAGTGGGTGCGTGGCTGGTGGCCCTGGGGCTGGTGGCCATGGGCATGTGGTGTTCGTGATGCACGTTCAGCCTTTAGGGCTCTCCTGGGGTCCCTGCGCTGCCCCTGTGTTGTCGTGGCTGCAGGGCAGAAAGAGAGAGAAAGTGGAGGGTAATTAATGAAAGATAGAGAAAATTGGGGTTGTTCAGCCTGGAGGTGGAAAGGCTCACAGGAGACCTGATTGTGGCCTTCAGTACCTGAAGGGAGCCTGCAGGAGAGCTGGAGAGGGACTTTGGAGAAGGGATGGAGTGACAGGACAAGGGGAAATAGCTTCAAACTGGAAGAGAGCAAGCTTAGGATATTAGGAAGGAATTGTTCCCTGTGAGGGTGAGGAGGCCCTGGCACAGGGTGCCCAGAGCAGCTGTGTCTGTCCCTGGATCCCTGGAAATGTCCAAGGCCAGGTTGGACAGGGCTGGGAGCAACCTGGGACAGTGGAAGGTGTCCCTGCCATGGCAGGGCTGGGACCGGATAACATTTATAACATTTATAACATTTATAATTCAGTGATTCAATGATTTTGTTCCATCCCCAGTCCCTGATCGCCCAAGGGCCCCTGTGACCCACACAGACCCTCAGGGAAAAGCTGTGCCAAGGGCAGGTGTTCTGTTGAGCTTGAAGTTTTGTTGATCCCTTCTCCCAGTTCAAGCCATGTCTTTTTTTTGTGATAAATACTAACATACAGTGATTAAACTGCAGTGTGCCAACAGATCTTGATGGCAGGAGCTCTATGCTTTGCAGATGGTGCTCTGGTGAATGAGCTCTACAGTTTGCTTCGTGACCAGGACCCCATTGTGGTCGTGAACTGTCTGAGGGCCCTGGAAGAGATCTTGAAGAAGGAGGGAGGTGTTGTCATCAACAAACCCATTGCCCATCATCTCCTCAACAGGTTTGTTTTCTTTGGTATTAAGGTGATGCTGGAAGCTTCTCTTGCTCTCATGTTTTCTACGCAGGGAGGCAGCTTCTGGGGGACATAACCTTCCCTGACCTCTTGTCAGATACCCTGAGATGGAGGTGGCCATCCTAAGATAAACTGAACCACTTCAGGCTAAGGTCTTAAGAGAAATCTGGGATGCCCTGCTCTTCCAGGGAGTCTTTGCATCTGGTGCTTTGGTTTGGAACAGGTTAATGTGATTAGACTTTTGAAGTTTTTTTAGTGATAATACACGCGATATATCTGTGGGACAGGTATGTTCTAGTGTGTCTCTCCAGATCCATTGAAAGATATACAAACTGTGGTTCTTGAAGAAATCAGTTTTTCTGCAGGTGGTTCCACATGATGTAGGAAAAGAGGGGTGTTGCTCTGGCCAGGGCTCTTGTCAGGGTTGGTGCCTGGTCTAAACAGCAGCAAAAGTGCATGTGACTGATACAGAGTTAATAACTGGGCAGTTCTCTTGTGATAAAACTGTGGCACCCACTTGGTTGTGAAGGGAGGCTGTAAGGAGGTCAGAAACTGAGGCCTCTGCTCTGCACAGATGTTGCTGCCCTCCCTGACCCGTGTCCCCGTGCTCCTGGCAGGATGCCTGACCTGGATCAGTGGGGGCAGAGCGAGGTGCTCACCTTCCTGCTGCGCTACAAACCCCGCAGCGAGGACGAGCTCTTCGACATCCTCAACCTGCTCGACGGCTACCTCAAGAGCAGCAGCCCCAGCGTCGTGATGGCAGCCACCAAGCTGTTCCTGGTGCTGGCCAGGGAGTACCCAGATGTGCAGGCAGATGTGCTGGGGAGGGTGAAGGGCCCTCTGCTGTCTGCCTGCACCTCGGAGAGCAGGGAGCTCTGCTTCACCGCGCTGTGCCACGTGCGCCAGATCCTCAGGAGCCTGCCCGGCCACTTCAGCAGCCACTACAAAAAGTTCTTCTGCTCCTACTCGGAGCCCCACTACATCAAATGCCAGAAGATGGAGGTGCTGTGTGAGCTGGTGAATGATGAGAATGTGCAGCAGGTGCTGGAGGAGCTGAAGGGTTACTGCACTGACGTGTCGATGGAGCTGGCGCAGGCAGCGATCTTTGCCATCGGTGAGAGCTTGGCTGCAGCCCTGCACCTTCCAGGGGTCTGTTCTCTGTGCCTGGCACCAAATCACTGCTCTGTGCTGCAGCAGCACAGACACCAACCTGCCCAGGAGTGGTTTGTGCCAGAGTGTTTCTGAACACTGATTATTTCAGAAGTCCTGGCACTGAGCCGCTTTAGAAAGTCCTTGAATCTCATGCTGTGGGGAGATATCCTAGAGAAAACGTGCCATTTCATCTTGTTAATGAGCCTTGAAGTGTTCAGTGAAGCTGTGGAGGAGCTCTATTTGCTGCATGTTCTTTGAGTTGTGATGGGGGCAGAGTTAAGGTGATAATTTTGGTTTTGTGAGCTTTGAAACTAGGTGAATTATTACTGTATTTGTAAGGAGAAAGTTGGGGATGATAAAATGCTTTTTTAAATGTATTACATTTAAGAAAAGTTCAGAAATCTTCTGAGGCATGACCTCAAAAAAAGGAACATGTCCCTGGTGTGGAGAACAAGTTCATTTGGCCACACTTTCAGAAATGGTAATCAGAAAGGAAAGGAAGGAGAGTGTTTCTTTAAAGGGAGTTTGGGCTGAGTAGCTGTGCTCTTGATTCCTGTTTCACTCTGATGGAAGGTTGATTTTTATGTCTTTTTGGCATCCTTGCAGCCAATATTGCCAGGACATACACAGAGCAGTGTGTGGAGATTCTGACAGAGCTTCTGGGGCTTCAGCAGGAACACATCACCTCAGGTAACCATGGCAGGCTGCTGCCTGGTTTGTGCTCTCAGGAGCCCCTTGCTGGGGTTCATGGTCCCAAACTCAGCACCCTCAAAGGCAATTGGCTTTCAGTTTAATTTGCACCTTCAGCTGGAAGTTTTCCAGGTGTGTAGAGGGGTGTAAAGTGTGTTCTTTCTGCAGGAGCTGCTCTCTGTGGGAAAGAGGAAGATGATTGTAGCTGTGTTTGTGCTTCTTTCTGGCTGCCACCTGCTGACTCAGGGAGTGAGGGGCTCAGCAGAGACATTTTACTGTCAGTTTGAGAGCCCAGATGATTAATAGATCTTTTAATCTCTGATTTCTGTTCCTTATGTAAAAGTCTGATTCAGTTGTACCTGAGCTTCCTTTTTTCTCTTCTGCCTTTAGATCCACGTTCACATCACTGCTGTTCTTGCTGTTCTCTTTTAACTGGTCTTGCTCTCAAATTTGAAAACTCAGCTGTTGAATTCTATCTCAGGAGCTGTTGATGTTTCTGAGTGGGCAGCAAAACCTTTAAAGTTTTGACCCAAGGTTCACAAGCCTCATTTTGAATCGGGGTCAGCTTTAATTTGTAATTCTAACCTCATGTGTCTGAAGCATCATGAGTCAGAGGCTTTTTAAAGGCTGGCAGTGGCCAGAAGAGAGGCTGCAGAGGAACAATCTGAAGTCTCAGTGCTTTATTTTAGACCTGATGCAGCTTTGCTCTGACAAAAGCAGCGTCATGGCATTGGGAAGGAGGGTGCCTCAAATCACAGTCACAGGCAGGGCTGAGATTTCCAGAGCCCCTTGAGTAGAGAGGGTTTGAAATGTTGGTGTTTTTTTTTTTACCCCTGGTGGTTTTTATAACTCTTGGGGGATGCTGATAACTTGTTTTCCTTGCAGCTGTGGTCCGTGCTTTCCGGGACCTGGCCTGGCTGTGTCCCCAGTGCACAGATGCCGTGTGCCAGGCCCTGCCTGGCTGTGAGGACACCATCCAGGACAGCGAGGTGATGGGGCAGTGCTTGGGGCAGGGTGGGCAAGGACTGTTCTGCTTCCCTTTGCCTTGAGGTTGGGGGCAAAAAATCAGAAATGCTGAGATTTGTTCTCTCAGCGTGCTTACTTCGTGCCAACACGTGGCACACAGCAGCTGTTTGCTGGTGTTCCTGTGGCTCCTGCAGGGCAAACAGGCACTGGTCTGGCTCCTGGGCACACATGGGGAGAAGATCCCGAATGCTCCCTATGTCTTGGAGGACTTTGTGGAGAGCGTGAAGTCCGAGACGTTCCCAGCAGTGAAGATGGAGCTGCTGACGGCGCTGCTGCGCCTGTTCCTGGCCCGGCCCGCCGAGTGCCAGGACATGCTGGGCAGGCTGCTCCACTACTGCATT
Source organism: Sialia sialis (assembly GCA_009812075.1). Classification (NCBI taxonomy): domain Eukaryota; kingdom Metazoa; phylum Chordata; class Aves; order Passeriformes; family Turdidae; genus Sialia; species Sialia sialis. The sequence goes on from VRYO01000254.1 coordinate 687,562, forward strand.
GGTGGGTTCCCTGTGTCCCCACAGGCTTTGGGGCACCTGCTCTGGCTCTGTCCCCAGGCTGGCAGGGTCAGGTGGTTCCATGCTGCCTGGCCTGTGGCTGGCTAGTGAGTGTGGAGTTACAGAATCAGAATGCCTTGGGTGGGAAGGGACCTTAAAGATCATCCAGTTCCACTCCCCGTTCTGAGCAGGGACATCTTCCCTGTCCAGCCTGTCCGTGGACGCTTCCAGGGATCCAGTGCAGCCACAGCTTCTCTGGACACGCTGTTCCAGGGCCTCCCCACCCTCACAGGGAAGAATTCCTTCCCAATATCCCATCTAACCCTGACTTCTGGTAGTGTAAAACCACTCCCCCTTGTTCCTCAGCCTGTAAGCAGCCTTGCATGGCATCCCTGAAAATCTGTTTTTAATAATGAAGTGTTAGTAGTGTGGGGTAACATGGCTGAGAGGATTCTCCATGAATTGTTTCTGTGTGGTTCCCAGAGGAGGAGCAGGACATGGCTGTGCGGGACCGTGCACTCTTCTACTATCGCCTGCTGCAGGCTGGGGTGGAGGAGGTGAAGTGGGTGCTGTGCAGCCCCAAGTCTGACCCCTCCCTGGGGCTCCTGGGGGACCAGAGCAAGCAGCCTATCAATGCCTGGGCTATGGAGTTCAACACTCTGGCCACAGTTTATGGCAGAGAGCGCTGGGCACTGGCCACTGCTCAGCAGCCTGTGGAACCCTCGTACTCCTGCTCTCCTTGTGCTGACTCCAGGAACAGAGACACAGGTAAACCTGCCTCCCCTCCCTCTGGAGCCATTCTCCCCTTGTCAGCAAATCACAGAATCCCAGAATGGTTTGGGTTGGAAGGAGCCTTGAAATTCCTCTTGTTCCACCCCCTGCCATGGGCAGGGATCTTCCACTGTCCCAGGCTGCTCCAAGCCCTGTCCAACCTGGCCTTGGACACTTCCAGGGATCCAGAGGCAGCCACAGCTGCTCTGGGCAGCCAAGATGGGTTTTTTTGGAAGGTCAGAGTGCTTTGGGAATTGTTCTGATCATCCTGTGCAGCGTGTGGCTGGTCACTCACTAGCCCAGGGGATGCTGCTGGTGGCACTGGGATTGCAGCCTTGCTCTGCTCCATCAGCTGGGAGCTGCATCTCACCTGTGTTGGTGCTTTCCTTTCAGAGTCACTGGTTTCTGAAGGGAATAAGGAAATCCTCGAGGTTCATCCTGATCCTCCAGTGTCTGAAGGGAATAAAGAACTCCTCAAGGCTCATCCTGATGCAGGCAGCCTCAGCTTGATTCCTGACGTTGCCCTGACTGCAGAGCAGTTTGAGAAGACTTGGCTGAGCCTGGACACAAGCTGCCAGCTGTCTCTGCCCTGGTGTGGGCCTGTCCACGCAGACACCATCCAGACAGCCCTTCATGTTGTGCACATCCAGACCATTGCCATGAGCAAAGCTGGAGCCCAGCCCTGGAAAGCTTATCTGAGTGCCCAGGATGACTCAGGCTGCCTCTTCCTCACAGAGCTCCTGCTCCAGGCAGCAGATTCAGAGCTGCAGGTTTCTGTGAAGCAAAATGAAGCCAAGCCAGAGGCACTGCAATCCTTCATCTCAGCCCTGAGGACAGTCCTGGAGGCAGTGGCTGGACTGCAGTCCTGACTCTGTGCTCCCAGCAGCATGCATGCTCAGGGCACAGGAAAAGTTGATTTCTCTGGCTTCTTTCGCCATACCCAGTGCTGGCTTGGTAGTTTCAGAGTGCAGAGGCTCCAGTTTACCTGGAAAGCCTGGGTGTGTGGGGGAGCTGGGGCTGGGGAGCAGGGCAGGGTGAAGGGTCTGCCCTCCCCTGGGTGGAGAAAGGACAGGGGCACTCGTGTGAGTCACAGGACTGGTGGCATCTGTGGTTGTTGTCATGAGGCACAAACGTCACTGATGGACCCAGAACTGAGCAGAAGTCAGGGCTGTGTTTTGGAGAGGTTTTTTTCTTGAGAATTATATTAATTAAATAACAAAGAAACAAAACAACAAGCCACCAGAGGCACCAGGATTCTGCCACTTATCTCACATTAAGAGGAACAGTGCAGTGAGGGGAGAATATTTCACTCATGGCTCCCTTTACATTTGTTTTAATTTGCTATCTTCAGCTGATTTCAGCAGTAACTTCACTTGGGGGTGAACAGAGCTCTGCTGTGCCAGGGGAGGGTGGGCAGGGTGCATCCTGCTCACTGGAACCAGCATGTTCCTCTTCCAGAAGACAGACACGGGTTTTTGGTTGAAATGTCGTGCTGAGGTGAGAATTACCCTCTCTGAAGTTCCCCCCAGCTCCCTGTGCTGTTTCCAAGCTCCTTGATTGAGGGTGAGATAGATCCAGCAGGGCTTTAGGTTACTCTGTGAGGAGTACAAACATCTTTTAGCCCTATTCTGCCAGAATTTTTGTCATTTTTATGTCTTTGAATGACTTGATTGTACCCTCAAATGGCACAATGCCTTCCATGCACCTGACTGAAACCCTGTTAAACAGACTTCTGCTTTTCCTAATAAAGGCGTGAATCATTCTTGTCTGATTTCTGGAGTTTTATTGTTCCTTCAGCCCTCAGGACTGTGGATGGAGTGATGTGATCGGGGCAGCTCTGCAGCCCAGCTCCTGCCTCTGTGTCCAACGGGGCTCTTCCCTCTGACCTTCCTTGAAGCTTGAAGGAGCAATTGGGCAATAATTAATCTCAGTCTCAAATGCTGAATTTCTGTAAAGGGTGAACCTGCCGGTGAACTCAAAGGCAGATCAGTCAGCTGTAGCAGGGCACTGTTCACATCCCCACAGCTGTGTTGTGTCCCTGTCCCTGGGGAGAGCTGCACTGCAGCAGCATGCTGCAGCTTTCAGGGACAAATAGCTGAGAACTTGGCAGTGCATTGTTTGCTCTGCTGTGTCCACACCAAGATTGGGCTCTGTCTGGGAAGGGACTTGGGGCTCCTTTATCCAGATAATTCTTGAGGAATGAGCAGGTCAGCAGACTCCAGTAACTTCTAAATATTTGTTTCAGCTGATCTTAACAGAAATGACTTAATTTGGAACTAAGCCACGCCCGTAGCTGTGTGCAGCCCAGGAGCATGGCTTTGCTAAACAAAGTCCAACCAAAATCAGCACCAAACTTCTGCTTCTGTCTCAGGGTTTAATTCCTTAGGTCAAGAGCTCAGCTTGCCCCTTGAGCGAGAATCAAGATAGGGGCCATAAAAAAGCAGTTTTATAGACCCCACTTGGTGTTTTCCCAGGGGAATGGATAAAATCGGCCTGGGAGAGGGTTGCAGTTGGTGTTGAGTAACTCATCCTGCCCTCTGCATCCTTCCCTGCCTGCCCTTAAACCTGCCTGGGAATGTTTCCCTGAAACACATGCACAGGAGGGTTTGGTTTGTTTTCTGGAGAACTTGGGCAATTGAGAGAAGGACTGTGCTGCTTTCCAGAGGAGAACTCTTCACTGTTGTACCTGGAGAAAAGTTGTGCTTATTCCAGACACTGCAAGCAGAACCCGACACTAAGCAATGTGAAAAAGATTCTCCATCACTACAAGCAGAAATAGTAAAGTTTGTTGTTATCAATTGGTTTTTTTTCTTGAGTTTCTCTTAAATTTAGTCATAAAAGTGGGCTTCAGTCTTCCTCAAGGTTAGTGCTTGGTGCTGCAGACTCAGCAGGTATTGGTTTTAAAATGTTTCCATTAATTATTCTAAAGGTCCCTCTTCCTCTCAGGCGACCCCAAGGCTTATTTCTGCAAAATTAATATTTGTTATTTTAAACAAAGAGTGATTAGTAGCCCTTTGCCTTTTAGTACTGAATACAGGAATCCTGGAGCTGCTCTGTGATGAAAGAAAACCCAGAAGGGGACACCTTGAATGGCCCTAGTTACATTGAGGGAGAGAATCAGACATGGTTCAATGAGTCTGAAGCCTTTGTGCAAGGTATTGGAGCATGGAAGATGTGATTCTCATATCTATTGGGGTGTGGTTTTGGTTGACAATTGTTGATTTTAGCTGAGTTTTGTTTAGCTTCCTCCACTTCATGTAGAGAAGATGGATGGCCTTCCAGAACTGCTCCCTGCCTCCTCTTCCCACCTGGGAATGGCCTCCCCTTTGCTTAGGGGGTTTGTCAAGTGCTGCACAGTGAGAGAGGTGAACCAGGCTGGCATCATTAATTTGACCTCATTAGTCTGCTGGAGTCAGATGTGATCCTCTCTTCTGGCAAAACCCCTGAGATGTGGGGAATGGTGGCTGGAAGAGTTGACCTGAAGCACCAGGTTGGTTTTTCTCTGGAAGTCATGCAGCCCAGGGCAGTAACACTTGTTTGTGTGTCAGCATCTGCCTGAAGGATTCCTTCAAAATATTTTACAGCTGATGTGGAAAGCAGACTAAAAACTTCCATCCCTGGAAAGTGTCCAAGGCCGGGTTGGATGAGGTTTGGATCGACCTGGGATAGTGGAAGGTGTCCCTGCCCATGGAGATGAGCTTTAAGGTCCCTTCCAACCCAAACCATTCTGGAATTCTAAAGTGTTAAAAGTGTGATGGGGAGCTGTGGATTTTCCATGCTTTTTTATGGACTCTTCCAGTCACATTGCAGGTTTGAAGCCTTCCTGGAGAAGCACAGCCCTTTGGGATGTGAATCCTCCACAGCTGCCCCCTGTGCTCAGCCCTGGGCACCCCTGGCAGGGGCGGCTGAAGGAATTGGGGTGCTGGGGGTTCGGTGCTGCCCACCCTGTGCAAGCAGGGGTGGTTTGAGCAGGGGATGCCAGGGCCCCGTGCTGTGCTGTGCTGTTTGACCAGGATGATGTGCTGCGCACTAATTTCCTTTGGGGCTGTGATGAAGTCAGAAAACCACAGGCAGCTCCCCGGCGCTGCCTTCCGCTGCGGATCACTTGACATGTCCCTTCCCAGGGGGGCCAGGCCAGGCACGCTCCGGCACCATGGACCAAAGGGGCATCCTGCTGCAGAACCTGGAGAGGGCCCAAGGCAAGAAGCTCAGCCCAGGAGAGTTTGCAGAGGAGTTTTTGGTGAGTTCTCTCAAGGCTTGGCTCGGCGTTTCAGCTCCTTTCGGAGGCAATCGCCCTGTCACCTCTCAAACCTGTGACAGTGAGGTTTTCTAGGAGTTTTATAGCAGACACCCAGAAGTTAACTGGGCTAAGAGGAATGTAAAGACATGGTAGGAATTAATTAGTTTGCATTTGAAATGTTTGCTTTTTAACTAATTACCCAAGTGCTTCCTGTTTTCTGCTTGGCGATTGCACTTGTCGGGACACGGTTTCACTTTGCCTGCTGACAGAACTGGGGGGACAGGGAGGAATATGGAGCCTCTGGCCCTGGTGACACATCTGAGCATGGAGGGAGGAATGTGGAGCCTCTGCCCCTTCTCCAATCTGTGGCACACGAGTTCCTGCCAGGAATCTCTGGTTTTGCCTTGACTTAGCTTGTCCTTGTTTCTACAGAGCACAGGTTGCCCAAGGCAGCCGTGGGTGCCCCATCCCTAGAAGTGTCCAAGTCCAGGGTGGACAGGGCTTGGAACAACCTGGGATAGTGGGAGATGTCCCTTCTCATGGCAGGGATGGAATGAGATGAGTTTTAAAATCCTTTCCAACCCAAATCATTCTGGGATCTGTGTGCTCTACATCCAGCAGCACTCCTGGCCACTCCTGGAAACTTTCTTGTCCCCTCCAGGAAAAAGCTGCACAAAATGCTGATGGCTCCCAGCAGCCCCTGTGTTATGCATTGCCCTGAATTTGTGAGCTCTCCGATGTATTTTTTGGTTTGGGTGCCAGGGTGAGGCTCAGATGCCAATGCACCATCTCATGGCTAAAGCTGGTGGCTGGAGCTGGCTCTTGGTGTGTCAGCTGTCAGAGGAGGCTCTGTCTGGGCTGCTCTGAGAGGCAGTGACCCTGCCCAGCTTTCATAGGCATAGGAAGGGTAAAACTGGCACCTCTGTGAGACCTGAGACGTGTCAAACACGGGGCTGACCCTGGCTGAGGTTTCTGGGTGACTGAGGGGTCCCCACAAGCTCCAGCCCTCTCTGTTGTACCAGCAAAATCTGGCACTTCAAACACTTCAAACCAAGCTGAGTGCTCGGTTTCCAGGTGTCTGGGGTGGAGGGAAGTGATTAATCTGAGCCTGCAGTGACAGTCTGTTGTTCCATGGAACAAAGTGCCGTCACAGCCTGCTGAGTTTCCCCTCTCTCTGCCGGGGTGTTTGTGTGTGTGAGGCAGTGGGCTCTGAGCCCTGGTGCTCAGGCTGGCTCCAGCAGCCTGATGTTTTCATTTCTTACCAAAATGGCAGGTGGAAATGGTCCAGGCTGCATTTCCTGCTGTATGGAATAAGATCTTCTCAGAGTGACCTGATTTGCAGCCACTTCTGCAAGGCACAGCCCATCGTGCTGGCTTTGCTTCCAAATGTGACAGAAGCATTCAGTGCCATTCCTCCACCCCAATTCCTGCCCTCTCCTTGTGGGACCAAGCATTTTTATGTGCAAATTGTGGTGATGTTACTATAAATGATAGGAGTTTTGTTGGAGTCCATTTTTCCCCTCTGTGCACTCTCACAGCTGAGCACTGCCCAGGGAATGGGCACGGCCCCAGGGCTGCCAGAGCTCCAGGAATGTTTGAACACTGCTCTGAGGCACAGGGTGGGATTTTGGGATGTCTGCAAGACCAGGAGTAGGACTCAATGATTCTTATGGGTCCCATCCAGCCCAGGATATTTCATGGTTCTGTGATTCCCGCTTCCTTTTTCATACCTAGGCATCTCCCAAAGCAGTTTTGTGTCACATTATTCAGGGACAGAAAAGTCAGATGATTCAGTGCCTTGGCTCTGGGAAGACTGGCTTTAGTGTGGAGTGATGCCCCTTCCATAAAAGCTTTTCCTGGAAGCACTGGAAGGAGGAAGGGGAGGATGTGACCAGCACCAGAATTGCTCAGAAGGGATGTGGAGGCTACAAAACCCACCCTGCTGCCGTTTCTATCCCACTGTGTCTGCCCCACATTTTTAATTGAGACTGGACAGACGGACTGTCCTGAGCCTCCTGTACCTCCTCCCTGACTCATTCCATCAGATCTCTGAGATTTAACCTCTGTGTGGCTGAATTTAGTGTTTCAAACTGCAGTTTAATATCCAAAAACAGAAACCCAGACACAAAAATATGAAAGAAAACATTAGAGAGAATGGTGCTTCTGAAGCTGATGGTAAAAAATAATGTGGGTTATTCAGAAGCTGGTGGCAGTGAAATAAAATTCTACACTTTGCCAGGAGAAAGATGCTTTAACTCTCTGTGAGTGCTGCATCTTTATCATGGAAATGAAAGAGGGATTTGCAGCCCAAAGGGTCTGTCCCAGGACTCCTTCTCCCTTTTCTTTCATCAGTCCATGGAGCTACTCTGCTCCAGCTGCTTGTGCTCCCTCAGTGACCTGAGCACTGCTGCTTATGGGAGCATCTCTACCAAAGAGAGAGAAATCAATAGATTTACCTGTCTTTTCTGGTGTCATTTGTTGAAGGAGCTGTGACACTGTCACTCCTCTGATCCAGGTGCCATTTGTGCTGAGTGGTTCCCCTGGGCCTCTCTCCCTGGTGGCTGATGCTTTGTGTGGGCACTGCCTCAGCACATAATTTCCATTCTTCAGAAGCCTCTGCTGGGGCTCTTGGGTGGTTCTGTCTCTATTCTTGCTCTGAGCAAAGCCACTCAGGAAAGAATTAATGGTGCCAGCCCTGCTTTGTGGTAGCAAATGTGACCCCTGGAGACCTTCATGTGCTCTGTAGCAGTGCGCTGGCTGTAGCACGTCTGCTGTAATTTGTTCCACTCTTTTATCACAGAAGCTGAAGAGACAGTCAACAAAGTACAAATCAGATAAAATCTATCCTACAGCAGCGTCTGAGCAGCCAGAGAATGTCAAGAAGAACAGATACAAGGACATCTTACCTTGTAGGTTGGAAATGGCATATATTCCTACTCAGATTTTCGTTTCTCTTGCTTTTCTTGTTGTCATCCCCTGGTGCCCGCCTGCACAGTTGTCTGTGGCTTTGAGTCCTGCTGCTCACATTCAGGGCTTTGGCTGCTGCAGTGCCTGCTCTGGGGGGTTTTGGCACATATCAGCATTCTCAGGCACATGGAGGGATTTTGGGGATGTCCTGTGCAGGGATGGGAGCTGGACCCGATGATCCTTGTGGGTCCTTTCCAGCTCAGGATATTCTGTGATTCTGTGGCATTTTTACAGCCAGAGGTGTTTCTATTCCCTAGGAAACACATCCTCCAGTGATTATCCTTGCAGGTTTTGGGTTAGCACTGCGACCACTGGTGTCCAAAGCCCTTTGGACAGCAATGTCTCAGTGATGCACGCAGCAGACAACAGGCAAACCTGCTGCGCTTTGTCTTGGCTGGGTGCAGAGGTCTCCAAAGGCTGTCCCAGGATCAGAGCAGTCTCTTTCATCCATTCCAGCGTGGAAAATAAAGTACATCACACTATCATTAAGGTTGGAAAAGACCTCCAAGATCGAGTCCAGCTTTCCAAACCTTTGTGTCCAGCCCCACAGAGCTGGTTAGAGCCTGGAGTGCGTTTCTGGGTGCTGGGCTTGGCTTGCTGCACGCTCAGAGGGGATCAGCGCTGCGCTGGGGCAGGGGCAGCACCTGCAGCTGTCCCCTAAAGCCTCCCTCACTCTCCAGAAGGATCTTACCTTGTCCAGCCCCTGTGTGTGGGCAGCAGGGCTGTGGGAGGTGTGGGAGGGACATCAGCAGCTTGCACAGCCACCCCTGGCCCTGGATGACGTGAGTGCTCCCCCAAAGCCCTGACTGCCCTCCAAGGGCTCAGTGACCATGAAGGACAGACACTGACTGCCTCCCCTGCTTTTGCAGTTGACCACAGCAGAGTGGAGCTGTCCCTGATTACATCAGACACAGATTCTCATTACATCAATGCCAACTTCATCAAGGTTTGCCTCTTTTGTGGGGTTTTGTCCTGCCAAGGTGTGGGTGAGTTGTGCCAGGAGGAGCAGGTGGGGGCTCTGGTGAACCAAAGGGCTCTGCAGCAGTTTCTGAGCTGTGCTCAAGGACTGATGTAAGAATATGAGAGAGCCCTCAAACCCCCCTGCAGCACAGAGACACCGGGCTGTGGGGCAAGGGACGCACTCGTGCCGGGGGTGGAACAATTTGTGGTTCACAGCTCCAACTTCCCCGTCACCACTGCTGCCTTTGGTGGATGACAGCGGTGCAAAACTGCCTGTGGCCAGAGTCACCTGGGCTGAGAGCAGCGCAGAGGCAGGAAACCTTGCAGTGCTGCAGGGCTGGGACCCACTGCTGGGCGAGCAAAGGGGCAGATCAGGGTGGGACAGTGACAGTGTGGGACAGTGCTCCTTCTGCAGCTCCATGAGTCTTAGGACTGTCCTGGGCCTACAGCCCTTCTCTGACTGATAGAGAGATAGATAATAGATAGATAGATAGATAGATAGATAGATAGATAGATAGATAGATAGAAGGTTCTCTTCATTCTCCACCACAGTGACCAGTGACCCAGGGCTCTGTGTAACCCATCTCCAGATGAACAGACCTTCCCAACAGGATCACATTCCATTCTTTGGCCATCAGCAGCAGAGCTGTGGCCACATCACCTCCAAGCTCCCAGAGGCACTGCAAGGACTGGTGCTGGTCTCTGGGAGCAGATCTCAGCTCAGTCCCAGCTCCCCAGCTGGGCTCTGCCTTTGGTTTGCACACCACTGCTTGAGTTAATGGAAATCCCCAAAATTCAACTAGATGCAAATCCTTCTAAATCCTCAATGGACTTGCTGTTAGAAGTAAATTCAGAGAGAGGAATGGCTTTATTTCTGCTGGTGAGCTGTGCACAGACGTGTCCCTGTCTGGTTTGAATGTTCCAGGGTGTCTATGGGCCAAGAGCATACATTGCAACCCAGGGTCCTCTCCCCACCACTGTCACTGACTTTTGGAGGATGGTTTGGGAGTATGAAGTCCTGGTAAGGTGCAGATTTAAATTTAAACTTTGTATGTCCTTTTTTTTTTAAAGAAAAGTTGTCCTTGCATCCAGAAGTCCTTTGTGAGCCAGTGGGAGTGTCAGGGTTTCTCTCCAGATGTTTTGTGTGCCCCACATCTGTCCTGCCAGCCTCCTCCCACTCGTGCAGGAGTGTGCTGCTGGCTGTCCCTGCCTTTGGGCTCTGCCTGGGCAGGTTTTGTGCCAGGCTGTGGGACATGTCCCAGTGTGACTCCCCTGGCAGCTGGGGCTTGGCAGGAGGCAACCCACAGAGTTTCCTTACCACGGGAGATGAGTTTAATTTTGCCTGGATAAGAAACTCGTGTTCAGACTTTTCTAATGAATCTTCCTCCTGCAGGTCGTGGTCATGGCTTGCATGGAGTTTGAAATGGGGAAGGTGAGTTGCATATCCCACGTGGCCCTGAATGGCAGGGCAGGGTGAGAGATGCAGATTTTTATTAAATCCCTTTAGTGACAGTGAGTTTCTGTTTGATATAAGCTGCTTTTTGGGTCTCCAGCTGCAAATGGTCCCGTGGGAGATGTCCCTGCCCACAGCAGAGGGTGGATTGAGATGATCTTTAAGGTCCCTTCCAACCAAGCCAGTCTCTGATTCCATGAAATCCTTTAGCCATTTCCAGTGGTGTAGGGAATCTCTCTGAAAAGGGAAATCCAGCAGTGGCAGCTCCAAGGAAGGGGAGGCTGGAGCTGGGCAGCAGCAAGAGCTGAGCCTCTTCCCAGTGTGAATTTTGTCCTGAAAAGTGAAAAAGGACAAAAACAAAAACAAGCAAACAAACCAAACCAAAACAAACAAACAAATAAAAAAAACAACCGACAACAACAACAAAACAAAAAAAAAAAAAGTGAAAAAGGACTGGCACAGCTGGGCCAATGGGGAATAACCAAACACATCCTGCTTGTCCCAACAGAAGAAATGTGAGCGGTACTGGGCAGAGGTGGCCGGCTCCCCCCTGCACTGTGGCCCTTTCTCCATCACCTGTGTGAGTGCAGCCACCTCAGCACCCTGCCCCACCCCGGGGCAGCCACGGAAAATCTGACTCTGACTCCTTCTTCTGCAGGAGGCTGAGGAGAAGAGGAATGAGTATGTGATTAGGACTTTAAAGGTGACCCTGAATGAGGTAAGGAGGAAAGGTCAAGGCAGCAAATGTACCTGGGCTGGCTTTGTTATATAAATAATCTATTGAAATATGGTACATTTTGTGCGGAAAATTTTACGTTGCTCAGGCTGCTGAATTAGATTTGACAGCAGTTGAGGGAACAAAGGAAGTTAAAAATTCATTAACTCAGACACAGTTTCTGAAGCTGTTTTTCAGTCATGGCAAATCAGACTCCGGGTAAGTGAAGCCAAGAATGTCATAAAACAGTTCCTGCAGCAAAACCAACTGCAAACTGCTGCTCTGCCCTTTGCTGCTGATGCAGGTGGGAGCTGGGGATTCAGAAGAAATCCAGCAGAATTCCTGCCACTGCTCTTCTCCTGCAGGCAACCCGCACCATCTACCACTTCCACTACAAAAACTGGCCGGACCACCACGTGCCCTCATCCATCGAGCCCATCCTGGAGCTGGTCAGGGACATCCGCTGCTACCAGCCCGATGACAGGGTCCCTGTCTGCATCCACTGCAGGTGGGTGACCTGGCTGCCAGCAGGGAAGGGCTGCTGGCCCCCAGACCCCATGTGCCATGTCCCCAGGGGTCACAGCCATTGCCAAGCTCCTCTTGTAGGGAATCCTAAGAGAAAAAGGCTCCTCTGAGGGCAGCCAGCACGGCCAGGGGGCAGGGAAGGAGGCCAGCAATAACCACAGAAGCATGGAATTGTTCTGTTGGAAAAGTCCAGTAAGGTGGTGAGTCCAACCATTGCCAAGCCACCCTAAAGTCCTCAAGTGCCACATCCACACCTCTTCTCAATGGTGACTTCACCACCACCCTAGGCAAGTGCTTGACAATGCTTTTGGTGCAGAAATTTTCCCTCACAAGCAATCTAAACCTCCCCTGGGGCAACCTGAGGCAATTTACACCCTGTCAGGGAGCTGTGGAGAGTGAGAATGCCTGGGTCAGGGACCAGCACCACCACTGGGCATGTCCACGTGTGGTGGTGACCACAGGAGGACTGAGAGCAGCTCTCAGGGGATGAGAGAGCAGGGGCACAGGCTGTGGGTGCTCTCCAAACACCCCAGACAGAAAACACAGCGTGCTCACCCTGTGCCTCAGCTGTGGGTGCTCTCCAAACACTCCAGACAGAAAATACAGCATGCTCACCCTGTGCCTGGCTGTCATTGCAGTGCTGGCTGTGGCAGAACCGGCGTCATCTGTGCCATTGACTACACCCAGAAGCTGCTGAAGGACGGGGTGAGTGCCAGCCCTGCACCCCTCTGTCCCTCCCCAGCCTTCCCTCTGCCTTTCCCCCACTCTGACTGCACTCGTGTGGGTTCCAGGTGGATGGGAGCTCCCCACAGCCTGACTGGAGAAGGGCAGTGGCTGAAATGCTCATTCCCCATCCCCAGTTTGTCCCACTCCTGTCTTTAGGCACTGACAGCATCACACCATGGGGCAGAATCCCCCCTCCACTGCTGCCTTAGCTCTGAAGTGCTGACCTTCACTCTTCAACACATCTGTACTGTCCACATCTGTCTCTCCACACTCATATATCAGAGAGTCAGTGTTTCCAAACCACTCCCTTGCTTTGCTCTGACTCTCCAGAAATGGTACAGGCACTAATCCCTGGCCTCAGGGCAGGTGCTGGGACTCAGAGGAGAGCCTGCTGTCTGCTGTTCCACAGCTCCCTGAACCCACCCAGCTGGGAAATCAGTGTCACGTCCATCGTGCTGCCCACAGCTGTTATTAAAAGGATATTAGCTGTGGAGTGGGACAGGAGGGAGGAGGATGGTTTGTAATAAATAAAATAGCACTTTAAGCAGGCCCTTTGTTAAAAATTATTGCAGTAGCAGGTCTGGATTTCAGACAGTGCTCTGAACTGTGTCATGGCTCAGAAGTTTCATGGAGTTAGACCTGTCTGTAATTTTTTTTCAGAGAAATCATAGAAATCATGGAAGTATTTGGGCTGGAAGGATCTTAAAAATCCTCTCTTTCCAGCCCCCTGCTATGGCAGGGACACCTTCCACTGTCCCAGGCTGCTCCCAGCCCCAATGTCCAGCCTGGCTGTGGACACTTCCAGGGATCCAGGGGCAGCCACAGATTCTCTGGACACCCTGTGCCAGGGCCTGCCCACCCACACAGGGAACAATACCTTCCCAATATGAAATCTAAATCGCTCCTCTTTTAGTTTGAAACCATTTTTGTCTTTTCTCTTTCTTGCCAGATTGTTCCAGTGAACTTCAGTGTTTTCAGTCTGATCCAGGAAATGCGCACACAAAGACCTTGCATCGTGCAGACCAAGGTGTGCTTGGGGAACGTCTCCAGCTGCTCATGCTGACCTTTTCCTTGGCAGGGTTCACAGCAGGGAAACCCAGAGCATGGTGCTGGTGGGAGCTGGGGTGTGGAGATGTTGTGCAAAGTCCCTTTTCTGAACAGAACAATGATTTGGCAGAAATTAATTTGGTAGCTGAACGTTTCCTTGTGGACAGCTGGGCCAGTGCTCCCTGTGTGATGTATTGAACGCTTACTCTGTGAAACCAGGGACTGTCCAGGCAACAAAGTGGGAACTTTTCTCAGCTGCAGCAGACTGAAGAGGAAGCTCAATGCAGAACAGCGTTGTTTGCACACCCAAAAACCCCCCAAAAGCTTCAGTGTGAGCCCTGTGAGAGTTGTGGCTTCTGCCTCTTCTCAGAGTTCACACCCTGCCAACGGACAGGAAAGGCAGCTTCTCTCAGGGGTGATGCTTGCTTGGAAGGGGTGACCACTGACAGGTCCCCCTGCTGCTGTCACATCTTTTGTCTGTGTGGGATGCAGGAGCAGTATGAGCTGGTTTACGACGCGGTGATCGAGCTCTTCAAAAGGCAGATCCAAGCACTCGATGATGCCCACAAAGATTCTGCTGCTTCACAGGTAAAAGGCCCAGGACAAACACCCTGCCTCTTGCAGCCTGGGTCAGCCCTAACCTCAGTTCCTGCTGCAGATCTGGGATGAATTCCCATATTTTCTGCTCCCCTTGATACCCTAACTGAGTCTCTGTTGACATTAATCTGTTTTGATGATAATCCAGCCCTTTCCTTGAATATGCAATGCTTGTCACAAACAAGATCTAGATTTTCTTCAGTCTCAAAACCATTTTCTATTTTCCACATATTTTTATAATTGTTTAATGTCATGAATGAATAGCACAGCACAAATTTTCTGTAAGAGTGGCTGATTTCCATGGGGAGGTGCCAGTGAACCTTGTCTTTGTGGAGTGCTTGCAAGCAGCTGAGGGATTTTCAGACCAGGTTGGGAAGCTTGGGATCACAAAGCAGTGAGGCTGAAAGTGTTACCTCATGTGCTAGCGAGGGAATGAGCACCACAGCCTGTCTGTGGTAGGGCACAGGGGGAAATATCTTGTAAAAAAACATGGCAAAGTCTCACAAATCTGTTGCACTTCTGAGGAAAAGAAATGTGGTCTTGGTGTGAAGTTGCATACTAACAGGAACTGCCAAAACATCTCTGGTTGAGGTTTTCTTGGCTTGTGCTGTTCTGTGACTGCTGACAGGAGCCTCACTGGATCTAATCCAGGAAAGTAAATGCATCACAGCAAAGCCTGGAAGGTCACAGTGAGCTCATTTTGTCAGGAACTTTCATCTAAAGAATTAGGAAGGGGATCCTGCGATGGGACTCATACTTCAGTTTTTGCCGCAGGCTTTGCAGAATGTTCCAAGCCAGAACTGAGTGATAAAAGTACTGGAAAAAGCCTTTTGGACTGGTTAAGGACGGTCTGGGGACAGTGCAGAGCACGGGGCTGGCCATGAGCTGGTATCACAAACAAAACCAGCACCAGCTTGCCCACTGTGGGCTCCTGAAGGCAGAGTGTGTGCACAGGCTGCCTGCCAGCTGTTCAGCACAGCTGGATGGTTATAGGGCTCGCTGTACTCTCATTTCAGAAAGATGCTGGCAGGAGTTGCTCTTCAGGAGGTTCTGTCTGCAGTTTTCAGCTCCACCTTGGTGTCATTTCCCAAGTGCTTTAGTAATCAGAAGTGTTTGGCAAAAATCCCAGCTCCTGAAGCAGCCACATTGGTGTTCTTTGCATTCTGCCTTCTCACTCTTGTTTGTAAACATTTCCTTACCCTAGGAAGGAGCAGGGCATCCTGCAGGCAAGCCAGTCCTGACTCCAGTGGAAGACATTTATGGCCTGAGTTCACTCACCTGGTAAGGCTCAGCACCAGGATCCCTGGTTGGTATTTGCAGTCACTCACAAGATTTCAGAGGGATGAACTTTTTGGTGTGTGCTTTGGAACACTTTAGCTCTCAGGATCTTCTGCCTCCCTTGAGTCCCACTTTGACTCTCATGTTCCTGACATAATTCATAGTGTCATAAAGGCTGGAAAAGTCTTCTAAGACCACTGAGCACAACCATTAGCCCAGGTCCCAAGTGCCACATCTACATGTTTTTTGAACACTTCCACAGATGGTGTTCCCACCACTTCCCTGTGCAGCCTGATGCAATGCCCAATCACCCCCTCAGTGAAGAAACTTTTCCTAATTTTCTAACAATTCCAGTTCTTCTCACTGATGTGTCTCAGCCTGTTCCCTGTGTGCCATTATCTGTCCCCTTATTCTGCCCTGGGCTTTGTGTCATGCAGTGTTTCACATATGAACTGAAAACAGTATAATCCAATATAAACCAGTATAAAACAGTATGAACCAGTATAAAAAAGTCTCATGAACACAGAGGCTGGGTCATCCCAGCCCTCTGCCTGGCCTGAAATGCCCCCACACTGCTCCCATCTGCACATTCCACTGCAATGCCCCTTGCTGCAGGAATTGCAATCCTGAGGATCCAGCTTCCCAATACCAGCAGCTTCAGAGGGTGGTGGATCTCTCTGTGGACACGTTTGGGATTGCAGTGTCTGCTTTCTGTAAATAATTTTGCTTTTGGTTCAGTTTGCTGAGATAAAGGGGCCTCCTCTGCTCACCATTAAATGGTGTTGAAATGGAGCATAGGGAAGGACTTGCTTGAGGCTGGGCTGGGCAATTCTGGAGGGAATTGCTCCTGTGGGCTGTGTCAGTGGGCTAGCATTTTCTGATCCCTCCATGGCTTTGACTCCACACCACTTCTTTGTGCTTTTGCTGCAGCTCCGAGCGAGAGGAGCAGGCTCCACAGCAGCATCTCCCTGTGCAGCAGGACGAGCACCAACATCTCCCTCCGGGGGCACAGAGCAAAGCGTCCCTGCCCTCGCTGTGTGCCCCAGGAGCACAGCACAGCTCTGCCCACAGAGTGCCCCCCATCAGACAGGCCATCTCCTTCGGGGCTCTGAACTCCATCAGCTGCAGGAAGGCAGCAGCCAGCGAGCCCTGGGCTGCTGGGGATGCTCCTCAGAAACGCCGCAGCTGGGAGCTGGAGCTGGAGCCAAAGGGAGCAGGAGCGAGGGGGCCTGGAGCCAGAGCACCTCTGGCATGGACTGTATCCACCCCTCTAGGCTGGGAATGGGATGCAGGGGATGCCAAGCCTGTTTGGAGCTCACATTGGCCAAAAGCTGGTCACTCAAGCTTCCAGGATGGATTTTCCTCTGCGGACCTGAAGCCCTCCAGACGAGCAGCAGATGGCTCCCCAGGCCACAGGAAGCAGGGGCAATGCCCTCACCCTCACCTGTGCTCGGCAGAAGACCCCTACTTCTCATCACTCTCTCCAGACAGCCCCGTGTCCCCCGTGTTTCCCTTTGTGGAGGGGCAGGATGAGCTCCTCGCTTCGTGCTCTGCCACTGCCCCGCTGCAGCCCAGCACAGCCAGCTCCCCATCATCCCACCACGCTCCCCAGAGCCAGGACAGCACCTTCCCCTCGGGTGAGTGCCACTGGGACAAGGGGACACATGACACCAGGTCACTATGGCCTGGGGTGTGCTGGAGGGAGGGGTCAGTGTGGTCATCTGGTGTCCAGGCAGGGCTGTAGCTCTCATGGGAGCTCAGGGAGCAACTGGTTTCATCCTCACACTCTTTTCTGCCTGATTTTTTTCCCCACAAACTTTTTTAGAGCAGCATGATTTTGCATTACACAGCTGCTCTGAACCATTGTGTCAGAAGAGCAGTCACAGGGATGCAGGGATGGTGCTGAGCAATTCTTACACCAAGGTGCTCCAAAAAGCATTCAAAAAGCTCCCAGAAATTGTTTTTTTCTGAGGATTTCAGGTTAAATCCCACTCTTTGCTGCAGTGGCATGTATCACACTGAAATCTCACTGAGACTGAGAAATCCAGGACTTCAGGGGCCCTGATCAACCTGGGTGACACCCCTGCCCATGGCGGGGGTGTTGGATCTAAATGGTTTTTAAGGTCCTTTCCAACCCAACCCATTCTATGATTCCATGAATTCAACACAAGTGTTTTGCCCAGATCTGTAGCTATAAATCCATTACCTGTCATAAGAGGAAGGTGGAATTATTCCTTGTTCTGGTTAGTACTGGTGCAATGGGACATTTCCTATTGTCCTCAGCTTTGGCACTTGCTCCACTTTGTCCTGCCAGGTCCCTCAGCATCCAATGTCACAAAGACATGTTCCTTATCCCAGTGCTCTTGGCAAGTCCTGGGAGTGGAACCACCAGCTGTGTGCCTGGCTCTGTGCTGGGTTATGCTCACTTTCCTGGTGCAATTGCTGCTGGGAGCTATTTGGTTGTTTAACCACAGTTTGGAGGTGTTTAACTTTAATCTCTGGAGCAGCCCCCTCCCCTCCACAGGTCTGTGGTCCCCCTCATGCCCTGCCATGCCAGTAACTTGTCCATGTCCCTCCAAGCAGCCCCCCTGCCACAGCCTGATGATGATGATGCTCCTCCACCCCTGCCCCAGCGCACCCCCGAGTCCTTCATTGTGGCCAGTGAGTCAGGTGAGTGATTATCAACATTAAATGTGGGTCTGAGCAGCACTGAGGGCCCATCCAACATCAGCGTGGCTCTGTAGCCTCTGCAGCCTGGGATGAGGAACGATCTCTGGTGTTCAATTGCTTCTAGGACAATTTCCTCCAGACACTTTGGACTTCCAGCTTCCAGACAGAACTCCAAACATTGGCACCTCCTGGGAGTGGAGTGGGGAGTCTCACTCAGAGGGGTTTCATGACCCTGTGAGGCTGAGACCGTGCAAGGTAATTAAGTGGCTTTTTACCTCTTTTCCAGCACTGTTCCTATGCCGATCTCCTCACCACGTTTCTTTCTGTGAGAAAGACTCTAGCTTGGGCACTTTCTACTTGCCATAAATTATTTGATAGAATCACAGAATCATGGAATGGTTTGGGTTGGAAGGGACTGTTCAGATAATCCCATCCCACCCCTGTGCCATGGGCAGGGACATCTTCCACTAGACCAGGCTGCTCCCAGCCCTGTCCAACATGGCTTTGAACACTTCCAGGGATTTCAGGGCTCAGGATTGGAAAGGAGATGTGACCTCAGTCCAGCCTCCTCTTATCCACATCTACTTTACCCCAACCATTATTTCTTGGGATTCTAAGACCAGTACAGAGTAATTAACATATTGTCCCTCACTTAGAGAAGAATAATGAAGACAGGACATTAGTGTTCTGCTGAGCTTCACACAGCCCTGTGGAACCAACGGGAGCTGAACATAACGTGGGCATCTCTTGATCATCCCATAGCTGGGTGACAGCTCTGTGAAGTGGAAGAACGAGGCACAAGTCTGTCTTTCCCTTACACGAGCCTGGAGGTGTATGTGGGAGGGTGTTTGCACATCACATCCTTTCCTCCTCTTCTCTGGCTTCCTTGTGTGCAAGAAAACAACATTTGGACGTGGGAATTTTAAATACCTGCCTTGTTTTTTGTTTCCAGAGTGTGAAGCTTTGGAGCCCACGAACAGGTATAAGTTTAATGCTGGGATAATCTTTGGAATTAAGATCTGCTTTTTTTCCTGAAACTGCTTTATTTAGTAAATGTGTTCAGGATCTGTGCTCAGTGCAACAGAAATTGTTAAATAGTTCTTCAACTAAATAGTTCTAACCAGAACTAGACAGTTCTGCAAACAAGTGAACTTGTTTGTGTTTCCTAATCAGCTCCTGCCTCATCCTGTACATGAGGATGCTCCTTGCAGCATCGTCTTTGTCTGCATGTTGTGTGTTTCCTTTGAGAGAACTGAGATAAGCTGGTTGCTTTTAATACATATATTATTTTAAAGCTAGCTAACCAACTCTTTCATCTTTGCTTTCTCAGAGACAGCCCAGGATTGCTCTAATTCTCCTCCTCCGCTTCCTGAAAGAACCCCGGAGTCGTTTGTTCTCGCTGAGGCAGCAAGTAAGTGCTGAGCTCTTTTCTCAGGATGTAACTGAGGTTTTACACTCTCACCTAAACCTGTAGGTTTCTGAGAGCTTGTTCTAAGCATTATCAGGTAGTGCTCCAGCACTTCCCTGCAGGAGAGTTCAGTAAATACAATAAAAATATACACAAGTAGGGAACCTGCAGAAAATTTATAGAAGTGCTGTATTAAAGGAGATGAAAAGCAACAACAAAGCACTTGGAAAAAAGCAGGAGGATTTGTGAATGACCACTGAAAATGGATGTATGATGTATGTTCCCAGGTCTGCAGCCTGCTGCAAGAAATTCCTCGAGTCCTGCGGGTTTGGAGAACAAGGGCTCGGAAACATCATCAACATCATCCAAAGAACTCATTAAATGCTTCAGGAGGAGCAAGGTAAAAGAAAAATAAAAAGTGGAAACCATAGAGGGAGAGAGAAGAGTTCTAGCACAGCTGGTGCTGCTCTCTCACTCATCACTGGGGGAACAGGGCCTGCTTTGAGAGAGCTTGTGTTTAGGGCAAGAAAACAAGAGTAATAAAAATGTTCTGGTGTAAAACTGCAAACACCCACCCTGTCTGTGCTGGGAACAGCAAAACCCAGCCCCAGCATAATGCCACAGCACTCCATCCACTGGGAATGCCGGTTCCTCTGGGAAAAGCTGCTCCAGTGGAGTCTGAGTCTGTCCTACGGGGACAGAACCATCACCAGCCTCCTCTTAATTATCCTTGTGAGACTGTACTTTGAGGTGTTATGGTGGAACAGAAAAGCACTTGAGGAAAACAGCAAGAAAAACACAAACTGGAGGCATTTGGGATGGCAAGGAAAAATCCAAAGAGAGTAGCAGAAAGTCTGCTTTTTATGAAATGTGATACTTGTCATTTACCAGTGAATTGCGCAGTAGCTGATCTATTTATACAAGTACATTTATCAGTTTTTATTCATGTGCATTACCAGTGAGTTCCCTTTGCTACAGTAGCTGATCCACTGCTTCACACATTGTTCTCCAATTAGCCTTTTTCTATTTTTCTTTTTTTACAGAGCTTGAAAATATTGAAAAATGTGAGAAAAAGTAAGTCTTTCAGGCTAATATCTTCCCAATGGATTGAAGCAATTATTTAAATGTGTGGGACAGAAATACCCAGAACCTGAACTTTTCCAGTGTGAAATTCCCTGCACTTTGGAGCAGGACACACAGAGCTGTGCCAGCTCAGCACCTTCTCACCTGGAATGTCATAAGGATGCTGTGCTGTCTTTTGGGGACAAATTATCAAATTCTTCAGGCCTTCAAACCTACAAATGGGAGATATGGGTGCTGGAAGAATGAGAGCCCCAGCCTAGATTCTGACCAGGCTATGCAGAGCATAAATAAGGAATCTCCCACTAGAATAATTTGGATCTAAAATTAAAATGCTCAGCTTGAAAACAGGACTGCTAAAAAGGGCTTAAAGCACTTCTGAGCAAACGTTTTCTCAGCAGATCTTGCTGCAGCAGTAAATCCACTCCCTGTAAATATGGGATTGCAGAAATTAGGGGAGGAATTCTCCCCTGTGAGGGCAGTGAGGCCCTGGCACAGGCTGCTCCTGGATCCCTGGAAGTGTCCCAGGCCAGGTTGGATGGGGTTTGGTGCTGGTTTGATGGTTGGACTTGATGATCTTCGAGGCCTTTTCCAGCCTAAAGAAGTTTGGCTCTGGAATTACCCGTGACCAACTGCTCCAGTCTCATTCTTTATTTCTAGGTATCTGCAGTCCATCTTCACTGACAAAGTCATCAGAACCCGCCCCGACAAACTCTCCCAGGTCTTTCCTTAACTTTGGTACGTTTTCCTCTTTGTGTTTTGGTAGGAAGAAACTGGTTCTTGGAAGTCTAAATGCCAGGCAGAACACTTAAAAAATGACAAATATTTCAAATAATGCTCATTGGGTTTTACATATTTAGTTTTTACACATTTACAACTCTATTTTCAACTACAGGATGTGGCTTTTCTGTCGTATCTTAAAGCTTGGGAAAGATCTGAAATTACAAGTATCTTTCAATTCCTGTGTTATTTTAAGGGATTACATAATCAGCATCTGTAACATACAGAATTTGTTGCATTAAAAAAATACACTATTTCTTTCTAGGCTTTGCAAATCGATTTTCAAAACCTAAAGGACCAAGAAATCCACCCCCAGCATGGAATATTTAGATGTATTTTATAGACTCGGTGTTGCAGATTTGTGAAGTCATCCTGAAATTCTTGGAATGCCCATCCCAGCAAAGCTTCCACCAAAATAAACACATCCAAAGCTGTTACACAGTACTGGCAGCTCAGGCACTACTTACACATCCACTGAATTTAAAACTGGAGTTTTAAAGTCAAGAATGCAAAAGTACCAGCAGCTTCCAGTTAATTGGCAATGGGATGGAAGGTAAACCTTGGAATACAAGTTTTATCCTAAGGAGGGACATATTTTTGTCGTGTTTTGGAATGTAATCACTCCAAAAGGATGGATTTGAGCATAAACTGATGATGTGATAGTGAAGACTATGGAATGATCTGGAAAGCCAGCAGAGCAAGACCCTCTCTCACGTTTGTAGGTCTGCTGTAATCAAAGACACTGAAATGTTTACATTACTTGGACTAAGATGGAATTAGCATCCCAAATTTTAGAAATAATATATGCTTTTTTTTTCTTTTTTTTTTTTTCTTTTTCCATCTGAGCAAATCAGAGCATTTGTCTGGATTTTGGGACAATATGACTTAAGAAGGTGACTGATCCCATAGGAAGTAAACTGGTGTAACTGGACCACAGAATTGACTGACTCAGCTGCTCTTCTATCTGGGAAAAAAAAAAAATCCCAAAACACCACGACAACAAGCAAAATATTACTGTTTTAAAAACAATGTGTGTAAGGATTTGTGATTCTCTAGCACAGAATTTCTGATGGGAAGAGGGAAGATGAGATTTCTCACCAGACTTCACTGCTGTTTTTATCAGTGGGGAGGGATAAAGATGCTGGAAAATCCTTTATGTTATTCTTTTCCTGTAAAGACTAAAAAATCAAAACCAAAAAACAAACCACCAACCAAAGTGGGATTTGGGGAATTTGGTCAAGAAGAATCTGCTGACCACCGCTGGAATGAAAAACTCAGCTGCTTTAAAGTTGGGGGAATAGCCAATATTGCCTTTTTTTTATTACTGTAGTCATAGGTTTTCTTAACAGCAGAAGAGTTAAAACCTTTACCCAAATTATATTCCTGTTTCTCCCGGTCTGGATTGGGTTTGGAGCAACCGGGTGCAGTGAAAAGTGCCCCAGCCCAAGGCAGGGGATAAAATGAGATTTTTAAGTTCCTTGCCAACCCTTAACAGTGTAAGATTCAATGATTTTATTCTGTCCCAATGCCTTGGGCAGGGATGGCCTCCTTAGTTTCGCTCCAACATCTCCCTCATGGGGCAAGCCTCCGCAGCACCCCGCGG
>VRYO01000254.1:711378-743511 GCA_009812075.1 Sialia sialis
TAGGAACACTTTATTTCAATGAAAGGTGGCAGAGCACTGGAACAGGTGTCCAGGGAGGTTCTGGAGTTATTCCAAACCTGTGTCACCTGCTCCTGGTGACCCTGCCTTGGCAGGGGGGTTTCACTGGATGATCTCCAGTTTTCTTCCAACCCGAATTATTCTGTGTTTTCTTTTATTGAAAGGCCAAAATATCTCTGAGTTTTGGTGTGTGCTGTGTATGGTTTTGTTTATTTTTTTTTACCAGTACAGAGTGATTGTTTTGGTTCTGCTTAGAGATTTGTTATAGTAAAAAGCTTCTTGGAGAGAGCAACACAGATTAAAAATTACTGCAAAAGCTGCTGTAATTAAAAATATAATGTGGTGAATTATGCTCGAGGAGTGTATGGGCAGATTTTGTGCCAAAGAAACCAAAGATGCACTTGCTTACAGAAGTCAAGTGGCTGTAGAGTAAACTCTAGATAGGATTGTCTTAAGAACAGACAAAACTATTACTAGGAGAGACTTTTCTCCACTGGTTCATGCTTCCACATTACTGAATAATGGCTATAAAAGCTTCTCACTGTAAACCTCTGCAGTTCTATCAGTGTTTTATCAAGCAGAAGTTTAAAGCAATGTAACTTTGTAGACTGGAGCGTCACTGTGTCAGTTCTAACCCAAAATTAAATTAGGCCTCTTAATGAAGGCTTAAACAGCATGAAAATGAGCATCAAAATTCCAGATTTGTAAAGGAAAGCTGTTTGCTCATCTGAAGCTCTTCACTGCCTGTCCTCAGCTGTCAGGGTGGTGCCTTTTAGGATATTGCTGTATTTCCTGACTATCAGTTTTTATTTTGATGTATAATCTAATTAAATTACCTATTGCATTGACTATACTGTGCTTATCTGTGGCCCCAGGTGGCAGTGAACACCCCCAGTGTTTTTGCTCTTTAATAATGGTTCAGGTCCTGTTGTGGGATGTGTGATCATTTGAGAGTAGCTGAGTTACTGGCACTGCTGTCGCTCTGCCTCACTGCTGAGCCCATAGTTTAGTGACCTGTCCACAGCTTTTTTTGTGTTTGATGTGCTGGAAGCTTTCTGATTATTTAAAGGAATAATTAAAACTATATTTCCTTCAGGATTACCCAGCATTATTATAATGTCACTGTTTAGCTTCACTGAATACGGAAGTTACTCACTGTCATTGTGGGACTCTGCTGTTTTCAGTGGATCCAGCAGCAGCTTTTATCCTGAAAACAGACAAGTGTTCACTGGAAACTCCCAAATGCAAGGATTCCTCTGTCTGTTTTTAGGCTTCAAACAGGGAGATGCTCTAAATTAAAATGTGTGAGGTTTTAAAACTATACCTAAAATCAGAAATGCTTAAAATAAGAGACCTTTAACAAGCAAAATGTTCTTAGAACGTGCATAGGGAAATATTCCCAACAGCTCAGTGGTGGCATGAAATTCTTGTTTAGCTGCAGCTTGGGATCTCTGTTCTCAGCAGGACAAATGCCTGGTGTGTGAATTGCACGTTCACTCAGTGAGTAAAGCAGTGTCTGTGCCTGAGAGCCAGTGACTGAGCAAACCTGAGTCTTGCAGGAAGCCTCATTCCAAGAACCCTTTCAGCTGACTTCCCTGAACGAGTGATCCCGCCCTGCTTTTCCTGGGTTCTCTGAAATAGAAAGATCAGGGCCTTTGCTGTTTGTACCGTGCAGCAGCACAGTGAAAACTTGTATTTCAGGTCCTAAGACTATTGTATGAAGTGGGGATTAAGCAATCAGCTCTTTCTTTGCTCCGTGAGTAATTCTGTTCCTTACTCCAGGCTGTTATGAAGGTCAGCCCTCTCCAGTAAGGAGCTCTGAGACCAAACCAGTAATGATCCAGTTAAACACTGGTTACATTGGAGAACATGGAGCTGCCTGTATTTAACACTGCACCCTTTCTCATAAAACAGTGTAGCATGTTTTTTTTTTTCTTTAACTTAAGTGCTCTAAGAGATTAAAGAGGGAATACCAATGTGCAGCCAAAGAAAGGAAATTTTATTAGGACAGAGCCCTGTGCTGAGGGGAAATGGTAAAACTTTAAATCCTGTATCTTTGGTCAGGTGTTGCCTTCAGCAGCAGGTTGTTGCCATCCCCATAGCTATCCTGCTAACACAGCTCCAGGAGATTTATGGGCATTGTTGGATGAAATGGTTCTTTGATTCAGGCACATTAAAATCTTGTCTTGGCAATTGAGTTTTTAACAGCTGCAGCATCAAGTTTTCTAATTACCTTTATCCCTTGCTAAATGTTCTTTGAACTAGTTTTTATTCTTGAAAGAACAACTTAAACTATTCATTTTGCCTGACAGAACTACTTTACGTTTTATCTCTCAGCCTTTTAGAGATTGATTAACCTCAAAAAAAACCCCAAACAACTGAAACAGGCCCTTAATTTCTTTCTCTCCATTAACTGAATCGTTAACTATAAGACTGAATCTGTTGATGTGGTGGTTTAGTCCTTTAATTTTAAAAGATCAGCAGTCAAAGATTTACTTAAGTGTTTTTACTTCTAAATGTAAGTAAAGCTTGTAGCTCTTCAGTACTGCTGTGTTTGCTTCTGTATCATGTGTCCAAAATCAGGGAAGTGTTCTGTAATGAAAGTCTTAATGTTTAAATGTTACACATACTTGTTTATCCTCTTCCTCTGCGCGGCACTGCCTTAAATGTCAGAAGTTATTAATGTGCTTAATTATAGATGTTCTGAAATACAGACTCCTTTTAAAGGTATTACAATAAATCTGTTAAAAATTGAAGTATTTCTAAAATACTAAGCTAGAATTTTGGAAGTTTTCCTTAATTCAGGGCTTTATTTGTTGAATTATAGGTGCCCTGACTTCTGACTTAATTTTACAACCAAAAATGCAATGTTTTACAATTGGTCAGTCTCCCTAGGAATAGATCCCTTCAGCAAGTGAGGCCTGAATTCTTTTGGGGTGAATATGCTGCAACTGCAGAACTCTAATCTTCTCTTTATTGTTGCTGCCAGAAACTCCAGATGAAAATGGCAAAACCCAGCGAGCTGACAGTCTTATTGTGAAGAAGATAAAGAAAAAAAAGAAAAAGAAACACCGGGAAGATGTGAGGGGCAAACGCCTGAAGATGTACAACAAAGAGGTGCAGACAGTGTGCGCTGGGCTCACTCGCATTGACAAGGAGACTCTCTCTCAAGGACAGTGTGACAACCTGGAGATGAACAAGGAATCCTTCAGGTACCTGAAGGATGAGCAGCTGTGCAGACTGAACTTGGGCATGCAGGAATACCGGGTACCCCAGGGAGTACAGACCCCCTTTGTGACACACCAGGAGCACTCTGTGCGCAGCAGCTTCCTCAAGACTGGCACTAAGTTCAGTAACTTCATTCACGAGGAGCATCAGTCCAACGGAGGTGCCCTGGTCCTGCATGCTTACATGGATGAACTCTCATTTTTGTCTCCAGTGGAGATGGAGAGATTTGCAGAGGAGTTTCTTGCGTTGTCATTCAGTGAAAATGATAAAAATGCAGCTTACTATGCTTTAGCCATAGTGCACGGAGCAGCTGCCTACTTACCAGACTTCCTGGATTACTTTGCTTTTAACTTTCCAAACACTCCAGTGAAAATGGAAATTTTGGGGAAGAAGGACATTGAAACAACAACAATTTCAAATTTTCACTCTCAGGTAAGAACTACTCAAAAGCATAAATTTTGCACAATACCTAGATTTGATTAATCTCAGTAACCCAGAACAGACATGATTTAAAATAGGCAAGTCGCAAATGTCTTTTCTAAGCAGATGAAGAAAGGTGATATTAGGACTGCACTACTGTGCTGTTTGTTCTGGTTTCTGCTTAAAGCTTTTCTATACTCCCTGGTAGCTGGTGAATCACACTCAGACACTGCTACCTGTGACCCGAGGAAAGGTCTGCACTGAGCATCTTTTTCTTCTAAACTTGGGAAAACATTGAGATTGTGTCAAGAGCTTCACAGACTGCAAATGCTAACACTGCTTTTCTAGTTACTAGAGCTGGGGTTTGGTTTTGGGGTCTTGGGGTTTGAATATCTTTGTAATGTTACTTTTCATGTTTCAATATATCTGATCACAAGTTTTTTTAACATCTTAATTCCCTCAATATCTTTTGCTGTTTAAACTTTCTAACACGAAGCTGGTCAAAGAATTTTTTAATTGCTGTGGAAAAGCAAGTTTTTTTTATTTACTCCCTTGGTTTCTATGGTAGGCTTAAACTAATTTAATTTCTGTAACTATGTCTCCATGTGACTTAAATGGCTGCAACAGAAAAAAATAAGTTAATTTCAAGATTCCCATATGAAAATCTCTTGGATTTTAGTCTTGTGATCAAACTCAGAAGTATCTGAGTATACCATGAGATTACAGCTTAGATAAATATCTTTTTGATGGAATAAAGCTTCTTTCTGTTGAGTCTTAGAATGGATCCAAACTGCTGATTACCTTTAAGGTCTTTACTCAAGACATTAATTACATTTACTAGTTCACTTGTTGGGAGGATAAATCTCAAACTCTCTAGTGGAGTTCAGTTCAGTACAACAGGAAGACAGCTTTAACAACAGACTTCGGTGTGTTAGTGCTTGTGGCTGGGCCATTTGGATTTCTGCGGGATTTGCCAAATGCTTATAAGCAAGATTTGCATTGGAAAAACAATTACTGCTTTACAGAAAATTTCTGCATGGTCACTGTGGAGTTTTTGAATAGCATTAAATGAATAATTCTGACGCTTGGCATTTTGCTTGATAGTGATTTGCTGCTGCAGCACTTATTTTAACCAGCTTCTGTTTCTTGGTTTAAGTAATTCTTTGTGCTGACAGAGCTGTGTCTGGGGGCAGAGTACCCCAAAACAGTTTCTGAGCACATGAAGCACTGCTGTGGGCAATGCTCTTCTGCACAGCACACATCTGTGTGCTGCAAACGTGAAATGTGTCCACAGATCAGGCTTTCAAGTCTTCTGTGTTAGCTATGGGTGTTTTTTAGTGTCCAGATTGCGTTCTGGCTTGAGTACATGTGATGAGCCCTGAAATGGCTAAACAGAGCCTCTGGAATGTTTAACAATTGCATTTTTTCTTGGTGAATGTCCTGTGAACACAAGTACTGACACTATAAATACACATGAGGAATGTATGGTAATAAATAAGAGGCTTTGCTGGGTTATAGTCTGCTGGTACTTCAATTAATTCTATTTTAAGTACTGTCTAAACTTGATTAAGATTGAGTCATGACATAAGGTTCAGTTGGTCTAAACCACTTCTCTAAACCCAGCTCCAGCATGACCTGTGTAATCCTCTCTGCCTGAAGTGTTAGTGCAGTTCTCCCTGAGCAAACAGAGCAGGGGAGCTGTCACAGGCAGCTGCAGCAGGGCTCTCCAGGGAATTCACATGATGGAAAAGATGAAGGAAACATTGAAATTGATGGTGGGTTCACCCAGGTTTTCACCCAGACTGGTTTGTCTTGGAATGGAGAAGGCTGCAGTGCCCTGCCCGAGGCCTGGGGTGGTGAACCTGTGCTGCTGTTCCTTGGCAGCTCTGGTGAGGGATGAACAGGCTGGCCAAGCTTCCTTTTTCACCCTTCTGTATGAGAATTGTGTACTACAGAAGCACTTCATAGCTGTGCAGATTAAACGTGTTGCACTATTGTGTGCTGCAGCACTGATTATTTATAATGAAGTTAAGTTTCCTCCCTTCTGGGTTCCTTCTCTATGCATGAGTTTATTTGCTGCACTGATCTCTGCCAATGGGATTTGGAGCATTAGGGAGTCTTGAATCCTGAAGATTCAGTATCAAGAAATCAAAATTTGCTCTGTAAACTGCAAGTTAATGTGACCTTTGGCTTGCACGACATTCAGCTGTTTTTGTGGTTTTAGAGAAACTGAATTGTAGTATTCAAAATAAGGACTTTAATCTGAAGGACTTGGTAAGTCTAGTGATAATTAACTGCCTTGCAAGGTGAATTCCTTTTTGTTCTCAGGGCAGTGAGTTCATAGCAAAGCACTCCAGCATGTTTGTTACATAAATGTTTGGTTTCAGTATCTTAAAATAAGTAAGCTTTAGTGTCCTGTGGATTTTTTTTTTTTGCTTACACTGGCTCTCCTCAGTTCTAATACTTCAGTGCTGGAGCTCAGCTTTAGTGTGGAGCTGTTCACTCGGGCTGAGAGCTTTCAAGACTCAAATCACTGAGCAGTAATTTGTAAGCTTTCCTCACATAAGGGCACGCTTTAATTTGGAAGCTCTTTGCAGTGCAGCTAGAATGAACTCTTACTTTCCTTATCACTTGTTTCAGTACAACTGCTTCACTCAGTGAATGGGAATATATTTAGAGTTAAAAAAAACACTTCTGCTTTTTTTCCTGACTGATCAACTGCCTGATGAATTCTCTCTCTGATCCAAAGAACAGTTAGGCTGTCACAGAGGGTGTGTGGGGCTTCTGGGAAGAGGCCAGGAAAGAAAATTGGGGAAGTAGGTTTTGCATAAGCTGCTCTTCCTTCTGGGAAGAAGGTGGGAGAAGCGGCCAACAGGTGATAACTGGGTAAGTTTTCTTACTCCTGCTGCACAGAACAGGTTACCCTGTCTCTGACAGCTTTGGTTCATGAAACACGTCACAGTTTGGTTTTGCCCCATGTGAACTTCTCTGATTCTGGAAGGGCAATTCCTTTTTTTCAGCAGTAGCTACCAAAGTATACATGGAGAAATTGTGCATCTGTACTGCAAACTTCTTTTGTTTGTCACTAAAGCCACACAAACAATGCCCAGTGGTCCTGCACTATGTCAGATTTTAGTCAAACACGTCACCCTTGCTGTGCTGGCGTGTCACTGTCGTGTCCTTCAGCAGGAACCAGCCTTGTGCTCTTGCTTTCTTCCTTGTAGCCAAGTGTTTGTGTGGTTGGTTTTATAGCTGACTTGACACGCTGAAATATTGTTGCTGTCAAGTGATTCATGCTTTTCTTGCAACTGGAGAGAAACTGAGACTTAACCTCATTTGTCTCCAGCTGATGCCTCATCTGTGTGTCCTCATGCTGTGCTCACTTAACCCGTGGTGAGGCTGGGGTGGCTCAAGAACATGCAAATAAACACCAGCTCTGTGCCTGTGACAGGAAACACTGCCTCTGTCTGCTGCTGTTCTCACCCAAGTGTGGGAAATGCTGATAGGCACATGCTGCAGCTGAGGGAAAATGTCTCCATGAGCACTCGAGCTAATTTTAAACTCCCTGTCCCTGTGGGGTGCAGTGATGGCTGGGTGGCATTTGCAAGGGTACAGGCTGCCTGAGTGGTCTTACTGGCCCCATTGTCCTTTTGCAACAGTTAAAACAGCGACAGTGACTGCTCGGGATCCACTGCTGCTTTTAAAGCAGCACAGGGAACAAATTCTAGGAGGGAGGTGCTGTGGTAATAAGTTACTGACTTCTGGCAGCCACATGAACTGGAGTGACCCCAGCTAAATTCCTAAACAAGAGTTGAACTTTGAACAAAAATAAAAACCACTGAGAGAGGTTCTAATGGATATAAGGAAGTGACTTCAGCTGTTTATTCATCTCAGCTTTCTTCCCTGCAGTGGGGGGGTGCACACAGAGTGGCTGTGGGGTGAGTAGAGCTGGGAGGGAATCTGCAGCACCTGATGAATGAAAGGCCAGAGCAGTTTGTGGTGCAGCAAGCAGGATGCTTACTCGTGGGACACTAAACCACCAGCTTTAAAGGGAGAGCAAGGTGCCTGTTCCTTTAGATGTTCATGGCATCATATTGAGACCACTGGCCTAACCAGTGGCATTGCTGTTTGCTGCTCAGAAGGAATTAAGGGGGAGAGAGATGCTGTGAAGGAGTTTTTTATGGCGTACTGAAGGAGTAGACTGCATCCTCTGTAACTGAGGTGCTTGAGATGAGTAGTACAGCCTGCTGGGGATTGCTGTTGTCAGTGTAAACATGTCCTGGCTTTAATCCCCAAGTGTATATATTCATTTAATTTCTATTAAAAACTAGCAAAGCATTGAAATCCAATGTTTCCCTAAAGTATTTCTACTGTTTCCTTTGTAACTCCTGAGTTCTCGTCTATTTTGTCATTGTTCCAGTGCATTAAAAAAAAAAGTTACCAGATTTAAAGCTTCTCATTTTTCATTTCCTTTGAAAACATTAAAAGGAAAAACTGCATATGGAATTATAATTAAATTTAATTAATGACAAACACCTGTGAAATACTAGTGACTCTCACCAGGTGGTTTCAATAGCACAGAACTCATCTGGAAGGAGTCTGTCTCCACTTACATAAACAGTGCCAGGCAGTTAAACTTCACTGGATAAGGACCAGAACACTTCAGTCCTTAGTTTTTCTCTAGGTACACAGAACTAAAATATGGTGTTCCAGTGCTCCTGCTCTGAGCTGCATTCATCAACTAGAGTAAGCTAAACTCCTATAATTAAGAAGTGAAAGATCTATGGCTACTGCTGGAGCATAAAATTGCAGCAGTAACTCTGTTCTTCCTTTATTAGTCTCTCCTAATTTACCTTTAATAACTGCATGGAGTACTTTAATGACATCTGGTTTGCTGGCTAAACATGCAAAACTGAAACTAAACTTAAAGCTAAGCTGCTGCATCCATGTACCTGTAAGTGGGGTTGTTATAAAATGGATCACACTGTGTGAATTGCAGATTTACCAGTAATTGTCTGTACTGTCCCACCACTCACCCATGGAGAACAGTGGAGGTTTTCACTCCAGCTGAACACTGAAGGGTGGTGGAAAGCTGAGTCTCAGGCACAGCTGAGTGTGCAAAAGACTTGTGCTCTAAGGAACTTGTGCCCTATAACATCACTTAGCTGTGATATCTCCACAGCTTCTGTGGTACGTTCCAGCTGCACTCCATAGGATGAGGCTACACTGGAGTCTTGCCAGTGCTTCTCCTCTGGCAACAGGAAATTGGTATGAAAAGTTTCCAGATGACCTGGAAAAGTGGGACAGTTTGTGTTCTAGAGGATGTCCACGAGCTGTGGCATTGAAGTATTTCTGGCTCCAGCACTGACAGCAGCTTCTACTGCAAATGGTTATTCAAACATTCCTCTCCATGAGCACTGGTTTTCCAGTTAAACCTCTCATTTCCTCTGGTTTTTGTCCAATTTTCTGTGTGTACTATGACAGCATCAGCAGAAGTGCATGAAGGACACTGAGGTTTTTCCCTGCAGTCCCAGGGGAAGGAGCTCAGGGACAGGACTGAAATGAGGAATGTGCATATCCCAGGAGCATCCGCTCTGAAACGGGGAAGAACAGTCCAGCTGCACAAACTAGTGGAGAGTTAAAGCTTGCTGGTGAACGACTGAGTCACAATGAAACCTTGTGTGGTTGTTTTCTCAAGTCAACCTGGAAGTGTTGAATTGTTCCTGAATTAGTCAAATATTCACTTGCTGTTATTCAGACTCCAGAAGGATTTCCTGTCAGGAGTACAGGCAGAAATCCTTTCTTTCTCTTCTGTTCTAAACCTTCCCTGTGCTTATTCCCAAAAGCACATCTGCTGAAGCAGATGTAGATGAGTCCAAGCTTGATCCCAGCTGTGTCAGGTGCCACTTTTCCCCTTCTGTGAGAGAACTGAAGGTGTTGTTGTGTCTCTGTCTGGCCCAGGTCAATCGCACGTACTGCTGTGGCACCTACAGAGCAGGACCCATGCGCCAGATCAGCCTGGTGGGAGCCGTGGATGAAGAAGTGGGGGACTACTTCCCTGAATTCCTAGATATGTTGGAAGAATCTCCATTTCTTAGAGTAAGCAGTAACTTGTGGTGTGTTCAGAGCACTTGTATATTTAAACAATTTAAACAGTTGTTAGGTTTCCAAGTAATTAGAAGCTGTAAGGTATTTTCTTTATTGATGTGCTTTTTTATTTGGGCTACTGAGGTTTGTTCTTTCCTGTGTCCAGTTGTAAGGAATAGAACGAAGTGACTAATTAAATAATCAAGTTTATTATATATACATGCACTATATGCACTTCTACTTCCCTAAAAACTATGCTTAGTAAAATTAGCTTGGGATATCTTTTACCTCTCAAGCTTATTTAATTTCTATGAATTTCTTTTGAAGATTTGAACCAGTTTTACCAAAGGCATCATTAAATTTTTCTATCTCACCCAGTGTTTTGTGTAATGTGTGTTTTGTGGATGGTTTTGTTCCCGTTTTCTTTTAGATGACTTTGCCCTGGGGGACTCTTTCCAGTCTCAGACTGCAGTGCAGGTCGCAGAGTGATGATGGGCCCATCATGTGGGTGAGGCCGGGAGAGCAGATGATCCCCACAGCTGATATGCCAAAATCACCCTTCAAACGGCGCCGGTAAGCTTTGGGTTTCCTTTTGTACTCGAGGTAAAACATTGCTGTTAAATCTGTCTCAGACTTGAGAACAAAAGCAAAGCAGTTGATGTGTAACTGGCTCTTCAGAGGACTAATTCAGATTTAAGTTTCACTTTGTTTCAAATTGGCTCCGCTGATAAGAATGTTACCTGTGATGGCTATTTTATTCCACTACTCACAGAATCTTTCAGTACTTCTCATATATCCTAGATCTGTGCTTTGAGATTAAAACCTCTTTCTATTATCCTTCAGGAGACTTATTTCATCTTATTTCTGTGGCAAGAACCAATTTAGTGGTGAGGGCAGGTGGAATGCTGTAAAACAGCAGAGATCCTTCTGCTGCTCATGCTGCATTCTAATGTCAGTGCTAAAGCACCTGTAACACTGCCTGCCCAGGAATTACTGTGTATTCTTGCTTTCTGGCTCTGAAAGAAGCCTCTGAGACAAATTCCAGGAGATTTAGAAGCATATTCTAATTGTAGTTTCAAGAATATTAGATGTACTCCCAAGTAAGTGAAACTCAGGTTCTGTAAGGCAGCTCTATTTTACATACCAGTGCATTCCTGGAGGAAGGCTTTCAGTAAAAATGAATGCAAAACTTACGTGATTTGATTTGTTTTTTAAAGTTTGTCCTCATTACCTGAATAAACACCTAGAAAAAAAAAATCAGAAGGAAATGCTTTGTTCACTTGCAGCCTGCAGCAGCCAGAATTTAAAGACTATTTCAATACACATGTGAATTTTGAGCAGCAGGGACATTTGCAGTGTGTGCTTTTGTCCCCTTGCAGGTCCATGAACGAGATCAAGAACCTGCAGTACCTACCTCGGACCAGCGAGCCCCGCGAGGTCCTGTTCGAGGACAGGACCAGAGCTCATGCTGACCACGTGGGGCAGGGCTTTGACTGGCAGAGCACAGCTGCTGTTGGGGTGCTCAAGGCTGTGCAGTTTGGGGAATGGTGAGTGCTGCTGCAATGCAGATATTTTCTTTTTAAAAAAATAAATATTTGCAAAACAAACCAAAGCAGAAATGGTTTAAACCCTGTAATGAGACAATCACTGGAATTGTCTCTCCATGGAGGTGATGGAGTCACTGGATGTGTTTCAAAATAAAGCCTGGATGTGGCACTCAGTGCCTTGGTTTAGTTGATAAGGAGGTATTGGATCACAGGTTGGACTAGATGATCCTAAAGATCTTTTCCAACCTAGTTTGTTCTGTGATTCAGTGATTCAAAAGTTGCGCAGAGCTGGAAACCTCAAGCTGTGTACCTCCCATTTTTCCATCTTGAGGCAGTAAAAAATTTGTAAGAGCAGCTTGCAGAATATTTTAGTGATATACAAAAGCCTTAAACTTTACATCATCCTTGATTATTCTTTTCCTGAGCAGGTATATTAATTCTGGCTTTTGTAACTGTAGTCTAAGAGCTCAGTGTAATTAATTATACAGCTGCTGTGCTTTCTCAGGTCATGTACCCAGGAAATTGCTGTTGACCTTGCAGAGAAACTCGACTTGCATCATTGTAAGAGCTAGAAATTACAGTAGAAATTGGGTAGCATTATTAGTAATATAATTAGAATAAAAGATGCCAATGTTTCCTATACTCCGGTTCACAGCTGTTGAATAAAATTCCTCACTGCTTCAACGTCAGTGTTACTTTGTAATTTTACTTGGTAAGTTTTCCCTTCATGCAGAATTATTCCGTCCAATTATAGAATGGAAGAATTGAGGCAAATTGTGGTTCCTAGAACACAAAGAACTTTGATAGAGGCAGTTTGAACCTGGTTCTCAGGCTTTTCAGTATATTGTCCATGCAAACATCACTTCTGTTGTGAATGCAGCAAAAATGGAGAAAGAAAAAACGGGAAATCTATGAATTATCCCTCTTTTTCAAAATAATACACTATTTGAGAAGTGTTGAGATTTTGTGCACAGTGTAACACTGAAGCAGGTCATTGGTTCAATGAAGCTTTCTGCTGGGAAGAGCTGTAATGGTCTGTGAGTTCAAATATTTCAAGAATTCCTGGAATTCTTTTTTTTTTTTCTAGGAGCGACCAGCCTCGTATAACCAAAGATGTGGTTTGTTTTCATGCTGAAGACTTCACTGATGTTGTGCAGAGACTTCAGCTGGACCTGCATGAACCTCCAGTGTCACAGGTATCAATCTGCCCTCGTGACAGCTCGTTCCTGATGTTTTAGGAGTTTCTGACAGATCCCAGCTTCCCCCTAAGATCAGCCCTTTTGTATCCCCTCAGTTCTCAGCTCTCTTGGGTAAATTTCCTTGTGTTTCAGGATAAAATAGTTCAGTTGGAAGGGAACTTTTAACTTTTCCTTTCCCCCAAGCTGGGGTTTGTGCTGAGAGTCCCAGGGTGTGCTACAGAATCAATCTGTTGATTAAACCATGTGGGCCTGTTTCTGCTTTTTCTAATGTCTGATGTTGTCTTAGGCTGTGGAAGCATCTGAGCTCAGTCCTGTCAGCCCAGACAATGCAGCCCATTGTTGTTTTTTTTAAACTACATAGAAACCTTCATTCTCCTCTCAAGATGTGCACATCAGAGAACTTGTATTTTAAAAGGCCAGTTCTCATTTGAATTTGAAGTTTTACCCATGAAACAGAAACATTCTGATTTAGCCATGAATTAATTAGGAAGATGCTGAATTGTTTGCAGAGTTTACCACTAACTTGCCCATCTCTCCTTCTCCCAGTGTGTTCAATGGGTGGACGAAGCCAAACTAAACCAAATGAGACGGGAAGGCATTCGCTATGCTAGGATTCAGTTGTGTGACAATGACATCTACTTCATCCCTAGAAATGTCATTCATCAGTTCAAAACAGTGTCAGCAGTCTGCAGCTTAGCCTGGCACATCAGACTCAAACAGTATCACCCCGTGGGGGAGACTTCTCCAAAAGCAGAAAGCAATTCAAGCCTGAACAGTGGTGTTCCTGGAAACACAGAGGCTGAAGGTGAACCCCAAGGTGTGAGTGTAAAAACAGAGTCTGAAGAACCAGGTATAGAAATTCAGCTTACCCCAGGGGTGCTCTCCTCCTCTGTTTCTTCATTATCAGGACTTGTGCAACCAGATCAGGTGGCCCAACCCCTTCCAGGTTTTAAAGTAGAGTCTGATCAGCAACACAATCCACAGGATCATGCAGGCTCTTCTGTGTGATATGTATATATTCAAACATTTTTTAAACAACTTTTTAAAATTTTGATGTGAAGTTATAGTTTTATAACTGGCTTATGTTTTATTGGAGAAATCTTGCCTATAATTCTATAAAGAAAGGTGACATTCCAAAATGTCAATCATATCTTTTTTACACAGATTATGCAAAATTCAAGTTGTATTTTAACCCCTTAGTACAACCTGTAACAGTGGTCTACCACTTCTTTCTGTTTAAGTAAAGAGATGTTGAATATCTTCTCAAAGTCAGATTGAAATTCCTCCAGGAACATGAAATGATTGAACTCCATTGGTCAGTGTTATTTCCCTACTTTTACTTTATCTCTGATCTTCATCAGAAAGTGATGCTTTTGTAGAAGACTTGCAAAGTGACTTCCCCATCTCATTTTAATTGCTTAAAAAAGTGAAAAAAAAAAAAAAAAAAAAGAAAAAATAGAGAAAGCACAGCACTTTTGATGATTTGTGGAATTTTCAGTATGTCTGTTCTTGACATGTTGGTTTATATACAAACTATAGAAATTGATGTTTCTTACAGTTCCTACAAGGGTGGCCTGTAAAAAGAACTGAAGCAAGTGTCTGATTCCTGTTGAAATGCAATGACTTACTGACCTAACACTTCTCATAGCACTGCTTATGTTGTTTGGTGTGAGGGTTTTTGCTTCCAAAATACATCTTCCCTGAACGTGATAAATGCTAGTGTCAAAATTAGAGAACCTCTTGGTAGTCTTGTGGAGGAAACTGCTATCTTTGAGCACTTTAAGGCTTTAAAATACTTAACCAACTTGGCAGCTTGTTTTGATCGGGTCGTAACGTGTCCAATGGATCCACACTTTCCCTTGTACTGATGCACTTAATAGAATAAGCATTGAGCTGATACCTGACTTCCTAGGATAAGGACAGCCTTACTGTGTAAGTTCTGTATTAGTATTTCACAATAAAAAGTACTTCGGCATTGGACTGCTTTTTCCATGTGTAGCTCCTGGGTGCCCAGTTACTGTGGAAAAATCAGCAGCACGTGCTCAATGTGTAGAGTGTCAGCTATCAACAGTTTTTAACCAATCTTTCAATATTTCTGGATGTTAACGTGTAATCTGTATTTGACTTTCACTCACCCATTTATTACTGCCCTTTCCAGTCATCAAAAGCAAAAGTCCCTTTTCCCTCTCCCTCCCCCCTCCCCACATTTAGAGTACAAGTTGGGGTTTGGTGCAACTTAAGCTGTCTCCAGATAACTTTATTTGTTCTAATCCTCACTGGAGTAGGAAAGATTTGAAACACTATGTTAGACTAGACAAAAGCAAAGATGCTGTGTTAGTTCTGGATGCATCTTTTTAATATCAATTATTACTCTTCTCTTTATAAGGGTCTCTAAAATATGTTACTCTATTATAAATCTTACTTTGTGCAATATTGTTTGTGTAGGCTTTTATATACATATTAGCACCTCAGTGTAGAGGTCACTATTTTAAACTGATAGAGAAATAATCCTCAGAAGATACTGCAGTGATTAGTTAGAACCTGTATTACTCCTTATGTGTATGTATGTATTGTCTTCGGTACAAAAATGAGGACTAGGAAATATTTCAATTTAAAACTAATTTACAGATTGAAGTGGTAGTGACTCGTTTAGTAATCTGTGTAAATAAGGTGTTAGAATGGAAAGCTTTTATGATGAGAAGTAATGTGATTCATGCAGGGGTGTAATTTAATCTTAGCAGAAATTCTAGATGACTCAGCGCAGCTCAGAAACGAGCCGTCAGTTCTCTGGTGGGTTTTTTCCACTTTTTATGTTGAGAGGAATTTCATAGCTTTAAGGGTTGTGCAAAGTAAAATTCCTCACAGGCAATAGTGGTTTCAGTTCATCCTTCACATTCAAAGATTCCCCAGGGGTGTTCT
The DNA here is from genome assembly GCA_009812075.1 of Sialia sialis. Lineage (NCBI taxonomy): Eukaryota > Metazoa > Chordata > Aves > Passeriformes > Turdidae > Sialia > Sialia sialis. Next base: position 726,797 of record VRYO01000254.1, read on the forward strand.
TTCCTTTTGACCAAGTCTGCGAGTCTTCCACGTGCCGGTTCCGCGCCTCTCCCTGCTGCTCCCTGGCCCTTCCCTGGCAGCCAGCACTGATCACTCAGGAACTGTCACTGCAGGGGCCACAGCAAGGGCAGAGCAAACACACTGAGAGCCCCCATGCACCAGCCTCTTTATTGGGAAAATTGGAATGGAGGTTTCTCTCTTCAAGAGAATCCTTTTGGAAGTCTTCTGTAAATTCCAATAGTGTGTTTTCAAATGGAGGAAGGAGGGCTAGGGTGCTTTGTGCTACTTTCCAAGCTGTAGCTTTAGTGAAATCTGTGACAACAGCCTGAAATACCTGGAAAATGCTCTGACTTCCTCTTGCATGGAAGGACATGACCAGTAGCATCATGCTCTCTGTGCTCTGCTCAGTTACTAACTTAAACCTAATGTCAGATTTAAATGCACATAAATAAAGGTATCTTTGAATGACCTGAATGTTGCTGATGCTATCCTATTTTGGAAGACTGAGGGAGAGAGGAACAAGCTGTTTGAGAATCTTACTAAATCCATGCTCAGCTTTGCTGTGTTTTAACCAAACTGGCAGACTTTCAAGTTCCACCTCAACTCTGGGTGTAAAGTAAGAGAGGGATTGCTTGGGAAGCTGCTCACTCCCCAGCCATTGCTTCAGTTGCCCAGAACAAAGCCTTGATGGGACAAATGCAAATGTTTTCCAGCCCAAGACCTGTAGAACACATTTATTTTTTATGAGCTTGAGCTGTTTAGAGAGGGAGTAAGGAGTTCAAGCCATTTAGACTTTGAGCCAAACAAATCCAGTAAATATTTTTGAGTATCTCATATTAAATAGCTGCTATTTGAATTTCTCCAAGATTTCATAAAGCAGGCTCCTTAATGAGCTAGTCAAACTTTGGCACATTTGATAGCTTGTTCTAAGGCTGAGGAAATTGGAGCTGTTCAGTGTGAAAACCTCACAGCTCCTTCCAGGATCTGCAGGGGCTCAGGGAAGCTGTGGTGGGGCTGTTCATCAGGGACTGAGTGAAAGGACAAGGGGAAATGGGTACAAATCAAAAGAGGAGGAATTTAGGTTCGAGATTAGGGGAAAATTTACCAGTGGTGAGGATCTGGTTACCCAGGGAGGTTGTGGATGCCCCAACCTGGGAAGTTTTCAAAGCTAGGTTGAGCAGCCTGGCCCAGTGGGCGATGTCCCTGCATCTGGCAGGGAGTTGGGATTGGATGATTTTTAAAGTCCATTCTGTCACCTTAACATTGTTATTCTCAGTGGAAAGCAGATACAGAACAGTTCCTAAGTTACTGCAGATCCTCAATTCTCCATTTATGAGGATCTGCTCTGTGATGTGTGTCAGTCCTGCTTTGTGCTGGAGACAGCTGTCACTGGCCAAGTGCTGCCTGTGAAACAGAACTGAGGCTTTAGGCTCGACTTTAAATCAAGTGCTGGTGACTAGAACATGCCAGGGATAAAGGCAAGTGGCTGAGCTGTGCTAGAAAGGGACGAGCAAATGCAGTGTAAAGCTGAAATAGCGACTGCCTTTGGTTTCCTCTCTCCTCTAGACAAACCCAGGTCTCTGTGTTCGGGTACCTGCCACGAGGTGTACCCAGGGGATTCCTAAGGACACTTCACAGGGGCTCTGCTGTGCTCTGCCACGTTTCCTGTGTGTTACAGGCCGGTTCCCCTGGATGAGGCAAATTGTCAGAGTTTTCCCCAAGTCCCTCACCGGGGGTGACCGCCCCGCTTTGTGGTGTGAATCAGCTGCGTGTTGGACTCTGCAGTTGCAGTTCCCGAGGAGTGCTGAGCCTGGGCAGCTCTGTGCTGGCTCTGGGGTGGGAGGGGAGCGGAGGCATCGCTTCCTCTCCCCTAGAGCCTGTTCTGTCCCTTGCCGTGGGCTCCGAGCAGTGGCCAGGGCACGCCGAGCATTCAGACAAACACCCGCTTCCTCCTGATTTCTCTGTACAACATGTAAAGATACCGACTCCTGTATTGCTGTTTTGTGATTTCATTTGATTTGATTGGCAGCTACGATTATTTTTTCTGTGGTTTTAATTTATCTAAGGTCTCTGCCTCCAGAGGACGTGTACAATTGCCTGGACGACTGTTTGCTTTGTGCGGCCTTAGTGTATTTATTGACATTCGCGCGTGTGCGGGGACGGCCCCGCGCCCCCCCGCGCTGTCGGTAGCTGACTGTACACCAGTGTCAAACTGTTAAGCTATTTCTTTGTAAAATAGTCCTGCGGAATGCATAGAATTTTTTTCCTGTAAAGTATTTTTTTAATAAACAAAAGTCTGATTTTGTCCTTTACCCGTCTCGACCCTTCTTTCTTCTAGCGGGTTTGTGGGGAGGGGGGCGGCGCTCGGTGCTCGGCTGGCGCTGCCTGCGCGGTGCCGGGGGCGGCAGGCGGAGCCAGCCGAGCGCCGGGCGGTTTCCAGGGGAACGGGGACGGGAGCGGGGCCGGGCTCGGGCCCGGGCCGGGCTCGGTGCCGGTCCCGCCGCCCCTCATGGCCTGTCGCGATGCCATTTCATGGTACCAGAAGAAGGTGAGTGCGGCGCGGGGCGGGCGGGCGCGGGCCCGGCCGTGCCCTCAGCCTCCTCTCCCCTCAGATCGGGGCCTACGATCAGCAGATATGGGAGAAGGCCGTGGAGCAGACCCAGATGAAGGTACCGGCGGCGGGGGGGGGGGGAGCGGGCCCCGCGCCCCTCGCCGCTGACTCCGCCGTGTGTTCCGCCCCGCAGGGCTTCAAGAACAAGCCGAAGAAAAAGGGGCACATCCAGCCCGATCTGATCGATGTGGATCTGATCAGCGGTGAGCGGTGCTGGCTCTGTTCGTTCCCCTCTGGCACTGAGGGAGCGGCTGGAGCTGTGTCCGGAGGGTTGGGTTGGGTATCTGAGAAGTTTCTTCCTCCAGAGGGTGCTGGGAACTGCCCAGGCTCCCCAGAGAATGGGCACAGCCCCGGGGCTACCAGCGCTCCAGGAGAGTTTGGACAGTGCTCCAGAGATGCACAGGGTGGGATTTGGGGTGTCTGTGCGGGGCCAGGAGATCGACTTGACGATCTTTGTGGGTCCCTCCCAGCTCAGCATATTCCGTGATTCTGTAGGTGAATCGCAGCTTTGTGCAGGGTGCGGGAAGCAGAACCTGCCCTGCTGCCCGGGCAGCCTCTGCTCGTGAGTACTGAGCCAAAAGCAGCGCTGAAAACCTGAGAGCAGAGCAGGAGGAATTGGGGATGGCTCTGCAGGTGGGTGGGCAGGGAAGGGTCAGAGCCAGAGCTTTGAGAAAAGACAAGGAGCTGCTTTAGCTGTGTCTGCTGGGACTGTGTCCCTTTACATGATGCCGGAAGCTGCTGTCACCCTCTGCTCAGCCCTGCTCAAAGGGCAACTCCAGCAAGGGAGTTCTTGTGATTCACAGTTAATGGTGGCTTATTTCCCCTTTAATTCCAAGGCTCTACCTTTGCCAAAGCCAAGCCTGAAATTCCCTGGACATCGCTGACGAGGAAGGGAATCGTGAGAGTGGTGTTTTTCCCCTTGTTCAGCCAGTGGTGGATACAGGTCACTTCCCAGCGTATTTTTATGTGGCTCTTGGTGCTCTATGTTATGCAAGGTGAGGGAACAGGCTGTGCTATAAACCTTCTCCTGCAAGGAATGTGACATCAAAGAATGTGTGGATGTGGCTCTTGGGGAAATAGATTGGGGTGGACTCAATGGTCTCAGAGGGCTTTTCCAAGCTTAATAAGTCTATGATTTTGTAGTCCATAATCTAAAGCAATAGGATATTGTCTGGAACCTACTTAATGTGCATTTCAAGGTGTGTGGCACTAGTAATTGCAGAAATTCCATAATAATACAACAAAGCAAAGTAAAAACAAATAGTTGAGACAGACTTTAATTTTTGCTTTGGTGCCATTTCCCCCTTTCCAGTTGTAGCAGTGGTGCTGTACTTCATGGTGCCTGTTGTGAGTGCCAGTGAAGTGATGGGACCCCTGTGCCTTATGCTGCTGCTGGGGACAGTTCACTGCCAGATCGTGTCCACCCAGGTGAACAGACCTGCAGGGAACAACGGGCTCAGCCGGCGCCGCAGGTGAGCCCAGCAGGGCCCTTGGTGGGGCTGGATTGAGCTTTACCTCCTCCAGGTTGCTGCAGCAAAGATTCCTCCCACACTTTGTCCCCTGGGCTTTCCCAGTGATGCCTGATGTGCTGGGAGTATAGGCAGAATTTTTAAATTTGGAAGTCACTGTTCTGTTTGCATGACTTCAGGAAAAAGGCATCCAAAAAGCTGTTCAAATCTCCTTCAGGTCTTTTAAGAAAGACCTCAAAGTATCTTCTTACACCAACTTAATTCTCCTTGTCTTAAAACTCAGGAAGTTACGCAAGCCTGTGGGTGTGGATGGGAACAGTTGGTCTCCTCCTGACAGAAGCAGCAGGGAAGAGCAGTCTGGCTCTGCATCTGTGCTGACCAATTTATCCAGCCTGCTCTTCCAGAGGAGGTATGTGATCCCTGCTGGGCTTGTGCTCATGACACTGGCAACAGTTTGGTACCTGGAGAATGAAGGCACAGCCTGTGCTGTCACTGACATCCCCACAGCCTGTCAGGCTTTTCTTCAATTAAAACTTTTGTGGTAATGTGGGAAGATGATTCCTCAGGAATACTTAGTATGTCCTTATTAGATCATATAAAATTAGACCGTATAAAATTAGATCATGTGGAACCAAGTGTGTTAGATGAGCTGTAGAATGTGGTGGAGTTTATTTATTAGATAAGTGACCTTGTTTGAGTGAGTGCTCAGATTATGTTGCTGTTTTAGCTGATTGCCAAAAGCAGTTGTGCCTTCTGGTTTGGACAGTTGTCTCACTTTGGCACCTTCCTTCTCTAAAAGTAACTCAAGGAAAAGGAGGAGAGATTGTGTGGGATAATATTTCAATGTTTTCTCCTGTTTTCCCAGGTGAATTTCCTGGTGAGTTTCCAGCTCACAGGTGCTTTCTCTTCATGAGGACTTTTTTGTCTTCTGGATTGCTCTTATTTTTTTTTAAAATAAAATTAATGAAAAATTTCCCTTTGAGTTGGAAGTTTTAAGATACCATTAGAGTTACAAAAGACATGCTGAGTGAGGGTGAAACAAATGTAAATCTTTTTTACTGACTCAGTACACAAAGCCTGCCAGCCAAAGAAAATTATTTATCCCTTAGATTTCTTGTTTGATGCTGCACCTGTATGAGAATGTTTTACCTCAAAGATTTTTTCCCTGACATAAAAGCATTTAATTGTATTTTCTCTCCTAGGAATAGAAGAGTGAAGCTGGTAGCTGAGAAAGGGACTGAGACAGAAATTGGTGTGAGTGCTGGGGGTGATGGCATCAAACCCAGGCAGGCCAGATCTGAACACAGGCTGCTGCACTCCAAAGAGAAAAGTAAACTTTCTGATGGGGAGAAGAGCCATCAGGTACTGCCAGGGGAGATCCTTTGAATTCACAGCTTCAGTGTTTGTATGCCCAGGAGTGTGTTGGTGTTTAACTGCATGGTTTGATCTAATTCAAGATACTCCCTCCTTCTGCCAATCTTTGCCTGCATTAGGGAGTCTAGAAATCCTTTATTGCCTCTCAGTGGGCAGCTGAAAAAATGCTGGTGCTTTCTTTTCATAATCACAGAAGGAATTTTTGGGTTGGAAGGAATCTTAAAGCTCATCTCATTCTGCCCCCTGCCATGGATAGAGACACCTTCCACTATCCCAGGTTGCTCCAAGCCCTGTCCAACCTGACCAAGCATGGTCAAACACAGACAGTGCTGGGATGTGTGTTTAACCAAAGGGCTCTGTTAATTGTTGGCACTTCTGATCACAAGGTGTTCAGTTAAGGGAGAGTGCTGATAATGAATAAATAAATTGGCCATTTTCAGATGCAGTTCTGGAAAATATTTTGTCTTGCAAGACTGAGACATCCCTTGGGGAGAGAGAAAGAGCTAAAGCATCGTGAGCTCTGTTGAAAGCTTTGAAATATAAAGGTTTTGGGAATTACTCTTGAGTTTCCTGTGGGCCAGTGGTGTTTAACTCCATAGGAAATGGATCATGTGTGGAATTCTGTTGTACTGTGCCATCCCACCTCCTCTCTGTGAAGGAGTTTGGACAGGGGCAGAGCCCAGGATTTTGGGTTTGTTACCTCTCAGCTCTTAAACACGTGTGAGCTTAAGGCTGCTGGTGGGGCACAGCTAAGAGCTGCTGGTACCTCCTCCTCTTTCTGCCCCAGCTCCAACTCCACCCACCCCAAATTCTCCCTCATTACTTCTGGGGCAAGACAAGAGCAGGGGAAAGGACTTAAAATCTGTGAAGCCTCTGTGATGCCAAGAGAATTGTGTTTCTGTGTGTTCTGTGGGGATCATGTGCTGGCTCTGCAGGCACTGAGGGCTGTGCCAGGGGGGCAGCTCTGCTCTGAGCCTTTGACAGGACTCAGGCTGGTCCTTGGTGTGGCTGTGCTGTGCATTTGTAGGATGATGGCACCAACAGGGATGGTATTTCTGACGAGCTGTCCAGTGAGGAGGATGCTGAGGCCACAGCACAAAGGGTCCTGTTGCACCACAGCATGGAAGGGGCTTCCAGTGACAACAGCTACGAGGAGAAGAGGAAGAGGCCTCTGGTTTCTCTCAACCAGGCTGTCTCACAGGTACCCAGGTGGGATTGGTGCTGTTTTCCACCCCTTGTTTTGCTATGGATAATGAGGTGGTTTTCCTTTGGTCTTGGCAGGTCAAGCAAGCTCTGAAAGGTGCCAGAGACTCTGACAGTGTTGTAGAGTCTGAACTGGAATCCACATTATACAGGCAGGTATGGCCATACAGTCAGGAGAGGAAGCTTTCCCAGGTTCACAGAACCACAGAAGGAGTTGGGCTGGAAGGGACCTCAAAGCTCATCTTGTTCCAACCCCCCTCCATCAAAACAGACACTTACTGTGCTTCAGAATCCTCAGGTGCTATGTGTGACCTCCTTCCTCCCTGCTGCATGGCAGGTTTGTAAACATTCACAGTGTTCACAATCCTGACTGTGCTGCTTTGTTAAACAAACCACAAACAAACAAACAAACAAATAACTAACTCTGTTCACAGCAAAGGACAATCCAAGCTGCCTCTAATTGCTCCTGTGGAATTAGAAAGAGCTGCAATTGCTCTTGTGGTTGGGAGGCAGTGCTGTACTTGCAGCTTTTAAGCTAATAGATTTGGATTTTAAAAATCACAGACTATCCTGAGTTGGAAGGGACCCACAAGGATCAAGTCCAACTCCTGTAATGAAGGAATAAATCTGTTCTGTGAGATATACTCAGTCACTTCATTACTTTGGTTATTTGCCCCTGCCACTCACCCTACCTGAAAATAAAATACAAATATGTGAATATCAAGTTCTAAATCTGGAGATATATAAATTAATACAAAATATAAAAGTAATACTAAAACAGATTATGCAAAAGGAATAAAAAAGGACATTTTTCTATTAAAAATGAGTACATCAGTTTTTATTTTGTAGGTTGGGAATGCAGGTAGAGAATTAATGAGCTCTGTGTGAGTGCTGGTAATGGGAAATGCTTTTCCCCCAAACATTATCCTAAACCATTTCCACCGTGTGAGTGCAACTGGGAGCACTCAAAGCTCTGGGACACTGGGGGAAAAAAGGAGAAGGAGGAGGAAGAGGATGAGGAATACAAGGAGGAGAAGGATGAGGATGAGGAGAAGGAGGAGAAAGAGGATGAGTAGGAGAAGGAGGACAGTGAGGAGGAGGAGAAAGATGAGGAGGAGAAGGAAGATGATGATGAGGAGGAGAAGGAGGAGAATGAAGATGAGGATAAGGAGGATGTGGAGGAGGAGGATGAGGAGAAGAAGAAGGAGGAGAAAGAGGATGAGGAGAAGGATGATGATGATGAGGAGGAGAAGGATGATGATGAGGAGAAAGAGGAGGAGGAGAAGGATGAGGAGGAGGAAAAAGAGGAGGAGGAGAAGGATGATGAGGAAAAGAAGGAGGATGCTGATGATGAGGAGAAAGATGAAGAGGAGGGGGATGAGGAGAAGGATAAGGAGGATGAGGAGGAGGAGAAAGAGGATGAGAAGGATGAGGATGAGGAAGATGAGGAGAAAGAGGATGGGGAGGAGAAGGATGTTGATGAGGGGGAGGACGTTGAGGAGGAGGATGATGAGGAGGAGGTGCTGGTTTTACAAAGCACACGTGGGGCTGTGCCGTGTGACCTCTGGTGCTGCCGCAGGACCCCCGGGCGTGCCTGAGTGTGGCGCCGCGGAGCTGCAGCGTGAGCCGGCGGGACTCGGAGAGCACCCGGCGGGACTCGGAGAGCACCCGGCAGGACTCGGAGACCGAGGACATGCTGTGGGACGATCTCCTGCACGGCCCCGAGTGCCGCTCGTCCGGCACCAGCGACAGCGAGGAGCGCTGCGCCAGGGACTCCCGCAGGGACCTCAAGGAGGATGTCTTCCAGCAGGTTGGTGGCACCAGCCAGGAGCTGGGAGTGCTTCTCCCTCTTCCACATCTTGCCAAATGTGAGGGCACACAGGGATGCTGTTGGTATAAGGGGAGCAATCTGGATGAGGCCACATGGAAATCTGGAGTGCTCTAAGTGATATAAGTGATTCGTGATCAAATCCATCCCTCCCCTCTGCATGACTGCTTATCCCAAAACAAAGTGTTTCACCCAAAATGGAATTCCCCCCTTCATCTAATTGCATTCTAGGCAAAAGCACTACTTACAGCAGGACAGAAGGAGCTGACCCTTTTGCACTCCTGTCTTTTTTCTAGAACCATCTGTTTTGGCTGCAGAACACCAGCCCAGCATCTGCCAAAGTGAGTGCTCTGATCTGGGAAGGGAATGACTGCAAGAAGGTGGACATGTCCGTGCTGGAGATCAGTGGCATTATCATGAGCAGGGTAAGGGGGCTGTGTGGCATTGCAACCTCTCCCTCACACTTTAGAAAACAACCACCAAACCCCCTGGAAATAGTTACATTAGGGGCAGCATGAAACAGGCCCCTCTCCAGCTGCAAAGATGGTTGTCCCACATGTTCTTGCTGGAAAATTGCCTGAGCTCCCATTTAGGAGGTCTCTTGAAGACTGCCAAGTGCTGATTATTGCTGATTGTCTCTGCAGGGTGCTGAAGGTGGGGGGTTGATTATTTGGCTGAATGGTTTTGGGTTTGGACTGTAATGTGTGGAATTATTTTAGCCCTTGTCCTATGAAGGGAAGGGGAGCTAACTGCTTGCCTGAGTTGTTGCTACCACAACAACAGGACCTTTCCTTGATGCAAACCCCAGGTAATGATCCCATTTTTATTCCTGCTTGCCAGGTTAATGCCCACCAGCAAGGAGTGGGGTATCAGATGTTGGGAAACATCATCACCATCGGCTTGGCCTTCCTGCCATTCCTGTACAGACTGTTCCACACGGATAACCTGGAGCAGCTCTGCTCCATTTCCCTGATGGAGCTTCTGCACATCTTCTGTGGAGCCCCTGCCAGCCCCTCTGTGCTCATCCTGTCTGCCATCAACTTTCTGGAAAGGCTGTGCTTAACCTGGATGTTTTTCTTCATGATGTGTGTTGCTGAGAGAACCTACAAACAGGTGAGTTGAAAGGTCCTGGTGCCTTTCAGGAACCTGGAAAGCAGGAATAAAAAAGCTCATCTCATCCCAGCCCTTGCCAAGGTCATGGGAGGGAAGTCTGGGAAAGCTCTTATGGATCAGTCACAAATTATATTTATCAATCCTGACACCCCTGTTCCTCCCTTACCTGGCCCCAAGGTCTTAGTCTATCCCCTCTCTGTTGCCCAGAGAAGCTGTGGCTGCCCCATCCCTGGAAGTCTTCAAGGCCAGGTTGGACAGGGCTTGGAGCAGTCTGGGAGAGTGGAAGGTGTTCCTGCCCATGGCAAGGGCTGGAAAAAGATGGGCTTTAAGGTCCCTCCCAATACAAAGCAGTCTGGAATTCTATGAAAACAACTGCTGCTGGAGAGATTGAACAGCCAGGTCTCATGCTGGGCTTTCCCAGTGACCCTTTTTGCCAGGTACCACTAAGAATCCCAAGCAATCTGTTCAGTTTTACACTAATTTATGATTCTGTTTGTAACTTGCAGAGGTTTTTGTTTGCCAAGCTCTTCAGCCACATTACATCTGCTCGGAAAGCCAAGAAATATGAAATCCCTCACTTCAGGCTCAAGAAGGTGGAGAACATCAAGATCTGGTTATCCCTTCGCTCCTACCTGAAGGTGAGTTCTGATCTGGGGTTTGGTTATTGCAGAGGGAGTGCCATTGCCAGCTGTTTGGCTGAGATTTGGCTGCACACCACCCTCAGCCCTGACCCTGTGTCCTTGTTTCCACAGAGACGAGGCCCCCAGAGGTCTGTGGATGTTGTGGTGTCCTCAGTCTTTTTACTGGCTCTTTCAATTGCTTTTATCTGCTGTGCCCAGGTGAGATTTTAACCTTTGTGGTTTATTAAGTAGGGAAAACCCTCCCAAGTGCTGGAGGATTTTCTTTCACTAGCCTACAAAAGGCTCCAAGTGGAGCTGTTTGACCTCAGAATAACATAGAGAGTGTAGCATTTTTAAAGAGCTTTGTCATTTTTAGTTGGAAAAAGAGGTTCATTCTGTGCTTGCAGAGCAAGGTCAGGGGTTTTGTAATCATTAGGAGAATTTCAGGACATGGCCATTAGGACACAAAGGAGAGGAGACTCTGCCCAAGGACCTCAGGTGTTCACAGGACATTTATTCCAGAGGGCTGATGGGAGTGTGCTCTGTAACCACCATGTGGAAAAGCAGGTCAAGAACTATTCCTGGCACCATTTAACCCTTGACTAAACCTGTTACAGGCAGCAGTGCCAGTGCTGGGGCTGTTTTCTTGGTCAGTGCTGTGTTCAGGCAGGTCCTTGATGCCCTGAAGGAGCAGCTGTGGTAGAAGAGGGTGGTGTGTAGATACTGGCACTGCTGTGACTGTTCTTGCAGGTTTCCAGAGGAAGGAATGACAATCCCAGTCCTGCTGTGTGAGTCCGTACTGAGAAAGGCAGGAGCAGCTTAGCCTGGCTGAGGCTGCCAGTGGCACAAGGAAAGGCAATTCATTGCCTGTTAGTTGGACAGAGGGAGGGGAGAGGAGACACAGAAGGAAAAAATATCCAATTCCAAGCTAATTCAGGGTAGAAATGAAGTCTTTCCTTGTAACCCCATCACAGGAGTGATTCACACTTCCTGAGAAAGAACTTTCAATGACTAGAGCACCCAGGGCTGGGCAGAGGAGGAGCAAGGGACATGCTTGTGCCCTTATCCCAAGAACAGGCACTTTGTCAGTGACATTTGGTGCTTTGTTTTGTCCCCTTGCAGGTTCTTAAGGGTCACAAAACCTTTCTGAGTGCAGCTTACAACTGGGAGTTCCTGATGTGGGAGGCAGCACTGCTCCTCTTCCTGCTACGTCTGGCATCTCTGGGCTCTGAGACCAACAAGAAATACAGCAACATTTCCATCCTGCTCACTGAGCAGGTAGCTCCCTTCAGCTTGTTCTCCCCTGGGTTTTGTGGGTTTTTTTGGATATAATTACTGTATTTCAAACCAGCTTAAATACTGGAATCAGACTTTCAAATGTTGGCCAGAAGGTAACAAAAGCCCTGGTCAGCATGGGAAGGATGAGCTGTTGGGACAGACAAACTCCAAAGTTCTACATTATTTTGGTCTGTGGGTTAATGTGCATTAGCCAAAACAATTGGAAAAGAATCAGTGTTAAGTTCACTACCTCAGGAGTTACAGCACACTGCAAAAATGGCTCCAGTTTCCCTTAGATAGGAATCAGTTGTGGCTGGTGCTGGAATATCAACCCCTGGCCTGTGGTGTGTTCACAGATAAACTTGTACTTGAAGATGGAGAAGAAGCCAAACAAGAAGGAGCAGCTGTCTCTGGTAAACAATGTGCTGAAACTCTCCACAAAGCTGCTGAAGGTGAGATGCTCTGCCTGAATGGCTGGATTTTATGGAAGCAGGGAGTTATGGCAGTGCCACATGGCCCTGCCCTTCCCTTGGCTCTGGGAGCTGGTGCTCACAAAGGGGGATTTTCTGTGCTGCTGCAGGACAGGAAGCAGCACAAGGCCAGTGTGGGTTATCCAGTGCTGGGAACTCTTGATGAGCAGTGGTTTAAGTGAGAGGAACTGGGCTGAGCACAGCAGTTCCTGTCTGCTGCAGTCTCATCTTCCTTTAGCAGCTCTGATGCTGGAGCTCACTGCCAGCAGCAGGGAGAGATTTGGGAAGGAGTGAGCAGAGTCTGGGTGATTCTGCAGTGTGGGGTGTCAGGCTCTGGGGAGCTGGGGTTGCTGCAGAGACTTTGGATTCAACAGGAGATGTCTCTGGAGCACTGGCAATTGCTGTACATGTATTTAAGAAAGGAAGTTCAGTCTGTTAGAGTGCCAGTGCTAAGCTGAAAGTCAGAGGATGAGTTCTTTGGTATTGGTGAGTGCTGATGGACCCTTGTCCTGTCTGCAGGAATTGGATAGTCCATTCAGGCTCTATGGACTGACCATGAACCCACTGATCTACAACATCACACGGGTTGTCATCCTCTCTGCTGTCTCAGGAGTGATCAGTGACCTGCTGGGATTCAATATCAGAGTAAGTGTCCCTGTCCCAAGCAGCAGAACAGCTCTGGGGTAATTTCTGGGCTCACAGCCTGAGAGAAGCCTGGGTTTGCACTGGGAAGCCGGACACCAGAACGTGCTGGGTGTGTCCCCACCTCCCTGAGCCACTTCTGGGGGGAAGGACAGAGCTCACTTCACTTTCAATTCCCTTCAGGTGAAACTGTGAGAATCCAGGGTTCTTCCCTTTATCCCAGTCCTCCTGTGACTCACCCTGGAACTGGAGCTCACTGAGCAGAGCAGGAGGGGCAGGAGACACAGAATGTTACCTGGAGATGAAGATTCCTTTTAGATCCAAACTCCCTTTCTTGTCTCTTTGCAGTTATGGAAAATTAAACCATGAGCTTAGAACATCAACCCTGGGCATCTCCACCAGACACCAGAGAAGAGAGCCAGCAGTGTGGGCAGAAAGAAGAAAACTGACAGAAATCTGTAATTCCAACTTTTAAACAGATTCCCAGTGTATGTATCAGAAGTTTTCTTTCTGCTTTACTGCTCTCCAACTTCCAGAATGAACTGGTCTCATCAGTGATGTCATCCCATGGCATGCACAGAAAAACTGGATTAATGGGGCCAAATCCTGGCAGCTGGCACTGAACCAGCAGGAACTGGTGTGGGACATCAGCCACTAAAGCCATCCAAGAGCTGCAGCTGGGGGGACACCAATGCCTGTGACTGGGGCCATGTTTCTGTAAAACCTGCACTCTGGGTGTGTGACAAGGAGGAACTCAGCCCTCCTGGGCCACTCTGCCTTCCTGGGGCTGCACTGAAATATCCCAGGTTGAGAATCCTTTGCTGCACTGACCTGCCTGTGCTGAAGAGCTTTTCTTTCCTTAAAGCTCTGTGTGCTCAAGGCTTTGCCTCCATCCATCCTGAAGCACCCCAGGATGCACCAGGTGAATTCCCCCTCCCTGCTGCCAATCCAGCAATACCCAAATCCTGCTGGTGGCTTGTGCTGCAAAAAAAAATCAGTATTTTTTTGAGGACAATGGTTACAGGAGAAAAACCCTTCAACACACACTACAGGGAAAGTGTTCATGAGCTGGAGAATGTTTTGCCAAATCTGCTCCTGAATCTGAATACTCAGCTCCATCCTGTCCTGGCTGTGACAGCTCTGCTCCATGGTGTGAGCAGTTGTTGCAGCCCTGCACTGCAATAGAGCCTCACCCTGAACACCTGGGGAGGAAATCTGGGGGAAAAAACAGTTTTGACAGAGACTTCCTGAGGTTCATGTTTAAAAAGGTCATGGAGAGCAAGAAAATATTTGAAGGCTTCTGTAACATATCCCTTCACTGGCTTCAGTGGCTTCTATTTATTAGTAATGAAAAGAGCAAAAACTGAGGAACTTCTCATCCCTTCACAGAAGGGTAAAATGGCAGAAGAATTTTTGGAAGTGAATTGTTTACAGATTTTTTCTGTACGAGGAAAAATTGTTAGATGTAAAAGGAGGTGACAGTTTTATATAGCAAAATGTGCAAATAAACCTGCAGGACAAGCACTTCATCATTGCTAACGGTTTCTACAGCACCTGATGATTTTTATACCATCTTTTTGGACATCTGTTACTGGAATGGGGGCTCAAGGAAACATCCAATAAAAAATTGCATTTTTTTTCCAGAACAGCAACATGTTTGTGGGTAAAACCTGGTTCACACCCCTGAAAGCCAAGCAAGAGCCTGGTTTAGACAGTGCAGAACCAACAGGCCATGACTGGAGTTGGGTTTTCAGATTTGTGTAAAAATCATGAGTGATTCCCAGGTCTCTCCAGTCAGAACCTCAGGAGTCTGTGAAGGTGCTGTGCAACAGATGAATATTTACACCCAGCATGTCCCATCCATCCATTGTGCAGCATTCCAAGGCCATGTGGATTCAGGAAGCACAGAGAAAGGTCTGGGGAAGGGGAAATCCCACACAGGTAGGACATTACCACATTCACACACAGGAAAACAGGAGAGGTGATGGCAGGAAAATCATTTCAGTGCTGCCAGTTCCTCTGGAATTAAAGGTCTGGGTTTGTCACTGTCCTCAGTGCTCAGGGTGAGGGCACACAGCATAACCCAGCCTCTGGGGAAGAGCACAGGAATATCTGCACAGGCTGCTCAGAGTATGAAATATTTCACAGCCCTGCTGCAGCCAGGGAGGATTTGTACGTGTTCTGCTCCACAGCAAACCTCAATGGATCACCCAGCAGCTGAGCACAGTTCAGAGCTGCTTTAAAGCCCTTTGAATTCCCAAAGTCTTTGTTTTAAAAGCTGTTTGAGCAGTCAGCTGTCCTTGTGAAGAATTCCACTCACAACTGCCTCACTGGGCTTCGTTAGCCTTTGAAAACATCTAAAGTTTCAAAGCCAAAATGAGATATTATCTTACTTTCAAAGAACAAATCCTATCAGTTTGAATTTTGAGTAAGTGAAGCTCAATCTTTACTCCTTTCTCCTGAAAACTAGATCAATGGATTCCTTTTCCCACTTTTCTGCAATCATTAAACACCTCAGATGTCAGAAAATCATCGCTAAATTATGAATAAAATAAATTCTTTCAGTCTGTTGTTCAGACAGCCATGGGGCTGATGTGGCAGTGATTTCTGGGGGTGACATCCCTCCGTAAAATATCCTTGCCAGCCCAAACCACAGGTGTGAGTGCCCTGTAGCCTGTGTGCCATCAGCACTCCATCACTCATTCAGAGAAAACTGGGGAGAGTTCTTACAGAGGCAAGACAACACTGAGGAAGCTGCTCTGGCAACTGAGTCTGTCCCAAGGTCAGTTTTTACCTCTATAAAAAATCCAATTCCTAATTAGCAATAAATAATGAAAGATGGGACTTCAGTCCCAGCTCTACACCCAGGCTGAGGATGTCATGGTGCCACAAGTGAAACCAAAGGAATTGTGTTACTGAACAGAACCCAGAGTTTCCTCTCCTCACACAGAGGTTTGCAAACCAAATCCCCCTGAATCAAGAAACTGAAGTGATTGTGCTGTGTTCAGAAAAAGAAAAATCACAGAATTATGTCAAATATCATATTTAGCTCCAGGACTTTGTGTTGGATATAAAAATCCCAGGAAACAAATCCATGGAGCAGCATCAGTGGCTTCATTGCTGCCCTGGCACTGACAGAACCAACTGTCCCCTGTTGTCCTTGCCCAGCAGGTCCACGAGGGATTCCTGGTGTCAGCATGCACCCAGCTCTGCAGAAAAGCCCCACTTCAGCCCAAATCTGCCTTGTCTGTGGCTGGAACCCACGTGGGAAGGATTAGATGGACTGGATTCAGGAGGTAGCTTGGCACAAGAGCAGGAGTGAGTCAGGATCACACTGGCAGCAGAGGCATTCAGAACTTTGTGCAGAACTCCCAGCAGGGCAGCTGGAGCAGCAGCCATGGCCTGCAAAGGGACACAGGGACACAGCTCAGGCACAGTGACCCTGAAGCATCCACACAGTCCCTCCTAAGCTTAGATAAGGACAAATCAAATACTTCTCCCTCTCGAACCAGTTTCTGAGAAGAAAATGAAACCTCATTGGAAAACTGATTAGAACATGTTCCCTGATCCAGTCTTTCCTGATATCCAACCTTTCCTGACAGCCAACCTTTGCTGATATTCAATCTTACCTGATATTCCAACTTTCCTGATATCCAGCCTTTCCCTGATCCAGCCTTTCCTGATACTCCAACTTTACCTGATCCAGCCTTTCCTGGTATCTAATCTTTCCTGGTATTCCAACTTTCCTGATATCCAGCCTTTCCCCGATCCAGCCTTTCCTGATCTCCAGCCTTTTTCTGATCCAAACTTTCCTGATATTCAATCTTGCCTGATATTCCAACTTTCCTGATATTCCAACTTACCCTGATACCCAGCCTTTCCCAGATCCATCCTTCCCTGATATCCCAAATTTTCCTGATATCCAGCCTTTCCCTGACCCAACCTTTCTTGATGTCCAACCTTTTCCTGATATCCAACCTTTTCCTGATCCATCCTTTCCTGATTCCCATCCCAGCTCCCCTGGCAGCTCCAGCCCTTCCCTGGCTGCTGTCCCTCAGGAGGAGCTGCAGACCCTCTCCTCTCCTCTCCTCTCCTCTCCTCTCCTCT
>VRYO01000254.1:743675-795985 GCA_009812075.1 Sialia sialis
CCTCTCCTCTCCTCTCCTCTCCTCTCCTCTCCTCTCCTCTCCTCTCCTCCCCCCAAACCTTTGGGTTGCCTCTCCCAACAAGCGAAGCCCTGGAGCTCAGTGTGACCCCACAGGAGGAGGAACACGAGAGAAAAGCTAATTACAGTGGAGAATGGGATAAGGGAAGTTAACAATACCAAGAATTCCACATCCAATTGAGCCTCCCAGGCAGGATCTGTGCCAGCCCCAGCACAAAGAGAGGCAGAGCCAAGTGCCAGGGGCAGGGAAGCACCAGGGCTGGTGGCATCTCATGGGCACCTGGCTCAGCTCCATGCTACAACCTCTGGAAATCCAGCACAGAGCCCCAGCCATCCTTGTTCTTTCTGCTGGATCCATGTATTTTGCTTTATTTTACTTTTACTGCAATGTCCAAGAGTAAATTCCTTAGGCAAAGATAAGAATGAATATAATATTTTGGAAAAAATAATAGGTTTATATTTCCAGAGATGGCACAGAACAGCAACAGCACAATGTGCACACAAATATTCTTTAAAAATTCACTTACCTGGACTGGGATTCTCCTCCCAGCTCTCTGCTCCACTCTCCTGTTATGGCTCTTAAAGTACCCAAAAGCAGCTGCTGCTCCCCCCCCCAAAAAAAAAAAAGATATTAGGATCTAAAGGTTTAAATCTAGTTTTTCCAGAAAAATCTTCCAATATTTCTCTTTTGAGAATTTAAAATTAATTTATCCCAGCTCAGGATAATTGTTTCGTTCTGAATCGAAACATTCAGAATATCTTTCCTTCTGATGCTGAGATATGCACAGAATTCTTTAGGACTCTTTGCCAAAGGCTCTGTAACAGCTCCAGTTCTTTTGTAACCACGAGTGTTCGACTGTCCTAAGGACACAATCAGATTTAAAACACGAGCAGAAACATTCTGAGAGACAACTTAGTGCATTTTTACACCCAACTTTTCTGCCTGTGTCCTGATGTTCTGCTTCTGAGAGCTCCCTGGCAGTACCAGGCATGAGAGTTCCACATCCCCACACACTCTGATGCCTTCCTGTACCTGGGAAAAAAAGCACCACAATTTTATGGATCCTGACACAAACAGAAAGGTTTTACCTGTTTGGAAGTTGATAAAGATCAGAAAGGATCAAGGCTGGTCAGATCCATACAATTGGTTCAGATATTCTATTTATTTATTTATTTATTCAATTTTATAGGACATAAATAGTCATGGCTATTTGAGAAATATCCCTCTGGGAAGGGAAGGGAATGAGGACCTGCAGGGGCAATGGGGATTTGGAAGCCCCAAAATTGGAGGGAAATTGCCAAATTATTTAAGGCACAGCAGAGTTTTCCACTGCTCAGCTCCAGGAAAGGTGAGGAACTGGTCCCAGAGCCACACTGGGGGAATGAGGTCACTGACAGGAATTTTAATCTGCTTTGTCTTCTCCCAAAAGCTGAATAAAAATTAAAGTATAATATCATTTCAAGAAAACCATCTTAAATAACTTCATAGTATTTTCCCATCCATGGAGAATAATGTTATTGTGCACTTTACAATAAATCCAGTGCATTTGTGGAAGAAAACCACATTTCAGGGTACAAAATAACACAGAATAAGGAACCACATCCTATGCAAAAAGCTCCTGAATGGCAAGTACTGCCCCAAGATGGACTTCAGTGCTGAATTATAAACTGATAAACTCCTTTCTCCTGAAAGGCTTTAAACAAATAATCCCAAGCACCAAAACTAGAGCTGTTCCAGCCCTGTTGAGTGCAGCACATTACTGCATTTCTTAATTAAGAACAGAAAAATTCTATTAAAATATAAAAAGTGCTTAAGCATCTCGAGTAAAGGGAAATTTAAAGCCTATTAAAGTGAATTTCTCAGGTATTTGGGGCGTCCCAAACCCTTCACAGCACTGCTTGGAGCCCTTCCTGTGACATCCTTAAAGAGCTTTTCTTCTGGAGATAAAAATACCAACTTTTCCTCCTGGTCCACACTCAGATTTTTAATTGAGAAGCACAGGCAAGGCAAATGCCATCTGTTGGTAGGAATCCTGCAGCCCTGCTCCCAGCTAACACAGGACAAGAGCTGACAGGCTCCTGCTTTGGTGAAAAATGTTTAAAAATCATTTCTGGAGCATGAAGGAGATTCATTTATTCCCAGCAAAAGCAAAGATGCCAGGGCTGGGAGGGAGGGAGGGAGAGAGGGAGGGAGGGAAGGGACCTGGCCCAGGATTTGTTGCCAGGCTGTTCTAGTTTGAAGGACAGGTGTCTCCTAAGAAAGGCAGGAGCCTCTCTTTGAAATGGAGAATGGAAACCCCCTCCCTCCAAATTATTATAATTTTGAAATCAAGGGGCTCTCAGGCAAAGAGATGGGAATTAGGAATAACAGTTCTTTACTAGGGAAATTAAAATAGAAATCCAGAACTCCAAAGAACAAAGCCCAAACCCTGGCAGAGTCAGAATCCAAGCTGACAGCCGTCAGTCAGTCAGGGTGGTGGCAGCAGTGCCATTCAATGGTGGCTGCATCCTCCTGCAGTGACAGATGTGCTTCAGTTGGAGCAGTGCTCCTGGACAAGGTGCAGCTTCCCTCTGAAGATCCAGTGATGATGTGGAGAAGTCCGGTTTTCCTCTGAAGTTCAGTTCAGAAAGGGCTCCTTGGTGTCCCAAATCTCAGTTTTTATCTTGGTGAGAAATGTTGGGCTCTTCCCCCTGGCTGGAGCATCTCCCCATGGGATGCAGTAATTTTATCAGTGCCACAGTGGGACTCAATGGCCATGAGCAGAACAGAATTCCCTGGAGGGAGGATGGGTCTTGAAAAGATAAAGAACACTGCCCCAGCTGGTTTATAAAATCTGGCCATGAACAGGAGATGTCCCCTTTGGAAATAAAGAACACTGCCCCACCTGGTTTCAATGGATGTTCCATTAACAGGAGATATCCCACAGAGATCAGGATCACTGCCCCATCCTCAACAGATGGTGACAGAATGGATACCTTTTATCACATCCTGTATTGTGACCCAAGACACAGGCTCAGAGGGCAAAGCGCAAACTCTGCCAGGGTTTGTGCCCAGTGAGGCTCCACAGCTCCCAGCAGAAAGGATATTTTGGATTTTTTCAAGCTGCATCCTGGGTTTTCGCAGTGTGGAGCAGCCCTGGGAGCTCTCCCTGCCTCTCCCTCATCTCTCTGGATTTCCTGCACTCAGGTCTCTGCTCACAGCCCAACTCTGCTCCTGAGCTGCATCCACGGGAATCTTAAAATGGAGATTTATTCCCACTCCAGTGAACAGGTTCTGCTCCTTTCTCCTTCACTGTCACAGAATTCTTTACACCTGAAACAACTCAACTCCAGCTCCCCTGAGCCACAGATTTTTTTTCTGACTGATCTTCACTCTGGTTTTACCACCTGCTATTGAGGGGTTTTTATTCCCTCTCTTTGTTGAGTGTTGCCAGGTTCAGGTTTTATCTCTACATTTCAGCTCCAAGTCTGTAATTGAGGCAGTGGGAAAGGTTTTTACCGAGTCTAGCTAAGTTTGTGCATTAATGATGATAGAAATATAATAATCTCTTTGGAAACAAGTGCAAGGTGTCCCTGCCCAAGGCAGGGCTGGAATGAAATAAGCTTTAAGGTTCTTCCAACCCAAACCAGTCTGGGCTTCAAAGATTAAAAGCTGCAGAGAAACAGATCTAATTTAACCAACTCAAACTTCAGCAGCTTTATAATCACCCTGGGCAACTGCTTTGAAGTGTGTCCCTTCAAACTGGAATGAATCAGATTTGATAAAAATAAAAATCTTAATAGAAAAATAACAATTTATAGAGTCCTCTTTGCTTCAAGCATTAACAAAAAAGAACATTAAGTCTTTGAAATTCTGTATAGCAGGCTGAGATGGCATGTTAAATATTTGAAATTAATGTGAAATTAGAGAATCATCTGCTGGCTTTAGTCACAGTCTGGCTTTAGGTATCTATTATTTAAAAGGTGAAAAAAGCCAACTTTCTGACAGAATAATGATCTGGAGTTTAATTAAACCCATAAGTAGCAATCCAGAAAAACACAGGGTTGGAAAACAGCTTTTCTCTCCAAATGATTGGATTTTACATATTTACATTTTTGTTTAGAAACAATAGCTCAGTGTTGTGTGGGAGCTGTCATTAAATGGCAGGCTGGAGATGGGACTGGGCAGTGCCAGGACTCCCTGTGCTGCTCAGGTGACACAGCAGGGTTCTGCAGGTGAGGGATTTGCAGGAAAACACTGTCAAGGGTTTTTCTCACCTTGCCCCCTCCAAAAAAAAGAAAAAAAAAATTGTGACTCTTTTCCAAGGGGAAGTTTTGGCACAGAGAACAACAAGATGTTTCTGTGGTATCCCAGAGATGCAGCTTTGGGGAATTTGTGTGTTTTAACAGAGAGGAAAGGGAAAACTCAGGGTTTAATGGAGAGGTTTGGAGCACCCTGGGAGCACCAGCCCCACTGGGAGCAAAGCCCTGGCAGCTCCTGCAGCACCAGAGCCCCGAGCAGGGGAGATTTTCTCCCTGAGCATCACCCCATGGTGCTGCAGCCCCCTGAGGAGGGGTCATTTCCCCTTGGTGGAGGATACAAGGTCTGGACAGGAGCTGTTTCTATGGCAGCAGCACTTTCTCACACATTGGAATTTCTCTCATTTCACACCCTGTTGTTAATTCTTGTGTCTTCTTTTTAGCACAACCACTTTGGCAGGTGCCTCTCTTTGCCTCACCTGCCTTCAGCTCTTCCAGAGCAATGAGCTCCCAACTCATTCACCTTCCAGGAGCTGATGATCCCTGTGGGTCCCACCCAGCTCAGGTTATTCTGGCATTCAGCCTCTTTCATTTTGAACATCCTCAAACTCTTCATTGAAGCAAAGAAACGTCAGCAGTGACCAAAATGAGACTCTGGCAGTGGTGGCACCTGCCTTGCCTTCCTCAGTCCCCTCTGAAAACCACGTCCCTGATGAGCTGCAGGACACTGTCATGGGAGAGCTCCACCACAGACTGGCCAAAATCCTGTTCTCCACCTTCAGATTCCCACTCTGGCCAGTCTTGAGAGCCCCCCCAGCCTTGAGAACCCTCCCAGCCCTGTGAGGAACCACCAGGAGCCAGAAACAGGCACACCAGCACCATGAGGACTCGTGGAATCATGGAGTGTCCTGAGAGGGAAGAGATCCACAAGGATCAAAGTCCTGCTCCTGGAATTCCACCCTGTGCACGACAGAGAAGCATCAAACAGACCCAGAACTGCCACAGCCAGAGAATCATGGAACAGCCTGAGCTGGAATGGACCCACCAGGACCATCCAGTCCAGCTCCTGGCCCTGCACAGACACCCCAAATGCCACCCTGAGCAGTGTCCAAACTCTCCAGGAGCTCTGTGCCCATTCCCTGGCGAGCCTGGGCAGTGCCCAGCACCCTCTGGGGGAAGAACCTTTCCAGAAATCCAACCTAAACTCCCCTGGCACAGCTCCAGCTCTTCCCTCTGGTCCTATCCCTGTTGTCCTGCTCCAAAGGGTGGCACTGCTGGTACAGGAAAAACCTGCAGATAATGAGGGATGTTTCACTGGGGGTGAATGGAGACACCAACCCAACATCAGGGCTTTGTCACCTCCAGGAAACACAGGAAGGAATTGGGATGAGTGAGCCTGTGTGGCCCCAGAGTGCTCTGGAGCAGTTGGTTTTGCCATAAATAATTCAGTTTTCCATTTCAGGCACAGAAAGGGGCAGTACAGAAAGGTCTGGCTGGCCTTGAGCTCCCATGGGGAGCGTGTGAGGAGATGGTTGCTGTCCTTCCTGGGGAAAAAAGCCTGGCATCTTTTCAGGTGACCATCACCAAAATGTGCAGCTCCTGTTTCTGGTATTGAGCCCCCAGCCCAGGGATTGCCCCAGGAGCTGAGCTCAGCATCAGTCTCTGCTCAAACTCACTGCTCATGGGTTTCTCTCTGTGGGGCTGGAGGAATCAGCCTCAGCAGGTTTGGAGACTCTGGTTCAGCCTTAATGTTGGGTCTGTAATCCATGGCTCTGGTTTATCTGGGCTCCTGGAGCTATGCCATGTGTAAATCCTAGCTTTGGACTCTATCATCCCAATCCGGGAAGAAGATAAACCCAAATTTGCATTTGCCAGGCCTGTTTGCTGTGACAGCTTCGTCTGGGACCATCCTTGGCTGCACTGAATGTCAGAGGGACAACCAGAATTTCAACCCCAATCCCCTGAGGGGAGTGACAGCTCTTTTCCATGGCGAGGGAGGAGTGCAGCCCCTGAGCTTCAGGGGCACGTGAGAGGTGGCCCAGGGAGGTGACGGTCAGACCTGGCAGTCCTGGGAGAAATCCTCCGATGTTTGCAGTTTTGGGAGATGGAATCTCACTGCCAAGCAAAGGCACCTGTGCAGGGTGGTTCTTCTCCTCAAGGAGGAAAATCCTGGAGTTTGGGGAGCAGCAAAGGGGCCACCATGGAAAGGCCAGAGCAGTGGCAGCAGCTTCTGCCTGGGAGCAACCTCAGGACAAATGGTGGCTTCCAACTCTGAAAATTTTAGAATTAATATTGGTTTCCAACTCCTAAAATTGCCAAAATCCAAGGATTGGTCCCAGAAAAGAGCTGCTGGGAGCAATGGGTCTGGCTGGACTTGCAGGGTTCATCACTGGGGCACTGCTCCATGGAAAACAGCTGGCTGTAAACCTAAACCTAAACCTAAACCTAAACCTAAACCTAAACCTAAACCTAAACCTAAACCTAAATCTAAACCTAAACCTAAACCTAAACCTAACACTAACGACTAAAGCTAAATCAAACCCAAACCCTTTCCCCAGCCCAACCATATACTCTATCACCTAAGACTAACATTAATCACCTAAGCCTGACCCTAAATCTAACCATATCCTCTAACCTTAGCCACTAACCATAAAGCTATCCCTAACCCTAAAACCTAACCCTAACCTCAAGCCTAAGACTAAACCCTAAATCCTAACCCCTAACCCTTAACCCTAAACCCTAATACCAATCCTAACTTAAACCTCAATCCTAACAATTTAGACTGGAAAGATAAATATCAAGGGGAGTAGAAAGTAGATGCTTGGAAGATCAACAGCAAGGTGAATTGAAAGACATTAAAAAATATAATGAAATGTACATACTAGAAACATGAATAGAAGGAAGGATAGGTACTAGAAGGATGAATAACAAACTGAATAGAATGTAGACAATAAAAACCTGATACAAAAATTATAAATAGAGAGAGGAATAGAAAGTAGATATTAGAAAGACTGATAGGCCATGGATACCCAGACCACAGCTAAAATGTGGAAGAAGCCAGTTCCAGGCTGGGATTCTGGTTCTGGTTTATTTTCAATGGTTCTGGAGCAGTTGCTGGTTTTTAATTTTTTTAATGTGGTTTGGATTTTGAGTCTTTTTATGCCATTCTATTCCATACGTGTGTTGTTTTTTGTTTTTCATTTATTTTTGCTTTATTTATTTATTTATTTATTTTTGCATTCTTTGTCCTGCAGGTGTTTAGTATTGGTATAGGGTGGGATTGGGAAAAAAATTTGTCCTCCAATTTGCATATACAATAGAATATTTGCATAATCACTCATTAATAATTATTCTTCAGTGCTCCATGTGGGAGTAAGTGGGGTGGAGAATAATAGTAATAATATTAGAGGTGTTACTCCAATCTGAAGCACTATTTGTGGGCTTTATGCACTATAAATACAAAGAAGATAAATAATAGCGTCTGGTGCAGAAAATGCCACGCTGACTGGAGGCAATTTTTAATTTATTTAATATTTTTAATGCTAAAAGTCTGAACAGAAACAGCTCCTGTGTCAGACCGAAGCAGCCACTTCACCAAACGCCACACGACAAAGCGAACGGGATCCAGGGTGGGGATGAAACCGCGCCGTGAATTCCCTGGAAAAGCAGAAATCCCCAAATCCCAGAAAATGTCACTCGGCCACCCCGGCAGGAGCCGGGTGGTGCTGCCCCGCGCCCCCCCCGCGCCCCCCCATGGTATCTCCCGCCCCGCCAGCGCAGCAGGCCCCGCCCCTCGCTTACATCACGGTCACTCCCGCCTGCGATTGGTGGATTCACGACGCCTCGCGCGCAGCGGCCAATGGCGGCGCTGGGCCCGCCCGGAGCCAAGATGGCGGCGCGGCGGGCTGCGGGCGGGCGGCCCTGAGGCGGCTGCGGGGCCGCGCCTTGCTCCGCGCCCCGCGCCGCGCCGGGGGCCGGCCGGCCGGGGTCCCCGCTCCCCGCTCGCGGGCTGGCCGGCCCGCCGGGCCCGCCCCGCCCTCCGCCATGGCGGCCGAGAGCGGCAGGCAGTTCTGGAAGCGGAGCGCCAAGCTGCCGGGCAGGTGAGCCCCTGGGAAGGGGTGCGAGGGCCGCGCCCCCCGCGCTCCGGCTGGGGCTGGAGCCGCTGCTCTGCCTGGGGAAGGGGCTGAGACCCAGGCTGCTTCTGGGGATGAGGGTACCCCTGTAAGGCTCGGGGGATACCAGGAGGATCTGTCCCGGCTGTTGGGGGCCCCGGGCTTCCTTCCTGAAATAGGGGTGGATGCCAGGGCTGCTCCGGGCTATGGGACGGGAGTTTTGCTGGTGGAAGGTTTAATGTACAGGGGACAAGGGTAGGGTGAGAGCTGCTCCGTCATCTGCAGGACAAGGCAGGCGGTGTGGGGGCTGCGGGGACCCCCTGTGTGCCCCCCGTGGGAAGCAGGATGGAGGGATCAGGGTGCTTGGAGGCCTCCTTGGGGTGGTGGAGAGGCCGGGCTGTACCATCTTCCTTTCCACAGATACTGAAGAGAACTCATCCTTCTCGAAGTCCTTAGAGGTGGCAGCAGCTCTGTCCCCAAGGGGTGTCCCTGATAACGCATGGAACCCTCCATTGCCCTGTCCTGTGCGGGATGTGGCTCCTGGTCCCCTCTGCTCAAGAGGAACTGGGAGGGCTCTGCTTGAGCCGCCTCTGGATGTGATCTCCTGCTTCCTCTCAAGGCGCCTTTACTCATTCAGGAGTGGGAAAAACAAGTGAAATGTGGGATTGACATGGCATTTAGGAAGAAGAGGCTGGTGTTGATGAAGGAGAGGCTCCCTACAATGCCTTGGGAGCAAGGCTGCCATAGAAAGAGGGCATCAGGCTCTCTGTGGAGGCTCTCTGAAGTGCTTTTCTTGCCTGGTGCTCCTCACTTTTGCTCTCATTTGCCTTATCTGAACCCTGCCCTTCGCCTCCTGGGATATGGGTGCAGACTGAAATGCTTAGTTGGCTTTAAATCCTGCTGGGCCAGTTAAATATCTCCTTCTAATGTGCTTTCACTCATCTGCTTGTCACTGTGCAACTCCTTCAGGTTGGCTGGACAATCCATGTCTGTGGTAAGCAAAGGGAGAGCAGGAGCTCTCTGTTCCTCCTCTGCTGCTCCTGAGAGGAAAGTCCTGTGCTTTCCCTGGGTTATTTCCAGCTGCTCCTGTCTCTTACCCGAAGGTCTCGGCTGTGCTCTCAGCTGGTGGTCCTGGACAGCACCTCTCTTCTGCATTTGATGATTTCTGAGCTTTGCCTTGGAAAGCTCAAACCAGGTGAACCGGTCTGGCCGGCAGCCTGTGACACTCTACATCGGGAACTTTTTGGCAGTGTTCTCTCCTTCCCCTAACTGCCTGCTTGGCAGATCTCCTGGATCCAGGAGCCTTGTTACCTCCTGTGTGCTGCTTGTTTCCAGGCACAGTCACAAACAGGTCTTCAGCAGCCTGCCTCCGAGGGTGGAGGTGGGATGTGCTGCATCCATGGTCACTAGACATGAACCTCCCTTTCTTCTCTTTCATCTGTGCTTTGAGGGACTCTCCTGTTCAGATTCTTGGCTCTCTCCTTCCTTTCCCCTGACAATCTGGCAGAGGGAGGCTTTGTAGGGACTTGGATACAGTGTTAGCTTCCTTTTCCATGACGCTTTGTGGATTTGGTCACTTAGTTGTATTAGCTTTTATTTGCTAATACAGTTTATTAGCTTTTGGTCCCTGTGGATTTAGGGTGGATTTTAGGTTTAGCTTTAGAACTGGTAAATGCTGTTTTGTTTTTCCAGTGCTGTCTTGTGGTTTTTGCACTGGGAATTCTGTGCCTGGTAATTTTCTAGGGATGTG
Organism: Sialia sialis; assembly: GCA_009812075.1. Taxonomy (NCBI): domain Eukaryota; kingdom Metazoa; phylum Chordata; class Aves; order Passeriformes; family Turdidae; genus Sialia; species Sialia sialis. Next base: position 753,794 of record VRYO01000254.1, read on the forward strand.
TTGGCTGAGTGCTCTGGTGTGTTGTCCTCTGTGATACGTTGTTCATTCCTTGCTCTTTATAGAGATGGGCAGCCAGGGTCTGCTGGGATTATTTAAATGCTGTTTTTAAAGGGAAGAAACAGCCTGCTGGAAGTGCATGAATTGTGTCCAGAGGGGCAGTGGTGTTTCATGGCTGTGCTCTGCTGCAGTGTCAATAACCCACACCCTGTGATGATCCTGTGAGGTGTCACACAGCCATTGCATCTCACACCATTGGTCACCCCTTGTACCCTGCACTGAACATCCAGGTGACAGGAAATGCCAGTCCCAAGGAGTTTAAACTGGGACAGAACAGAGGACCTGTCCAGTCAGGCTGGGAGCAGCCTGAGATTCTTTGTCTGGAAGTGTCTGGGTTGTAGGACTTCAAAAAGGACTTTGTATCAAACATTGATTCAGAATCCCAGGAAAGGGTTTCCTCCCCCAGCATTGGCTGCTACATCCTCCCCTCTCTGACATCCTTGACATGTAACATCCTTCCTCCTAACACACATCCTTCACTGCTCTGGTGCAGTCCAGGCCTTCCCAGGTGAATCAAGGCAGTTCCCCACTGCAGCCTGTGGGTTCCTGGCAGGGAAGAGGAGCCTTGTGCTGGATACCCTGGGACAGTGTGAGTTTGGTACTGGGCATGGGCGAGGCTCTGCTGGCTCCTGTCCTACAGGGAGCTGCCACAAGTCACTGGGAAGCAATGCTGATCTGGAGGGCTTGTTCTTCCTACTCCTCATCATCTCTTTGCTATGTCCACCCTTGGAAGTGCCTCTGCTTAATTGCTGTCCTGACTTCCAGGTGCTCATTAGTCATCACACTCTGTCCTAGGCTTAATCCTGAATGGATAAACTCAGTGAGCACTTCAGCCACAAGGGACAGCCACTACAGTGGTGAGCCCACCCCTAGCTGGGCTGCTCCACCAGGATCTCTCTGTGCTGTTGTTGTTTCCAGCCTCTGCCCTGGCTCTCTGCATCAATCCCCTGCCAGCTGGATCTGTTGTTTGTGCATCCTCAGTTTGTTCCCAGCTGCACCAGGCTGCCATCCCTCTCCTCCAAGGCTGGGCTCTGCTGGTTTTACTGCTGGGCACCATCTGCAGCTCCTAGAAACCAGGCCAGCTCTATTGACCCAAGAGAAGCTTGTTCCTTGTGTACCAGCTCTGAAAGGGCCTTTGTCTCTGCCATGGCATTGCAGGACTTGTTTTCCAGAGGTTGTTTTGCAGGGTGAGGTGGCTGTGAATAGTTCCCCCAATGCAGGTGGTAACTCAGGATCCCTGTCTCACCTCCAGTCTGTAAAAACAGTGATGAGCATGTTTTTGGTAGCTCCTCTCTGAGGTGATGCTCCCCACGTAGAGCCTGGGACCTTCAGGCTCCTTGTCCCATGAGTCCCAAGGAACCAGGGACTGAGATGTGGTGACTCATTTCACACCACATAGGAAGTAGTTGATTAAACCAGAATTTGGACCCGAGTCAAGCCACGTACTGTACCAGGCATTCCTACTCTGTGGCACTGGCTGTGATCCTGAGGGCCAGGATGGACTTCAAACCATAAAGTACATTTATGGAGGAGCCCCAGTGTCACTGCCTGGAGTCCTTCCCTGTCCCACAGGGCCTGGGAGGGTGAGTTCCCCAAACTGGAAAAGAGAACAAGTATCAGTGTGTGCAGCAGGTAGGCTGAGACACGTGCTCACATGAGTGAGCTGGTGATGCAGGAAAGAGCAGATCTCAAACCCCAGCTCAGGCTGGACCAGGCCTAAGAGTTTAAACAAGGCTTCTCCTTGCTACTGCAAAGAACAAATCTGCATCTGCATGTGGCATTTTAGATCTTGTAAGTTAGAAGGGTTTTGAAGCTGCTTTTGGTCTTTCATTCAGCTTCCAATAGCAGGCAAGAAGCATGACCCCAGTTTGTGCTGAGATTATTTGTAGGACCTCTTTTTACAGCATCTTGGGTTTTTTTCTTTTCCCCTTGCTGCAGCATTCAGCCTGTCTATGGAGCACAGCATCCTCCACTGGATTCCAGGCTCACCAAAAAGTAAGTGTTTGTTTGCTGGAGATGCAGGCCATAAGGCCTGGCAGGTTTGGGGCTCAGCTCTGCAGTAGGTGGAGGTCTCTAGCATCCCTGGCACTGTGATATTGCAGCTAGGAAGGACAGCAGTGGGGTGTGGTGCTGCCTTGAGCTCTAGGGAAGCATCCAGGGAGAGCTTATCTGCTGGTGCCCTTTATGGCCAGAAATCCATACAGTAACACCCACATCAAAGGAAACAGACTTTTTTTTTTTTTTTTTAGCAGTGTCTGATCCTTCTGCTCCTCTTTGGAGCTGGAGGAATTAGGGAAAGGGAGGTAAAGCAGCTACAAGGTTGGAGAACTGCAGCAGCCTTCCCAGCAGGAAAAGACAGAATTCCTGGTCTGAGCTGCCTCCTTGTTCCTGTCCCATGCTGTGTAGTGGTGAAAGTTCCCTGCTTCAGGTGGTGGACTTTGGCTCCTGGAGCTTAAGAGTAAATTCCTTCTGTGCCTGAGGAAAGTCCCAGGCTGGTCTGGCTGCTGGGAACAACTGCAGCTGTTTTAGGAGAGTCCATGGAAGGAGACCTGCTCTGTCCCTCTCTGACATGCCTCTCTCCAGGTTCTCCAGGCAAGACCGTTTTTTTGGGTGTTACTGTGCCTGTGTAGGGTGGGGGAAAACAGAGCTGGAGGAATTGTACCTGTCTCTCCTTTGCCCTTCTGAGGCAGGAAGGCTGGCACCTCTCCAGCTGTGTGCTGCCACTGTGGCCTCTGAGACTGCTGTCACAGCAGCCTGTGACAGCCACTCCTGGCAGTGGGCAGCCCAGAGAGACTTTCACATATTCCTTAGGTCTGGGAGGAGGAACAGGGAAATGCAAAAAGGGATTGGCTGATTGGAGTGAGGATGTGGGGAAAGGAAAGGCAATGAACTCCTCCAGCAGCTCAGCTCTGATCCTGCTCCTCTGGCTCACAGCTTCATCAAGGACCGCTCCAAGGCCAGTGGGCTGCCCCTGAAAAGCAAGAAGGCCTCGAGCTTCCACGAGTTTGCTCGCAGCACCAGCGACGCCTGGGACATCGGCGATGACGAAGACGAGGACTTCTCCTCTTCCTCCTCCTCATCCTCTTTGCAAACTCTGAACTCTAAAGTGGCCAAGGCCACGGCAGCGCAGGTTCTGGAGAACCACAGCAAGCTGCGGGTGAAGCCCGAGCGGTGCCAGGCTGCCCTGGGTGACCTGCCCACCAACTGCAAGGTCATCAAGTCCAGCAGCGAGGCCCAGCTCTCCAGGACTTCTGGTAAGAGCCACTTTCAGGAGCAGCCTCCTGCTCCTGTGCTCTCTCACTTGGCCACCGAACAAACTGCTTGTTGCTACAGAAGGCTGTAACACAGCCCTTAAGCACAACAGAGCCTTTTGCTTCCTTTTAGTGTCCTGTACTCCAGGGAGCCATTTCCAGATACTTGGCTTTAGTGCTTGTGTCTTCAGCTGCTCAGTATCCTGCTACAGTCATGTCTGTCCCAGAGTATTCCATGTTCTGGGTGCTAAGTCAGTTTTGAGATCTGTTAAGTTCTTGTTGGGACTTGCTCACTGTCTGCTTCCACAGTGGTTTGGTGTGCTGCTCTTAGCAAAGGTCTGGGTGAGGTTGTGTTGACACAGCTTGGGCAGGGAATTGGGCAGCAGCAGCCCCTGCTCACTCTGCCCTGTCAGCCTGTGCAGTGAGAACCTCAGGAGATGGCACTGGCAGCCCATCAGCTCCTCTCTCTGCACTAGCAATTAGCTTGATTGGTGTTTGGATCTGGAGAGCAGAACAGATCTGAATATCAGTTCTGCCTTGTCTGCTGTGTCCTACCCACGTGCAGAGGGAAGTCTGATCCGCTTGCAGCCAGGTGTCTGGATGCAGGAGCAAGAAAAGGAGGCAGAAATGGGGGAAAGTGGTGGAAGGGCCTCAACAGATACCTATGAGCTGCTGATCCATTGGAGTGGGCCAGCAGTGCTGTTCAGTGGTGCTGAGGAACAGAAGGGGAAATGTGCAGTGTCTGACAGTGGCTGGGGAAGCAAGGTGGGGTTGGAGAGGTAGAAGCTCCTTCCCCAGCTCAGAGCAGCTCTGCTCCTTGCTAGAGGAGGCCTGTGTGAGGAGCCCCCTGCAGAAGCAGCAGTCCCTCCCCCTCCGGCCTGTCATTCCCCTCGTGGCTCGAATCTCTGACCAAAACGCCTCCGGGGCTCCGCCCATGACCGTGCGGGAGAAAACGCGCCTGGAGAAGTTCCGGCAGCTCCTGTCCAGCCACAACACCGACCTGGGTGAGTGGGGCAGAGTGAGGATGCCTCTGGGTGGGCAGGGGAGGGCAGAGGGGCCCTGCTGCCTGCACCAGGTTTGCTTCAGGGTGGAAAAAATCACTGCCTGCAGTTGTACCAGATGGGTGCAGGAATCACCGTTGGCAGATAGTGATGTCCTCCAGCCCCTCCCTGTCTCTCCCTAATCATTCTCCATCTTGCCCATGATGGTTGGGATTACTGGGGGCTGTTGGGTCCTGCATAAGAACTCAGGTCCTGGCATGCTGGTGACCCTGTAGCTCCCAGTTCTGTGCCCGAGCTGGGCTGAAATCATGTCTCCTATCCTTGCAGCAGACCCACATCCCCAGTCATTGCTAGTGTGGGAGCCTTCCTGGAGGCTCATTGTCTCCAGAGCCTGCAGGAGCAGACTGGGCTTTCCTCTCCTTCTAGGTGTAGTGGTGCCTGGACGTGCCTAGGATCTAATCCATTGCCACCACTGTCCGTTTGCAGATGAGCTGAGAAAATGCAGCTGGCCTGGTGTGCCCAGAGAGGTGCGGCCTGTGACCTGGAGACTGCTGTCAGTAAGTACTGGGAGCTGTGACACCGGAGTCTGGCAGGACTGTGCCACTCAGGGACACCTCGCTGTGCCCCATAGCCAGCTTTGCTTGTGTGTGCCCAGTGCCCAGCTTCCAGGTGAGCTGTAGGGTTTTTTGATCAGGGAGTGCCATTGCTGCATCCTCTTGGAGCTCAAAGCCCAAAGATGTGGGGACTGGGTGGTTCACTCTGTTTTGGGGAACTGAATCTGATCAAGTTGGATTACTCCAAGATCAAGGACTGGGAAGGCCAAATTCCATGAAAGTTTTCCCCAGCTGCTGAATTGTGTGCCTGATGTTTGTGGGTGCACAGCTGGCAGGATTTCAAGGGCTGGTGAGGGGAGAGGGCCTGCCCTGAGCTGAGTTTTGCCCCTGCAGGGCTATCTCCCTGCCAACTCGGAGCGCCGCAAGCTGACCCTGCAGCGCAAGAGGGAGGAGTACTTCGGCTTCATCCAGCAGTACTACGACTCCCGGAATGAGGAGCACCACCAGGACACCTACAGACAGGTAGGAACCCTCCTCCTGCCTCTCTGCTTTGGCTACAGCCCTCTCCTCTCTCCTGCTGCTGCCTGTTCCCATGGGTGGGGTCATGCCAGGACTTGCTCTAGCTGTAGCTGGGAGGAGTCTTCTCTTTCTTCTCTTTGGAGGGAAAGGCATTTCTTTTCAGAAGAGTAGTTGTGCTGAATTTGGCCAAGCAGCAGCAACCCTTCTGTCTCCAGAGCCTGGGATTCAAAGCCAGCCATTAGGTCACAAGTGGTGGTGGCTACCTGCTCCCTGGTCTGTGTAGAGTCAGAGTTAAAAATCAATATTTGCCTTTAATTTCCATGGGGAAGAGCTGGCAGTGGTCAGTCCCTTGTAACTTGTTAGTTTAAGCTTTTCCTAACTTGATCTAATACTAAATTTCAGCTCTGAACTACCTGCCTGCACATGAGCAGAGCAGACTGCAGATAACTGTGGATGATTTTCTCAGTGCAGCTGTAATCTGTAGCCCTCACTGTTCTTGTCAGCTCTTGCCTGGGAGTACACTGATGGTGAATCCCCTGTTAACCTGTGACAATTTACTGTGTCCCTGGCAAGCACAGCTGGTGTGTGTAACCCACCTTCTTTTCCAGATCCACATTGACATTCCAAGGACCAACCCACTCATTCCCCTCTTCCAGCAGCCACTCGTCCAGGAGGTAAGGGGGGGGTGAAGCTGCTGCCCTGCATTTGCCATGGGATGGGTGTGTGGAGTGAGGCCAGCACTGCTCCTGGGGAATGAACTTTGTGGGGAAACTTCCCTGCCTGACAGCTCCTGATGCAAATACCTCCTGCAACTGTCTGGTCTTGTTCCACGTTTCTGAAAGACATCAGACTTGGAGCTTGGGGGTTATGAGGTGATCTCTTCTGTGGCAAGATGTAGCCAAGAGCTGATAAAAAACCTGAAGGCTTTGTTTTGAGACAAACTGAAGCTGTTTGAACCAGAACACAGGATAGTTCTGTTTTGCTTCAAAACCTCTTTTGTGGGAGCAGCCTGGGTAGGGATTGGTTCAAGTGGTGGCCAGGAGGTGAGGGCACCGATCCTCTCTGGAAACAAGCCCAGTGTGTGTATGTGTGTCAGAGCATGGTGTCCAGGGGGTTGGGGCAGTCTGGGAATGTTCCTTGTTGTGAGGAAGGCTGTCCTGTTGGGAGATGTCCTGATCTGTGGTGTTTTTCTGGAAGTGCTGTCTGATACCTCATCTTTCCACCTGATGTTCAGCCAAGGAGGCTGCTCTGCCAAGAGCCACCCCTGTCCTGTGGATATTAAGCTGTCTGGGTCTTGAAAAGCTGGGTCTGCATTTCTTCAGGCAGAGGTTTTGATGAGGAGCCTGGATTATCTTGTCTGAAGAGTGGGCTGACCTGAGTGTGGGATCTGAGGATGACACGGGAATCTCTCCTAGGACTTTTATGCTTCTAACATTACCTTACTGCTACAGAAAAGCCTGTCAGTGCATGGTCTGCACTCCCTGAGCTTAGCAGTTATGCTTTTCTGCCTTCCCTTCGTGCATGGCTAATGCAGGTACCTGCTTTCCCTGGTTCTTCCCTAGATTTTTGAGAGAATCCTGTTTATCTGGGCCATTCGCCACCCAGCCAGCGGCTATGTGCAGGGCATCAATGACCTGGTCACCCCGTTCTTTGTTGTGTTCCTCTCTGAGCACGTGGGTAAGTGACACTTGCTGCTCTAAGCACTCCTGAAGTGGGCTTTGAAGAGGTGTGAAATGCTGGCTTGAGGAGAACTTGCTCTGCTGGAGGAGGGGATGTTGTGCTCTTCCTTCAGAGTGCTTGGGCCAGGCTGGAGTTGTATTTTGACTTCTTGCAGTGTCTCTGCTCCTTGTCTGAATTGAATTCAGTTTCATAATCTTGCTGAGCCCCATAGGAGGTGAAGTGCTAAGGCTGGGTTTGCATTTTAATGCACTTAACAACCTCACAGCTTGGAGGGGAAGGTGCTGAGGGAGCTCAGAAAGCCCTGATATACAGAGTTGGAGGAGGGTCTTGCTCTCAAAGCTTGGACTTGGCAGGCAGATCCTGCTCTAGGAGGAATGAGTGAAGTTTAAAGTGACCCTGCTGAGAATGTAAAATAAACTGTTTAAATAGAGATTCCCTCCTTTGCTGCTAGTACAGGTGTGTTTGTCAGACTGAGAGTTTCAGAAAGCAAACTGGCTTGTCCCTGCTGCTTCTGGATTTCTTGTCAGTACTTGCTTTTAGCTGGAGATCAAGTCCTTTCCACCCATGGTGTTTTTATTCTTTCTCTGGCTCTAGCTGTGTTTTGGAGTTGACATTAATGCTGCGATGTCATAATCCCTGTGTTTAAAGGCTCTTAGTGTTCACTGTAAATAGAAGGAAAAAGGAATTTATAAGACTGTATTAGTGACAGAAATCCTGTTGAGTAAATATTTTTAAGGTCTGATCCAAAAGTTGAAGTGAGTGAAAGCTGAAGGCTTTGTAAGCTAGTACTGATCTGCCTCTGCTGAGGGCCTTGTGAAGGGCTGAGCCACCTTGCTGACCACTGAGCCAGCCACTGTGGGCAGGGTTGATCCCTGGGAAGTGCAAAGGAGAAGGCACCAAGTGTGGCTGTGGTGGGGCTGGAGTGAATTCCCTTCTGTGGGAAGAGCAGATCAGACCTGAGCAGGTTCCCTTTGACAGGCTTCTCCTCTGGCCTGAGCAGCACCCATGGCATTCAGTCCTGGCAGAGACCACTTGCTCAGGGTTGATTTATTGTGCTGGGAGCAGAGCTGTGCACAGTGAGTGATCTGTGAGCTGGTGTGAATCATCAGAGCTGCCTGTGGTACCTGGTGTGACTTCCTGCAGTCCTGTTGGGTGTCAGGGATTAGCTCTCCCTGCATGTGGCAGCAGAGCTCATGCTGCACTGGTCCCATTGGCTCTGTGCTGGGTTTGTGCTTCTCACCATCTTCCAGGGCTCTTTGCACCCCCAGCTGAAGCTTCTCACCATCTTCCAGGGTTCTTTGCACCCCTGATTAAAGCTTCCTCTCTGGATCTGGCCTTCCTGTTTCCAGCTCTCTCTGAAACTTGGGTTGCAGGGAAAAACTCCTTTTCAGGAGAGCAGTTGTGCTGAATTTGGCCAAGCAACAACAACCCTTCTGCCTCCAGAGCCTGGGATTGAAAGCCAGCCATTAGATCACAAGCTGTGGTGTTGGCTACCTGTTTCCTGGTCTGTGTAGAGTCAGAGTTAAAAGGCAAATCAATAATTGCCTGTAATTTCCATGGGGAAGAGCTGGCTGTGGTCAGTCCCTCATTACTCCTCTGCCACAGGATTTAAGTCCTTGATTTGGAGCCTCCTCTCTCTGGCTGCCTTTGCAGACAGGCCCCTGAGGAGCTGGGCAGGGCTGAGGGCTCTCTGTGCTGGATCACTGATTCTCAGCATCCCTGGAGCTGGAGCAGCTCAGTCTGTGCTGCACCCAAGTCCTTGCAGCAGGAGAGGCCCTGCACAGTTTGGTGATCCTTGTGCAGCACACCCCACCTTTCTGTGAGAAGTCTCTTGTTCAAAGGAAATTCTTTGTCTTTTTCAGGCTATATCTTCCTTGGGAAAGGGAAGAGCCTGTATGGCTCAGGCAGCCCCTGAGGCTCACACACCTGTGTGTCACCTGTGGCTATTCCCATGCTCACAGGTACAACAGACCTGGAAAATTTCTCCTAACATTTTCTGGGAAGTTGGCACCAGGACTGGCACCGTCCTCAAATCCCCACTGTCCTTTCAGAGCAGGTGTTTTTGTGACCACAAGATCCCAAAGGAACCCAGGGTGCTGCCAGCTGGCTCCTCTGCTTGGTTGCCCACCAAGGGCAGGGTTAGGGTTTGTGTAGGGACAACCCTGGTTGGGTTTGCATCAGAGCTTCTGAGAAGCTGTCCCCCACAGCAGGGAGCACTGCAGCTCCCTGGGGACTGGGGGTGCCTGTGTGACACAGCTGGCAGCAGAGGTGGGAGATCACAAGCTGATGTTGCTCAGCTGTGAAGCACAAGGCCAGGATGACAGCCTGGTGTTCTGCTCAATCCAGGAGCTCCTCGTGGAGCACTCACAGGCTGGTCCCCACTGCCAGGGTCGCTGCAGACTTCTGGTCCATCCTGTGCTTCAGGCAGGTATTGCAGACAACAGATCTCTTTTCTGTGGATCAGTTAAAATCTCTCTTTGGAGCTCACCAGCTGATTGATGTGTCTGGTTGATAATGTCTCCACTAATTTTGTTACCAGCCCAAGGCCTGAAATATCCTTCAGTGGGCTTGTGTGGCATCTCTTCCAAGGGCTGGAAAAGGGGGAAATAAATGGGGAAAATGGAGGAAATGAGGGTGGTTTGGGCAGGGAATGGTTTGTAGCTTAGCAGTCACTTCCAGGGAACAGTTTGGCGTCTTCTTTTGTTTGAAGTTCACACAAACAGTGAAACTCAGCAGTTACCCAACAAGCTCCAGGCCCTTGTGTGCAGAGGCATTAAATACCCTCGGGGCAGGGTGGCAGCAGTTTGGCCACACTGCAGAGCCCTTGCTGCCTTTCCATCATCACCAGCGAAGGTGCACCAAGGATGTGTGCCTCTCCAGGTCCTGGAGGGGAACTGAAGGGAAAACATTCACAAGAAGCTGTTTTGGGGACTGGATGAGCCCATTATTCACCTGCATCTCCTGAAGGCATCCCACTGCCACTGCCTCTTCTGTCTGAGCAATGCCTTGAATCCTGTGTGCCCAGCTTCAAAAAGCACCGGCTAGGCTGAGGCAGGAAGGAGTTTATCCCCAGAGTTTTCCAGTCCCTGTCTGAACTCCCCAGACCCCTTCTGCCAGTTGGGACCAGTTGCTTTTCCCACCCAGTCTAGATCCAGACCTGCTGTTTCCAGGTGCTGGGCACACTGCAGTGCACCCTTGGCAGGTGGGGCAGGTTTAGCTGTGGTGTTTTCCTCTCTGCCCCGGCATGGCAAGCTGGCTCATCTCCTGTGATGCTCTCCCTCCTCTTGCATGGACACCACTGCCTCAGCTACTTGGCAGCAAACATGGAAGCTTTGGGCCCCTGCCACTGACTGGTGCATAGCTGGAGTAATTCTTCCTCCTGACTGATAGAGGTGCAGCTGAGGAAGAGCTTGAGGGAGGTGTTGAGGCTGCAGGAGCAGCTGAGCTTGTTGGTGCCCTCTGGATGGGCACAGGCTCCCAGCACATCCCCTGGGGAGGATGGGGATGTAGAGAGATGGTCTGGCAGCTGAGGAATGAGGCAGGAACGACAGCTCTGCACCTCCTGGAGGAAACCAAATCCCTGTTTTTCCAGGTCATCAGAGAGGGCATAACAAGCACAGGGATACTGAGCTTTCTGTCCCTGCCAGCCCCTCTGCTGAGTCACTCCCAGCTCTCAGGGCTTGTGTTTGCATTTAGGATGGCAGTGACAGAGCTCAGGGGTGAGTTCAGCATCCCCAGGTGTGTCAGAGCTGGCTCTGCAGTCTGTCCCAGTATTCTGTCTGTGTGACACCACTTCCATCCCTGATTCCAGGCCTTGCATGAGAGGTTGTCCTGGCTTTGGGACCTGTTTGGCACCACACCAGGGCTGTGGAGGGGAGCAGTGCCATGGGAAGTATTGATCTTGTTTGCTTCTGGCTGGTTTTGTCACTAAATCCTAATCCCAGTGCAATGAGGACACTGTGTCCCTGCAGGAGAAACTGGGGTGAAGAGAATGGGGACACTTGTGTCACCACTCATCTTGACCTCCAGTTTTGTCCTGGGCCTGGGGCTCGCTGCAGGCGGTGCAGACTTGTCCAGAATTGCTTGTGGGAATTTGTGAGCTGAGACTGGGTTTAACTCCCCTCCAGCTGTTCTGCCCTGAACCCCCACTGCCAGCACTTCGGGAGTGATTAAAGCCTCCCTGTGGAGAGCAGGGATGGGGCTGCATGGAGCCCTGGCTTCTCTGGTCTTTCCCTTCTCCTGCGTCCTCCTTGAGCCCTTTTGAAACATCACCCACAGGAACTTTGCTTTTGTAGAGCCCTTGTTGCCCCTGGGCTGGGTGTGGCACTGCCACTGCTGCAGGTGGCTGTCACCAAGCAGTCCCTGTCAGAACCATATGTTGGGATCTCCTCTCCATGAGGCCTCTTCAGAGCTGCTGCTAAGCAGCTATTTGTGCTGAGCCACGCTCCAGACACCTGGGGTTTGCTTCAAAGCCTCTTGCAATGCGTGCTGGCTCCTGCTGGGGATCTCCTGCCACTCTTGCTTTGACACAGGGGTGCTGCCAGAGCTGCTCCTCTTGTCCCCATCACCTGGGCAGGTCCATCGTGCTCCTCCATCCACAGGCAGGTCTTTGCCCAGGGCTCACTCCCTCAGGGCTGAGCCTGCCTCTGCCACCCATCCTGGGTGTCCACATGTCCCTGTCCTGCTCCTTTGCCTGCCCATCCACCTTCCTCTCGGTGAGACCTTGGGAAGGATATGGACACTGAAGATTTTGCCCACATTTCTCTCTACCTGCACCACGTGAGAGTGGCTGTAGAGAAGGCAGCAGAAGAGTGACAGTTGTGGATGGTGATAATGATGTGCAGCTGGAACAGAGCTTTGCTGCTCTTTCTGCAGTACAAGATTGTGAGATTAGTGGGTTAAGCTCTTGTTTGTCCCTAAAGCTCCTGGTGGCAGTTTGCTCTGGAGCTGAGCTCTGCCTCAGAGGAGAAGCAGAGGTGGGAGCAGTGTTGGAGTCACTGTTCTGTCCTGCCCTTCCTGCCCCAGGCAGGATCTCTTGGTTTTCCCCAGCCTGTGGCAGTGTCTGCTGTGTCTGAGCCAAGAGGGTGGTCTGGCTCCAGCCCTGAGCCCCATCTTCTCATGGTTTTTTCCAAGGAACATCAAAGATGCTTGCCAGGATTTCTGAGCCTCTGAAATTGGAGATGGGCCAGCTTAGCCCTGTAGTTTGATCTGATTTAGTGGCATGACAGCAGCGTGGTGGGTGCTCTGTTCCCAAGGAGGAAAGGAGGGAACTGCTGGGTCAGTCAAGCCAGGAGTCAGTCCTGTGTCTCCTGACTGTCTCCCCACCTTGGTACCACTGCCTTTCCATCCCTGTTTCCCCCTCCAGCCATCAGGTCAAGGTGATTCTGCTCCAAGCTCAGCCAGCACCGCTGTCATTCCATCCTCAGGCATCTCTCCCTTGCACACCCTGGGGGTTCACAAGCCCCTTTAAAGCAAGGAGCCTTTTTCACTCTGAGAACCCTTTGGGACAGAGCTGCCACTGACCCTTGTGCTGTCAGACTCCCACTGGCTCTGAAAAACAAACTTTTACAAATCTCTGCTTCCCCCACACTGAGGCTCTTCGTGCATGGGGCACCTTCTGTTTGCTGGAGCTCTCCTGCCAGCTGGGCTCCAGGAGAGGCAGAACCCCCACAAAGCTGAGTCCTGTCTGCCACATGGCCCAGCTGTCCCTGTGCAGGATTTAACTCTGTGCCTCTTTTGCTGCCCAGAAAGATCTTTGTATGATTTTGGGTCCTTACAGCTATGTTCTAGAGAGGTTCCTGGAGCTTTGGCAGCTCTTCCTATGAGCCCTCAAAGCTTGCAGCCTCTGGGCTGGGTGTCTCTGCTGTGCTTTGGTCCTGGGATGATGCTGATGAACCCAGCTGGGAGCAGGAGCTGGCAGCTCCCTTGTGCTGCCCCAAGCCATGAGCAGTGTTTCTTTCCCTGGTTTCTGGCTGCACTGAAGGATTCCCCTCTCCCAGTTCTCCCTGGGGTGCTCCCAGCTGGCAGAGACCTGCTGTCCCCCAGGGCAGGTGTGCTGTGGCTAAAGGGGTTCCAATGTGCCAGAGCTCTGTCCCTGCACAGCTCTTGTCCCAGAAGGATGGCAAAAGAGCTGTGGGATCCCTGGGAGCTGGTCTGGGTTCAGGGCATGACCAACAAATCTTTTGGGGTTCTTCAGCTCAGCTGGAGAAATAGGTGAGTGCATGGTGCTGTGACTGTGCCAGGCACACCCCTAACACATAGGGAGTGTTGCAGTGTCTCTTGCAAAGCCCCTGGGATTGTCCCATGTCCCTGGTGTCCCCCATCTCCCTGATGTTCTTCCCTCTGTGTTTTGCAGAGGAGGATGTGGAAAACTTTGACGTGACAAATCTGTCGCAGGATGTTTTACGGAGCATCGAAGCCGACAGCTTCTGGTGCATGAGCAAGCTGCTGGATGGGATCCAGGTGAGTCTCTGGGGCCACAGGAATTCCTTTGCCCTCGCTGGGGTGGCAGTGTGGTTGTCTCCTCCCCCTGTCTGGGTGAGTATTCTGCATGCTCCAACATTAGGGAGGTTTTGCTACTTCCTGGAGCTAAATCTGTCAGTGAAATGCTGGGGAGGTGGGTGCTGTGGCTGTCCAGATGGTCCTGTCCTGACATGGGAACTCAGAGCCCTTCCCTCCTTGGCTCATGATAATCTCATCCCAACTGTCCAGCTGCTGATCTGGGCTCCATCATTTCTAACTGTTGTTAAAGCTGCTGACTTGGGGCCTCTCCCCACAGGACAATTACACCTTTGCACAGCCAGGGATCCAGAAGAAAGTGAAAGCCCTGGAGGAGCTGGTGAGCAGGATTGATGGTAGGTGACACGGGAGTCTGGTCGGGTTTGCCACTGCAGAGGGAGGCCTCCTTTGGGAAAGTCTCAGGGCAGGGTAAACATTTCTTACAACAGAACCAGAGCAGGGCAGGGTCAGCCAGAAACCTCCTGGTGACAGCACAGGGTGAGGAGAGGAGGAATTTGGGAGGAAAAGGTCTCAGGCTGAAGTGTGTGAAAGGCACTGTGCTGTGAGCAGCATGCAGGAGCTGGGGCACTGTGAGCCCCAGATGTGTAAGTGAAATGTGCTGTTTCAGAGCAGGTACATAATCACTTTAGGAAGTACGAGGTCGAGTACCTGCAGTTTGCCTTTCGCTGGATGAACAACCTGCTCATGAGGGAGCTGCCCCTCCGCTGCACCATCCGCCTCTGGGACACCTACCAGGTATGCAGGCTCCACTGCCCCCCCCCTGCTTGTCACTGTCCCTCGTGTCCCTGTCCCCACGGGCACAGAGGTCTCCTGGCACCAGCTGAGGGAAACAAAGCAGTGTGGCCCCAGGATGTTTAGAGCCAGTGGGTGAAGGGTGGCCCAGTGGGACATCTGTGCCTGGGGGTTTGTTCTCCAGCTGAGCTGCAGGAGCTCACCCAGGGTTTTGCTGTCCACAGTCAGAGCCAGAAGGATTCTCCCATTTCCACCTGTACGTCTGCGCTGCCTTCTTGATCAAGTGGCGGAAGGAGATCCTGGATGAGGAAGACTTCCAAGTAAGAGCCTGAGGCTGGGGGTGATTCTCTGGGGAAGGGATGTAGAAGGGAGGGAATTGCTGTGGCTGGGAGCCCAGTTGGACATAGACTACTGTCACAGTTGGCTTCAAGATCATCTGGTCTGAGGAGCTTTGCTTTGAAGTAACTTGAGCCTTGGTGATAAGGACAGAGCTGTAGGAGGGTTCACACCATTCCAGTGATCAGTGTTTGCCCTCCTGTGTCCACCTGTAAGCCTGTACCAGCACCCTTTATTCCAGTGGGCTTGGGTGCTTCACTGGTTCAAATCTAGACCCAAGCACATCTCTGAGCCTTTCAGACCCATGAGCGTGGTGAGCAGAAGTTACTGAGCACTGCTCAGGCTGGCCCCAAGCCTGCACTGGATCTGTGTTCTGCCTTCAGCCTCTCCAAACTAAGCATCTTCCCCTCCTCCAGGGCCTTTTGATGTTGCTCCAAAACCTGCCCACGATACACTGGGGTAATGAAGAGATTGGGCTGCTGCTGGCTGAAGCCTACAGACTCAAGTACATGTTTGCAGATGCCCCAAACCATTACCGCCGATAGGTGCCCAGGCTGGCTCCTCCCTCCCGTGCCCGCCCCTCATCCTGGCCTGATCTGATCACTGTGGCATTTTTGTCATCCCAACTCCTCGGACACTCCAGCCAGGAGCTGCTCCTTGCTGTACAAAGCTCACCTGAACTCTTGTCTTAACTCTGAACGTGTGCCTGTCTGCCACTCCATGCGCCTGGATGTGCCATTTTGACGACTCTTCAGTATTTCACTCTGTGCTGGTGGCTCACAGCAGGAAGGGAGGCTTCAAGGGGCTGAGGGGGAACGTGGGAGAAGCTTTACAGAAAAAACTGAGCTGGAGTCGAAGCCCTCCTGTCCTCTCCACTCCTGTCCTGGCCTCATCAGGCTGGGACCACTTTGGCTTTGCTGCCTCCTGCTGCCCTGCACCACATGTGCTGCCCCATCTGCTCCCTCCTCTCTTCTGACACTTTTGCGCCAACTCCCACATGAAAATGCCTTATCAGAGACCTGCCTGGCTGCAGAATCCTTCCCCACGAGGGTGGCAGGGCAAGAAGTTTCTCTCAGGGCCTACCTTCGCTCCGAGGGTCCAGAGACCCCCCAAGCACTTTGTGGGTTCACAAGAGAGTCCCTCGTGCCTGCCCTCCCCTCCTCCTCTCCATCCTCTTCACCTACCTCTCCCCCAGGGCAGCAGGGCAGGCACGACGGGGGCCACGACCACTCCATCCACACACACACCTGAATGACACGTGCCAGCTTGGTGGAACTTTGGTGACTGATGTTATGTGAGTACAGCCCCATGCAGTGTGTGGGGAAGGCACAGAGGGGGTGCTGGTAGGGAAACAACATCTCTCAAAAACCTCCTGACAACATCCCCACTCCTCCAAGGCGTTCTGTGTATATTGTGTTCTTGTGTATATGGGTCAAAGATGTACAATATATGTCTTCTCTTTGTAGCAGATTTTATATTTATAACATGAACCCCTTGTTCTCCCCATCCTCTCCACACCCAAGAAGGATGCCTGGCTGTGGTGTTGTAGGATTTTGAACCCCTGAAGGTGGGGGGTGGTCCCAGAGCTGCAGGTTTCTACCTTGGCATGTTCTGGCAGTGCTGGCTCTGCCCGAGGTGTGACAGAAACATCTCGGGCTTGGGGCAGGGGAGGAGATGGCAGCTCCAGCAGGAGCAAGGGAGAGCCCGCTGGAGACACAGGGTCTGCAGTGCTGGCAGTGCCTGCCCGGGCCCTGCAGGGCAGGGCTGTGCTGGGGCTGCACTGCAGGAGGAGCAATGCTGGCTGCAGGAATGGCTGCAGGAGGAGCAATCCTGGCTGCAGAAGGAGCAGGACTGGCTGCAGGAGGAGCAGTCCTGGCTGCAAGAGTGGCTGGCCCAGCAGCCAGGACAGCTCTGGTGCTGTCCCCCAGCGTCCCTGGCTGGGCTGCTGTGGGTGCTGCTCACTCAAGCAGCTGGGGGTGTTTTATATTCCATTCCATTCCTTGGGCAGAAGCTCTGGGCTGTGCCCTGGGCTGGATTGGGGAAGGGTCTGAGCCACCCTGGGTTTCTCTCAGAAGTCCTGCTGGGCCACCAGGGCTTTCCTGGCAGGGCTGGAGGCTCCCAGTCCCTCCACCTTCCCTTTCTGTTGCCACTGGGGAGAAAGCAGCAGGCAGGGAGGCTGGGGCCAAGCATGTGACAGGCAGAACCTTGTTGCCAATAAAACTCCAAACAGTATCTCAAGAAATCACTTTCCTAAGGTGCAGTTGTTTTTCTCAGGCATTTGGAACTTCGTTTGTGTGTGCTTTTTGTTGTTTTTATCTGAGAAAACAGAGTGGTCCTTAGTTTAACATCAGTTTTAAAAAGAAAGAATTAAAAAAAAAGTTCAAACAAAAGAAATCCAACAAATAAAACCAGCACAAGGTGGGACCTCTCCATGCAGCAGGCAGCTGTCACCCACTGCACAGGGACACAGGATAAGAAACCCTCCCTGTGTCACCTCCCTGTCCTTGCTCTTCCCACTTGCACCTGGGAGCACTGGGATGATTAAAAACCATCATGGTAAGTTCTGATTTCAGGACAACATTAGCAAGGAAAAACTCCTTCTAAGGGTGATGTTTTGTTGTTTTGGTTTTTTTTTCCATACATTAGAACATTTATTTCTCAGAGAGAAAATATAGTCTCAGACAATCAGGTTATAGTAGGTAAAATTAGCTTTTTTTTCTTTACAAGCATAGATTTTCTTATTACTTCTCTTATACCATCTGATATAAACAATTCTAGAAAGCAAATAAACTCACTTTCTACAATAAATAGAGCAATCTGTGCTTTACAGCAGACTGACAGTAACATTTAGGTTCTGTAGCAACAACAGGATATCAGCCAATCCAAATTCTAAAATCATTTAAAAACCAAACAAAACAGAAAAAAAATAAAAGGACCAACTCCCAAGACCTTAAAACATATACACAGGTCACTAGTCCACAGCTGAGCTACCACCTGGAGAAGTGTATGTTCCTTTAAATAAATTACACTGTGTGCATATAAAAGACCCAGCAACACAACTGAGGACTTCAAGAATGGTGACAATAGGTCTAAATAATTTAGAACATTTTACAGCTATATACACAACATCCTTCCCTAGCCACACTCCATGGGCATTATTATCACTGTAATATTTTTACAAACTCCTATGCCCCATCTCTCTATGTCAGAGGAATCTTAAAATTCCTTCAAATGCAATTCCATGCCCCAATGTATAAGAAGTGGTATTTTAAAAAAGTAGAGCAAGTAGAAATGGCAGTGATTACTCCCTACTATTCATTATCATTAATTATTATTATTATTATTTTGACTCCACATTCTCTTCAGTATGAAAAAGCTAAAAATAATTTAAAAATACTGAGTTAAAAAGCAAAATGATGATATTCAATCTACAATCTTGCTTTGCACCTTTGGCTCTTTAAAATGGGAAAGCAAAGAGGGATATGCAACAGAAAAGATCAGAGAAATAAAGTCCTTGGCTAATAGAAAAGATTTAGTCACCAAGTTCCCAAATACCAGTTTTTTTTGCAATGCCAACCCAAACCAAGAGGGATTGTCTGGGTTTGCCTGGATGACAACTCTGGAGACCCAAACACCAGGGAAGGATGTGCTCGTGTGGGAGGAGGTGAAACAGCAGAAGGGTCGTGTGCTCTGGTCAGTGCTTGGTTTCAGTCCAAAATGTGGCAGAGGAAAACAGGGAGACACAAAAGAGGGGGGAAGAAAGGAAGAGGAGCCTTACACCAAATGTGCATAAACCAACACAAAAGATGCATCTCCCTCCAACCCTGATCAACCTCAGTGCCTGCAGAGCTGCTCCAGCTCAACAGACACCTCCAAAATTACTTCTTTAAAAAAGGAAGTTACCTTTTCTTAGGTACTGTGCTAAGTCATGATATGAAATGTTACTACAACAAGCAGAGTCACAGAAATCAACTGAAATGTGAAACAACAAAATCCATTTCTAGGACATACATATAGACACAGATCAGGTAATTTGATTTTCATCTTTAAAGCTCTGTGCATCTGTGCAGGGGGGGAAGGTTACTAAAATCTCAAGCTTTTCTAAATGCAGTGAGAGAAATCTAAACATGAAAACATGATGTATGTAGGCAGGAGAATCACAGAGCTCCCAGCTACCATTCTGTGCAGTTTTTATGTGATAGGACAATGTCATTTAAAGCAAAATGAAAAGGCCAATGATGGTTAAGGTAAGTTTGGCACAAGAAAGCCCAGTTGGGATTTCTGTAAAGAATCCTGGGGGTGCCAGGTTCCCAGGAATTACCTGGGACTGGCTGACCACTCAAAACCCTGGCAGTCCAGGAGAGCAGGGGCAGGGGACGGTGCATGAGGTCCAAACATCCAAGTGCAGCAACTCACCTTGGCTCCTGTCACCTGTCAGCTTTTCCTACCTACCTTACTCCCTGCAGACTACATTTCATCTCCTGCCAGCTCTCCAGCAAGACACATTCAGGAAGAAGCTGGACAAGGGTTTGGTTTTTTTTTTGGCACATTTCAGGGTACTCGGAGGAGCGCTGACAGCTGCTGGAGGTGCTGCACTGCGCAGTGCAGTGAGCTGGAGGGCTGCAGGAGCAGGGCCTGGCCCAGCAGCCCCTCACAGGTAGGTGGCAGTGGGGAGGAAGGGGTTGTCCCCCTGCACCCGGCTCAGGTGGATCATGGCTCGGTCGTAGGCCACCTGCACCGACTTGCGGATGCTGGTTTTGCGGCCCTCCATCATCTTCAGCTTGTCCACGGTGTCATCCACGCCCAGGGGAAAGACTTTGTCCCGTGGCAGCCACTGCCTGCAGCAGAGAGGAGAGCAGAGAGCTGTCAGCTCCTCCCCAGGAGCAGTCACACCCATGTCATTTATTTATTTGTAATTACCGCGCCGCAACAATGGTACAAATGTTTAGAACCCTGTGTTTGACACAGAAACCCCTGCAGCTAAAATGCTTTTTGAGCACAGAAGTGTCCTTACTCAAAGCTTTCAATGCTCCTTGGAGCTCAGGGGAAAGCTGGAAATTCCTGTGTTCCACACAGCAGCAAATCCAGGGCTGCCCATGGTGCAACGTGAGTTTTTACCCCCCAAAAATCTCTGTCTTGTTCCAAGAAGCTGCAAGCATTAGTTTAGGTGGGTACAACTATCTGAGCATCATCCA
This sequence comes from Sialia sialis, assembly GCA_009812075.1. Taxonomy (NCBI): domain Eukaryota; kingdom Metazoa; phylum Chordata; class Aves; order Passeriformes; family Turdidae; genus Sialia; species Sialia sialis. The sequence goes on from VRYO01000254.1 coordinate 773,638, forward strand.
GAACCAAGCCCAGCCTGACCCCCAAGGATTACTTTAATTGCAAGTGCCTGTCTGTAGCAAGTTTTTATTGTGTGCTCATTTGTCCAAGTTAACTGGACACTGAGAAATGTGTCACCCACCTCTCCCGATGGCACGCAGCCCCCTGCAGCTCCACCCCAGCTCAATGCACTCCCACCCAGCCAACACGGGCAATCCAGGGCAGCTCAGCTTCTCTTCACACAAAGATGACAATTCCAGTCTTTGCACCCTTCTGCAGCATCACTGAAGTCAATCAAAATTGGATCTGACTCCAGGAGGGGTTTTTAGTACTTTCCTGAGGCACCTCAGCTTCCCACAAACTGCAAACAAGGCTCTGAGAGATAAACATGCAGCAGAGCTCGTTTTCAACAAGAGCAGGGCAAAGCCAAGGACATGTTTACTTTTATTGGGAAGATAGCTTCAATTAAAAGCTTGGATTTAAGATTTTGAAAACTGATGGCTACAGCAACGGGAAGCATGGCAGTGCCATTGATTTCCTGCTGCAATCATTAGCTTCTCTTTGCAGAACATGCTCTTTATCAAGTGCTTCCTGTAATCAGGAACAGGGGAACAATGCAGTGTGCTAATAAAAAGCCTCAGGATTTGTCTCCTGACACCTCTTTTACCCAGAGGACACAGACACACTCAGCAAGTGATATAAACCCAACTTCCTAAGCAGATGGCAAATACTTCTCCCTTTGTTGCACCTTGTCCCCATCACTTCAGACCTCATAAAATCCTGCAGAGCCCCCAAATGTCAGGGGAACCTTCCCCTTGCTGCTTTACCCCTCTGTGTGTTTGGCTCTGCTCTATCTCCCCTCCAGCCCTGGCAATGTTCACTCCTTTCCTGCAGCCCTTCCCTGATCTGGAGCTTCCCTGCTCTTCCTGGAACACCAGCACAAACCTTCCCCAGGAGAAAGGCTCTTCAAAAACCACAAGGATTCTTCTTAAACTCCTGATATGTTATTTTACAGAGGCAGCAGAAGAAAAGGCAAGCCCAGCTCTCTCTTCTGTTCCCACAGCCTCCAACAATCCAGCATCCACTTTGCCCAAACACAAACTGTGATTCTGTGATGCCAGCTGCACACAGCTCCTGCCTCCTGTGTACTGTGCATGGTTCATGTTCTCATGTGCTATTTGCTGGTTTAATAATCCAGTGGGCTCAGCATGAAGCTGTCACCTCTTCCTCTTCCAATCTCCAAGTTTTACAAATTTCCCATTGTTTCACACACAAATTTCAAAGACTTATGGGAGCTTTAAAGCTCTTCACTGCTTTGTGGCTTATTATATCTGCCTGGTTGACTGTAAGCATGGTCAGCAACTAATCCTAAAATCAGCAGATTCATCCTGTCTGAGGTGCAACAACAAAATGCCTTCAGATATTTTTCTTGCTTTGAACCTATGTGCTTATACCTGTATCTTCCATCTTAAATAAAAATCTTGATTTGAAAACTGCTGGTACTCAGCACCTCTGAAAAATCAGCCAAGTCTAAATATGAAATAACCCCTGCATTTTGAAAATGTTAGCCTGGAAATTTTTGTGCAGCATTGGAACAGACTGCTGGTGCTCTGAAGTCAAACACTCTCTGTAATTTGCTGTAAATTCTCTTCATGTGTCTCAGTATTTTTGTGGTGATGTGAGCTCTGGGTGAAGGATGCTGGACTGTTCACTGTGGAAGTGGAGCTGTCAGATGTTGTGCTCCTGGGCCAGGAAAAGCTGTGCTCTTTATTTAGATTCCTCTGCCTGCTGCATGTTTAAATTCCCAATTTACAAGTAACATCCTCATAATCCCTGCATGCTCCCCCATCCCAAAGATTATGTTAAATCTTCTCGCTCACCCTCACCATGAGCTGTCTGCACACACTCACCAGGTTCTCTTGTTGTCAAAGAAAAGGACAAGGAAGAGTTTTTCTCCTGCCTCTGTCTGCCTCTGCTCCCCCAGCTTCAGGACATCCATGGGGGGCACAGGGATGGGGACCCCGTTGTGCAGCAAACCCTCACGTGGCATCTTGGGGTCGATGATCTGGGGACACAGGGGAGGACATTTAGCACAAAATCCTGCTCAGCAATCAACATAATGCATGATTTTTTCTGTTCTTTCAGTGTATTCAAGCTAGACAAATTAAGTCTATTTTGGGAGGGTAAGCAAGACTGCTTGTTTTCAGTATTTCTTTCTAAAAACATTTCAGCCTGAGGCTTCCCCTGTAGGAGGGAAGGCAGTCAGCCCCAAAGGCAGGCAGCTCATCCTGAAAAAGGGATGTGTGTGGTTCTGTGTGGCTGGAAATGCATTTACACTAAGGTGTCATTCAGCACAAACTCAGCATTACTCTGTTCAGCAAAGGATTTCCCTCCCTCACACCAAACTCCAAATAAATGTAATGCTCCTGCTGTACTCCACTGGCAAAACATGATTTCACAACAGCTCCAATCTGGAACAACTCAGTTGACATCAGTGGCATTGCTCAGATTGACACTGCCTTAGATCAGAACCAGGCCAAATATTTTGAGAGTTGACAAGCAGTGCTGGCTCCATCAAGCCAGGGGAACAGAGATTGCAGTAATTTTCAAGATAAGTCACAACAAATACATCAGTTCTCCCCCTACAAAGCAGAAATGTCCATGTCCACATTTGTGCTGTGCCAGCACAGGAGGAGAAGAAAACAGCAGAAGGTGGCTGCAATACCCAGTCTGTTCTTCCTCCCCTCCTAAGGGCATGAAAAAGTGGCTCTGACTCTGGCCATCTGTAGGAATTTATTAAGACACTTTGCCACCACAACAAGCTGCTATAAAAAAGCCTTTTTTTGGAGGCAGTCTCAGTGGTTAAATCCATTCTAAGCCACAGTTTAACTCTGGCTGTAGCCACATGGAGAAATAAAACTGCTTTGGCTGGCCATGGATGTTCCCTCCTCTGAGCTCCCACTTGGATGAGGGTCACACTTCCAGCAGAATCTGCCCTTTTTGATGGCATTAACAGATAAATATCTAAAGGCAGATAAACAGTAAGGAATAACACTCAAGGACATGCATATATGCTCATATTTAAATCAAACATATGGTTGTTGTAAGAGGATGTAGACATGACAGAGCCAGCTGGGCACCTACAGATGGAGCTGTGCTCACCAATCAGGAAAATGTGCAGGCAGCAGAACCTGGTGCCTGCATTTATAAAATGTAGGTCTTGTCATCCCCACTGTACTGCTGACTTTCTTCCTCCTTTCCAGAGGAGAGGAGAGTGAAGAGAGCTCCTACCCCTGACAATGAGAGACCAATGTTTATGAATCCTCTGCAAAGCTCTGAAACAAGGAGCACAACAAAAATTTGCTGTGCCAGTAGGAAAGGAGGGGAAAAAAGCACATATTCCATTATTTTTGGGAAGTTTTCCTTTTCTGTCTGGTTACAGTGAACAACAGAACTGTTCTGGGCCAGCTGAGCTGCAAGGTCAGGCTGTGGGAGAGGCACAGGCACTTACCAGGGCAGGGTAGGAGGGGTAACCACGGCACTTGGCCCACACCAGCTCCAGGGGCTCCAGCTCAGCCTGGCTCTCAAAGGACATCAGGAGATGCCTGCCTAAGGGACAGCAGGAGACTTAGCTTAGGAGCTTTACCAGCAAGGGGGTTAGAGAAACACAAGGGACCACACTGCCATCCCACCCAGGCCTCATTGTCTCAGTAAAAATCAACTAAAACAGGTGAACAACTGCAGTACTCAAAGCACACTGACAAGACAAAAAGGAAAATCACTTGATTACATCTATATGAACTGGGTGTTTATGATAAAACTCAGCAGCCTTCTTTATGCTCTGTCAGTACAGTCAGGTTCAGCACTAAGATAAAGCCACAGTCTCCTAAATCATGGCTCTGTCCATGCACGAGGCTTCACATGAACTCTTCAACACAGAAATGTGGATCAGATTGAGTCACTGAAATCAAACAGCCCCACAAGAGATGGATTTGGTCACAGATACGAAATCAGCCAGCTCTTGGGCCTGGAAAAGGAGTAATCTTCATTAATGAAAATTTTACAGCACTGCTTGCTCTGGGGAAAATGGACAAATATTGGCATTGAAAACTGAATCTAGAAAATGCAGAGTACAACCCAGCTGAGCACCCTGTCAGGACAGATCTGATGTGCTTCCCCACTACTGTACTCTAAATGTATTCTTTCAGTAATGAAATTATATTCCAAACCCCTGAAGTGTCCCACTGATTCCAGTTCTCATGGCACCAGCCCCACCCTGTGAGCTCACCTCCAAAGCTGACACAAGGTCCAGGATAATAACGATTCTCAGAGAGCCACGACAAGAGGCAGCACATGAAGCTGCACAGAAAGGCACAGGAGTGCCAGGGCCTCCAAGCTGAATCCTGATCTCAGCACAAACCTGCAATAACTCCATCACTGACACACCCTAAGAAACACAACAGTCTGCTCTGTGAGCAGTGCTGCACTGCCTTGGGGAGCATCACAGCAATAGGACAATTTCACAGATGTAAAACACAGCCTGACAAGGACAACTTTGTGACAAAGGCCCTGCAAGCAACACAAGAGGGAACAGCTATGAAATCATCTCCAGAGAGACCCCTCTTATAATTAGGATTTCCTGTTTGTGTTACAGCATCATTAAAGAGAACTGGTCCCAAAACAGGAGCAAAGAGTGACAGGCACATCACACACACCAGCCCTACAGAAAGCAGCCCTCCAAGGAGAGCACAGGGCACAGGCAAGCAGGAAAAATGTTAAATGCAGTAAACTAAACCTGTAACAAAGCAGGTAATAGTGCCCAGGCAGGTCCAGTTTGTGCAGGACTGGCTCCTAGTGTGCTTTGAGATGTGTTCCCCTGCTTCAGGTGGGTGCTGGGCAGCAATTCTCACCTGAGCCACTGAAATCAGAGTCTCCATTCACACCCTCCAGGAAGGGCACCCGAGAAAGAGCTGGCTTCCCTCGACTGCGCTTGGGAGGCATCAAACCACTGTCAGGAAATGGGAGAAAGTAGAAGTAGGGAATTAGGAGAAAACAAATTATCCTGGACAACGAACACAATGGATTCCCCAAATCAGGTTAAAATACCAAAATTACTGCACTGGTGCATCACTGACATGAAAAGAACACTAAACACTTGAGCAAAATGTGATCTCTCCTGGTGAAAGCACACTGGACATCATCCCAGCTTTGCCAGGAGCCCTGCAAAGGCCTCACAGAAACCCAGCTGTAAACATGAGGACGAAACCCAGAGCAGACTTCACACCTGAGAGCTGATGTGATGATGCCTGGAGCTTGCATGAGCTACACCAGTTGTGTATGGGCTTGAGAGATGACACAGCAGCCCTCCAGGAAAACTCCAGTATGAAACTGGACTTTGTTAGCTCATACCCTGAATATCCTTTCACCCCCTCACCACAAACATTTCAGCAAATGGACTACCTCCACCTCAAGCAACCATATTTTTTAGCATATTGTAATTTTTTTTTTTTGCTTTTATAATTTTCTGATAAGCAACTTATTGTGAGTGATTTTGCTGAAAAAGAAAGACTGGAGAACAAACAAGTAGTAAAAGAGCAGTTCCTGAATAGAATAATTGCACAAGTTATCCACAAGACTTCAGAAGATGTCAGGTGCTTGCTTTAAGTCTGTTCAGTCATGCTTGAAGTTCTGCTCTTAAACTTCTGAGAGGAAGAAAGGAGCTGTTTTGTAGGTGGTAAAAGTTCAGCTTTACCTAAAGTGCTGAACTGAAAATTTGAATTCAAGTTTTTCCAAGTTTTGGTTCTCCAAAACTGCATCAGCAGAGAAGATGTGCATGCACTGAGAAAGAGCAGTGCAACAGACATCCACTTGAAAAATCAAGTTCTGCTTTTGGGACCTGCAGCTTAAGAGGACAGGCTGAAAAACTCAGTAGCTTTTTGTCTTTCAGAGCCAACACACAAGTAAATAACAGTCTGGGCTGAGTTTGGAACTCAGAAGTAAGGAACAGAAGCAGAGAGATTAACCCAGGTACAGAAGGTGCTCCAGGGAACAGTTCTGCCTGGGGCACTTACCTGCAGGCTTCAAACACCAGCCCACTGCCCAGGGCAGAGCTGCACTCTGAGTCTGAGCCACTCCCTGCATGTTTTGCAAAGCCATTGGTCACTCCTGCCGAGGAGACAAATGGGAATGAGAAGGAATGACCCCTGAGAGCACCCCCAAGCCCAGAGCACAGGTCACCACAGCCTTCCCCAGACCATGGACCCATCATCCTTACACACCCCAACAACCCCACAAAGGGCAAATTCATGGCAAAGCCTCTGTTGTTTTTTTCCTAGCTGTAAATATGGGATTGTCACAAGGAGCACATTCCTGGGAAATACCTTGTTGTGAAATCCCCATCACACTGAGCTGCTTCTGCACTAACACAGATTCATCACACCAGACACTGTCTCCAGTTAGGAGAAATCAATTGTGTTTGAAATTGTGGAAGGAGCTGGAGCTGAATCACAATGCAGTGGTGCAACTCAGAAAAAAGCCAGCTGTGCTGTTTCAGGACAGGAGAAATGTCACTGCCTATTACCAGTGATTTCCCTTTTTTTTTTTTTTTAATTTCAGCCTCTCATTCTGACCTCTCCCCAGTGTGGATGATAACCTTCTGCTTTAATTACCAAGAGATGATGATGGTGAGTCCCTCCACTCTTTAGAGAAGTCATCTGTGTTTCCTGACCTGTCCTTACAAGTCAATCTCCACATTCCATTGCCTTCCTCCCAGTCTCAATATTCTTGCAACCTTATGATAACTGTAAGATAATATCTGAGGTTTAACTAAACCTTCCAGATGGGAACTGTCCCACAATGGCTGTTCACACAGAACTAAAAAGAAATTACAGTGCTATCACTCCAATGTTCCTTTTCTCTTTTGTCTTTCCAAATTTCATCTCAGCTGCTTATTCTCATTTGCAGATCTAATTTGAAAAGGAACATGCTTGGTATTCCCACTAATTTTATTTAAACTCCAGAAGTGATTTCAAAGTAATGTTTAAGTTTCTCCACACTGTGAACACTTCCAACCAAATGCATCATTTCTGCAACAGGAAGCTCTCATTCCTAGGAGTGACCAAGCCAACATAAACCCTTCCACAAGGGCAGGAATGCCAACACCTCAACCCAGAGTCTCCAGCCAGGCACTCAACAGCTTTGTAAGCAGCTGGGCACATTGGCTTGTCCTATAAAAAACAGAAAACTCCCTCTTACAGCAGCAAAGAGGAGAATTACTGGTGACTGCCTTAGGCTTCATCTTGGTACCTTTAAATGTGTAAAATGGAGGTGCCTAGAGATGAGCTAAGATACCAAAACCAACATGCCAGTGGAGAAGTGTAGCTCATTATGGACATGTCTGCCCTGTTTATAAACATGTGAAGAGATGCAGCTTTCACCAGGCACATCTAGTTATGAGGACTGTGCTCTCCTCTAAGCAAAAAGTCAGTTGTGGCTGTGTAGTTTGGATGCAGAAGGTTTTATTCAGGCCCAGGATTTCCCCTTCCTCAGCCCCATCTCACAGCTTCCAGAAGGAAAAGGAATCCCAAGGAATCAGAGAATCATGGAATCAATTACAAAAGACCTCTGAGATGATCGAGTACAACCTAGGACCCAACATCACTATGTCCTGAGTGTCCCATCCAGCCTTTCCTCACCTCTCTGTGCTGCCTGTCTGGGTGACTTCTCTCCAGTGCTGTCACTGCAGCTCCTGCTGTGGGGCCGTTTCCGCGCCTGCCGCTCCCCGTCGGGGCAGGGGGGTGAGCGCTGCCCGCCCTGCCTGTGCTCCTCCCCGTTCTCCAGGGAGCACTCCAGACCCCGCTGCAGCTTCACACCGTTCTTGGCTTTTTTAAACAGCACCGATGTCCGGCGGCCCACGCTGCTGAGGGCGGGGCTGGCAGGGCTGTCCGCAGGGGGCAGGGCCAGGCCGTTGAGGCCGTTGTTGGACAGCAGGCGAGTGAAAGCCTGGCTCTCCTGCTGCAGAGCCTTCTTGTCAAAGAGCTCCCTGTCCGACACCATCCTCCTCTGCAGCTGGTTCAGGGGCCTGCTGTCACTGATGGGTTTGAGTGTTGGAGGGTCCTGCAGAGAATCCAGCTCTGAGAGGGTGGGTGCAGGTCCTGTGGGCTCCAGGGTTGGAGGGTACGGGAGCTTGGCACCATCTGGTAAAGGAATAAAGAGTCTGCTTGAACATTTTAGCAAGAATCATTCCCAAAGCTACCAAGAGCCATTCTCATCTTTCACTAAAGTCACAGGAGCAATAGCAGGTTTTGACTGCTGACGAGCACTAGAGACCTGAAATCAAAATCCTGCTGCTCACCTTTCTCCCCTTCGTCATCCCCTTCCCTGGCCGTTGTGTCCAGCCCCTCCCGTGTCACAGTGTCCCCGTTGGGCAGGGCTTTGCTCTGCTGCTGGGCCAGTTTGTGGCGGATGGAGTTGATCTCGCGCCGCAGGAGCCGGATGCGCCGCGTGCGGGCGCCGCTGGAGCGCATGGTGCTCACCGTGTCCAGCTTCTCCAGCAGCTCCTTCAGCTGCGCCTCCAGCGACAGGTGAGCCCGGTTCTCCGGGTCCAGGATGTTATCCACTGCAGCACAAGAGATGGCAACAGTGAAGGGAAGGAGTGGGGCTGCTTGGAGAAGCATCTGGGGCCAGTGCCAGGCCTCACTCCCTTTAGCCTGGGGATCTAACAGTCAATAATCTTGGAGTTTGGACTTCCTTCCTTTGGATAAAAAGCTGCTGATTCAACTTGCACTGTCCCTCAGTTGCTGTTGCTGCCTCAGGGGCAACAGAGAAAGGACATGTCTGCACCCCACAGAGAACAGCTCGTGATCCAGGCCCTTGTCAAAAATCTATTTCATTGTCAGGTTAAATGACAAAACCAGACCACAAACATAAGCAGCCAAAATGTAACATATTTGCCATTCCTCTGGCTCTGCTGGAGGGCTGGCATCTGCAGAAGCAGGACAGACAGCTGAACACCTACACAAATTTCATAATCACCGTCCATCTGTACCCAAGAGGGCATCAACATTTAGGAACCAGATGGCACACTGCAAGCTCTGTGTGCTGTACTAAGTTTAGCCAAGTTATCCAACAATTGCTTTGGAGCTGCACCTCAAGAGGGCTGTGGGAATAGATGGGGCTGTGTTGAGAATGGAAAGTCTCAGCTAGGATTGCTTAGGTCCCAGTGCCTTCACCTCTCATCACTCCCTTTCAGCCCTCAGTGCTCCATCTAAGACAGCTGCTGCACATCTTGAAATGTATTTAAATGAGCTTTCCCCAAAGCAAAAACATCCCAGACCCACCTTTGTGCCACTCTTTAAAATAGTGAGTTTGTACAACATTCCTGGCACAAATCAAAGAGCATGGGCAGTTTACAAGGCTGTGCCAAGACAGACATGCACTGGGAGAGCTGTAGCTAAGCTGCACCTAGCTCAGAGTGCCCAGCTCACCTGAAATCCCACACTGGGGCTCTAAAGGAGTTCTGTACATGCCTAAACAGATGGATAGGGAAATTCTCATATGCAGAATGGCTACGAATTCCATGCAAGCTCAACGAGCTCAGAACTAAAGCTCTGCCCTGCCTGAGGTGAATAAACCATCAATGATTACTCACCATCCTCCCAAGAAAAGCGGTAAAAGTCGTGGGGCTTGGGTGACTCAGGCAGGTGAATCCCCACGCCAGTGTCAAAGCCGATGCTGTCGGCCTGGCGCCGCGCGTGACGCAAAATCGCTCCCCCAAGGTCCCGGAGCCGGACAGCTGCTCGGTGGAAAATCGTGTCTTTAGCATTATACCTCATGCAGTTGGCAACTATAAGGTTAAAGTCTTCCTCAAACTCATCCAAGGTTCGGTACAGGTGGGACTCCAGCTTCCGCCTCATGGTGGAAAAATCCATTGGGTTGGAAATGAATTCCAGGTAATCTGGAACCTAAACATATAAAACCTGTACAATTACAAAAACCATTTACTAGCCAACCAGAGCGCACCCAGCACAAGCACTCTTAATGCCCTTTCCACTGGCAAGGAGCAGAAACAGGTATTAATTTCTGTGTCACCCAGGCGAGGCAGACACACCTTGGTTCTGCAAAACATTACTCATTCAAATATGCTAAACTTCCAGAAAAAAAATACTCTTTTTTTTGGCTTGGAAGATACACACATCATGATTTTTGCGATAGTTTTTAGTCCACCAGCAGCTTGGGACAAGATGGTTTGTGCTTCTGCCCAGCAATATGTCATCTACAACCCCCAATAAACACCTCTAGGAAAGAGACTTGCCTCGTTCAGGTTAACAGGCTCTGTGAAGATCTGGGCAGCATCCTTCTCCTGCAGCAGGTCCAGGGTTGTGCGGAGCAGGACATTGAAAGGGGTCAGCTGCAGCTCCATGGCAGCCTGCTGCACCTTGACCTGGCAACAGGAACACAACAGGAACTCACTGAGGGCAGGAGCTGTGAGTGGTGTCACTCTCCAGATTCTTCTGAATCGTCCCCACAGCTTCACTCAGTGCTGGGAGCCTCATCGCAGAACTTCTGGCAAACACCTTGCACTTGCCATGGACATTGCCCAGTCCAATCCTTTTGCATGGGGAACTCCTGTTTATTCAATCTCACAAAATCAAAACAAGAGGAAACCCCAGGAAATTAAAGAGTACTACCATTAAAAATGAAAACCAGTTTTTCACGCCTGGTAAATTATCCTGGAGAACTCCCTGCCTCAAGAAATTGTTATTATGCCAATTAGCAACATTTATATAAAAATTAAAAGTATGCAGGCATTTCTATGAACAACAACTTCCATAATTAGACTAGAGAGCAAAAACAAAGTTTAAGACACAAGCTCTCAGACTTCAAGGCAGAAACCAAACAACAGTGGTTAAATGTCTGAAAATTCCTAATGCAGTTCCTTCTAGGAAGGACTTCCTGCTTTAGGAAGTCTCTAATACTGTTTGATTTCAAGCAAACAAGTTGTAGCACTGAAAACCTCTTACACTGAAAATCTATTCAAAGAAGACTGGAACAGGATAAAATTATTTATTCATCCTTTAACATCTTCATTTCTTTGATCTTATAATCACTCGTTATGTCATGAAATCATCACTTCAGTAACAAAGGTAAGCAAGTTTGTTTACACAAAGCAAACTGTATTTGATGTGCTGAGCAACACGACAGCATCAGTGAGAGAATGAATATAGACAGGTATAAACACTAAAACAGGAGAATAGCCAGAGATGCACGATTCTGGAGCGTCCTTCTGCACTCACCTAAAACCTGGGCTGGGATAGAGCCCAACTAGATACACTTTTCTGTGGTATTTTATCTTTTTAAAAAGCACACCACAGTTTCCATAAGCTTTTCTGGATTTAGCCAGCTGTTACATCAAGATATCAAAAGCAAACAAAACACAAGAATGATTTTTGGTTTTTTATCCTCCTACCTAAAATATGTTCACACAGCAATGAGAGCTGAGCCACCGATGTAAATCAAGGACAATGCAGCAAATGAACCATCAAGAGGACTCCAGAAAAGCTGGGGTAGTTTCTGGCCATAAAAAAATTGCTCTCAGAGGAGCTGTGATCACAGAGGATGCTGCTTTCCCTCTCCCTGAAGACAGGCTGGAAGCAGCCAGGCAAGGCCTGAGGATGTGCATGGGTTCAGGGTGTGCCCAGTGAGCCCTTCCTGGAGCTGTGCTGGAGGGAAATCCAGCCAGAGAGCAAAGCTGTGGGGACAGCACCAACAAGATAAGGACAGCAAAGGCAAGGCTGGCAAGCATTGGAAGCAACTGGTGAAACTTTGGAGAGGTGTACATAGGTCAAAGGAGAAATTGAAAATTTAGTAAATGGTCTCCATCTTAAAACTTTTTCTTCTAAAAATGTCCTTAGAGGATAAACTACAGGAATTTGAGCTTTAGAAATTAAGAGCTGAATTGTTATTTAGACTTCTCTCTGGAGAAGGTGTTACCAAACTCCTGAAATAATCATGAAAGACCTAACTTCTCCTCTGCAAAACACTTGGTCCATGCCCAGAAATAGAAGGGGTTCTGTAGGTCAGGAATCAAATCCACTATTAATGATACAAACACATTTTGCCAGCACTCTGCACCCAGCCCTGGCTCTGAGGGCAGAGGCTGCACAGTGCAAACCCGTGACAGGCACAGGGAGAGCTCTGCACACCCAACAGTCAGAACCTGTGAAAACAGGAAAAGACTCAAGAAAAACTGTTGTGCTCCTCCTGAGCCTCCTGCAGCACAGAGAGCTTGCATGGGACTGAAGTTAAGAACAGGAACTGGACAGCCAGAATTCAGAACTCCCTACCTGTTGCATTCCACTAACCAACATGTATTTACATTCCTTGACCTGTGGCTTGACCTATCCCTTCTTTGACCAGGCAGAGCTGAAAGAGATCCAATTACTACCCACCCATTTCCTGTACCCTAGATATAAACCCCTGTGTACCATGTGATCGCTCTCTTTCTCCTGGACACCTTCAAAAATAAACCTTGGAACAGAGCCAGGGGTCTGAGCCTCCTTTGTCTTGCTTTGTCCATGATCTCCCCACCCAATCTCTGACTGAGGTCGGAGAGAGAGGCAAGGGGCCAGGTCAGTTGGCGCCCAATGTGGGGCTTACCTGCTCCCGTTTCAGCTTTTCCCTCTTTCGGATTAGCTCGATGAGCAGCCGAGCCCGCTCCAAGTCATGCCGGAGCTTCTGCCAGTACTTCAGCTCCTCCTTCACTGCACTTGTCTTCTCATCCTGCTCCTTCTGCAAGATATAAGTGGGGTGAGATAGAAAACACCACAGGCTTCCTGTGTTTCCTTTTTTTTGTAGGAATCCTCTGGGAATTGCTCTCAGAGTCTTCCTCTTACTGCTTTGTCCCCTCCTTCCTCCAGCATTTAGCTGTCTCACAGAGAGAACATCAGCTTTTCTAGTTTTTACCTTATCTGTGAAATTACCCCAAATCCTGCAGCTTCACCCTGGGAACACACTTCAGTGCATGCTCATTTACACCCTCCCTGCTTTTACATCCAAGTTTATTACAGAGGCTAGATTTTTTTCTGTGCATTGGAGCAGCAGCCCAAAGCATTTACAGTCTAAAAGGAAGGCAACCCAAAGCAGGGGAGAAAAGAGCTATTCTGTAACCCATAAAAAACAGAGCCATGGAAAGATATTTGCTAAGAAAGGCCAACACTGAGAGATAAGCTCACATCTTCCAAGACACAGTTCAGTGGCTTCACAACACAATCATCCTTCCTTTACCAAATCTGTGGATTTTTTAGTGATTTGGATGATATACCTCGAGTGCATACATTTGCACATGACTGCCAAGAGGACCATTACTTCACAAGATTCTCATGGTTTATATTAATAGGACATTAGTTTCTAAGAACTTATGGTAAATTGCCAATGTAATACGCCAAGGAAATGCTGCACTTTCCCAAGCTCTGCACTGATGAGTGGGGAATAATTTCTTTATTTAGCACCCAGAGCAGTCTTCCTGCAAACCAAAATATAAATTCCTCCAACTACGATAAAAAAAATACATGTGCATTGTATACAATCTCTGCTGACAGGCTGTGTTAGAGGGTAGAGTTCTACTGCTTCATTACTTCAGCAACTACTTCTCATGCCAAATGCACTGCTACTTAATAGCACCAACATAAAGTGACTACAGATGCCAGCTCAAAAGAGGAAGCAAAAGAGTCCAGAGCTGATGATTACATCTAAATGTGCATGGGACGGACAGCAATTGAAGCTGCAGGAAGAACAACCCAAACTGGAATTTGGCCATAACTCTGGAGTTAAAACCCATTTTCTTTACTCATTCCAAGGAATGTGATTTTCTCATTCATATAAGAGATTATTCCACCAAGGACCCATCACACCCTTGCACAACCCCGGCTCTTCTGAATCAGAAGGAGAGGTTGTACCTGCTGTGTCACCAACACCAACTTTAGTGGCATCATGGATATCCCATAACACTCTAATTCTGTTCTTCAGGCATGAGCACACCAAGAGAGAGACTCAAATCTCATCCTTTCACCCTCACTCCTATCTTAGGTGCAACAAAGGATGTGACCAAAGTATGGATTCTGTCACCATCTGTTAAAACCAGGTGGGGCAGTCATTTTTATCTTTTCCACAACCCATCCTTCCTCCAGGGAGTTATCTTCTGTTAATGGGCCATTAAGTCCCACTGTACACTGATAAAATTACATCATCCCATTGGGAGATGCTCCAGCCAGGGGGAGGAGTCAAGCCTTTCCTACCTAGATAAAAACTGAGATTTGGAACATCAGGGCAGCCTTTTTTCCACTGGATTCCAGAAGAAAATTAGACCTTTCCATATCATCACTGGACCTTTGGAGGAAAATCACACCTTTCTACAGGAGCATTGCTCCAACTGAACCACACCTGTCACTGCAGGAGGATGCAGCCACCATTGAATGGCACTGCTGCCAACACCCTGACTGACTGACGGCTGTCAGCTTGGATTCTGACTCTGGCAGGGTTTGGGCTTTGTTCTTTGTAGTTCTGTATTTCTATTTTAATTTTCCTACTAAAGAACTGCTATTCCTATTTCCCATATCTTGCTTGAGAGCCCCTTAATTTCAAAATTATAATTTGGAGAGAAGGTGTTTACATTTTTCATTTCAAAAAAATGCTCCTGCCTTTCTTAGCAGACACCTCTCTTTCAAACCAAGACACCTCCCTCCCCAGCCGTGTGTTAAGCTCATGTCCTGCTGGAAGCCAGGCTGTGTGTGCCAGGTGAGCAGAGTGCACTGTACCTGCTCAGCGTTCCTCTGGGACTGCAGGTGCGAGTGCAGCCGCCGGATCAGGGGCACCCCGTTCCTCGCCTGCCGCTTCAGCAGCCAGTAGTTGTGCAGCCTCTGCATGAACTGGTTCTTCCTCTGCAGGGACAGCCCACTGCACATCTTGTTCAGCCTGAAGGAAGCACAGAGTGAAGGAGCCAGCTGAAAAGCAATCATGGCTGTGCAGACCCTTGGGTCTCCTGATGAAGTTTTGCAGGGTTGTGTCAGTGCTCACTGTGAAGTACACGTGGACTGGGACAATCTGGGGTCTCCTCACATGCACACGGATGTGCCCACTTTTCATACTGGAGGGTCCCACCAAGCACTTGCCACAGCACAAAGACTTTGTCGAGTCAATTCAGCTCCAAGCCTTAATTTCAAAACTTCTTCCCGTGTCAAGAACTTTCCAGGGGCCATTTAAGTTTGATGTTTTTAATCCGGAGCTTGGGAAATTAACTTGCCAGAAGTCCAAGAATAATAGATCACCTATTTTAACCTTTGCTTACGATTCTTATCTTGCACATGGTGCCTTATCAGCCTATCTGTTAAAACAGACACAGCAACACACTTTCTAAGGCACCAAACAAAAATTCAGCATTACCTATTTCTGCACAAAGGAGAGCTGGGAGGAAAATACAACCAAAGTCAAAGCTGCTTGCAACACCTGCAGGTTTGACATGCTGTGCAATAAAAGGAGGAATTAAGAAACTATGAAATGAGATCTCAAAAATTTTAATAGTGGGATGACCCCTACCTGCCTACCAACCCATAATGCATGAAGTGTTTTAAAAATGCCTTTGTGGTAGATGGGTGTTTGCCATTAGGGACCACCACAGAGTTTGCATTACACAACAGCCTGGGATGGCTGCTCAGCAAAGCTGGAAAACCACTGTGACACTCAGAAGAAACCCAGCCACAAGTAACGCTGCAGAGCACTCTGAACACAGTTATTGCTAAGCCTTGACTGAAGATTCAGTGTTTCCAAGGTCAACAATGATAGAGACTGTCTTCTTAAAACAGACTCTGTTCTGCTACAGCTGTCCAACTCCCTAAACCTGCAACACTCACCTGTAAGAGGGAATTTGTGCAACGGTCACCACGGGCATGGACGAACGCCCTTTGGTCACATCACCAGGCTCCTTTTTGATCTTTTGCTTCAATTTCACCTGGTTCTTCTTCACAGACCCTTTGGGAGAACCACAACTGGCTTCCTCCTCTTCCTCCTCCTTCACAGTGACCTTGTAGCCATCACCACCAGCAGCTGGAAACCCTCTTCTCACCGTGCCAGGCGGGGAGTGGCTCTCACAGTAGGCAGTCTTGCGCACGGTGAACGTCGTGCCATTGATGCTGGTCTCCCTCATGGGTTCAATCTTCATGAAGAGACCAGCTCTCTGTGCACAGGTGACATGGAAGGCAGTGTAACAGTTCACCTTGTGGCACTGGATAGCAGCTCCCATGCCCTTCTGCTTGCAGATACAGCATGTGAGCTTCCAGCGAGCTGGAGGGATGTTATTGATCCCTTCGATGGGCTCCAGGAACACAGTGTTTGCAAAGCAGACCTCTGGGATCCAGATGGCACAGACCACGTGAGCCCAGCGGCCATCACTGGTCTGCTTGAAGGCTCCCCCTTTGTTTGGGCAGAGGACACAATCCACAGGGCGAGAAGGGGACTGTAAACAGCAACGGCAAAGCCACTGCCCCTCGGGGATGTAGGGCACACCATAACACTCCTGGTGCACAGCCAGATTGCAAATGTCACAGAACAGGATGACATTGCTGTTGTGACACTCATCATCCATGCAGACACAGCAGAAGGCATCCTCGTCGATGAGGGACTGCTGAGCCCCATTGTTCCGGCTCTCAAGGTACGACTCCTTTTCCAACCGATCCACCAGCAGCTCAAAAGTGTCAGCAGAAACTGTCCCGTAACCATCAGCCCTTCTCTTCTCATTGACCATCTCCAGCCATGCCAGATCCTCCTCATCCATGTCATACTCCACTTCTACGTCGAGGTCCTCGGGAGGCTTTTCAATGTACCGGTAATAGGCAGCAGGGAGGGGAGGGGCATCTGGCTGGCTGAAGGAGTCCACCACACGGAACTTGGGCTGCGGCAAGTGCAAAGACAACCCTGGTGCATGTTTGGAGCAGGAATCCCTCTTCTTGCCTTTGGAAGGTGTTTTCTTCGATTTGGAAGTGAAGAGGGGCTGCTCGCTGTTCTCCTTGTTGCTGTTGCACTCGGTGATGTCCTGGGCTGTCAGCTCGTCCTCGGTGATGAGTTTCAGGGGGTCGTAGATGCTGATGCGATGGAGCCGCCCGTCGATGTCCACCTCCACAATGCGCTGGGCCTGCGCGTAGGTCAGCGTCTCCCGGCTGGGGGAGCACTTGAGGCTGTAGGGCGAGGGAGAACGCCTCCCCTCCAAGTGCTGCCGGCACCTCCTCCGAGGCTTCCTCATCCCTGTGCTGCAGAGACCCTGGGACACAACAGGACAGAGCACAGGGTAAGACAAGGAGACAAGCTAGAAGCAGCACAGACTGAAAAACTCACTCAACGCTGCAATAAAGAGAATTTCTACCAGAGACTCCAGCAATTTCAGGCTCATTGAGTCTTTACATCTTACATACAGGCTGGTATTTGATATATCAGCCATTTCTTGCAGTGTGTACCAGAGCAATGCACAGCACCCTCCAATTTCCTCTATCTGCACCTCAGATTCCACCCTATCACCAGTGAGAAAACCTCAAAATAATTTGACAGCACAATATACAGTCTGCTGTGCACCCAAATCAAGCTATTCAGATGCCCTGAAATTCAAACAACCTTGTTCACATCTTCTTGCACCATTCACATATTAAGTTCACACAAACCAGCGAGTTCTCCTCTGCTCTTTTGCCTGTGACTTTTCTTTTATATGCCCAGATGTGCTGGATGTTTTCCCAGAGAAAAGGAATGCACCATTCAGGTCTTATGAAAGCAATTTCCAATTTAATTTTTTTTGTCAGCTCCAGATAAGAAAACTAATGGTTCTCCCTCCGTCCAGGAGGAGCTCCTCCAGGTTTCACAGCTCAGTGCTGCCACACCAATCCTTCCATTCTGACACTGCAGATGCAAAAAAGTCCCACAATGAAAAATCATCCTCCAGCTTTGCTTTTCCTTCTCTCAAGGGTCACAAACAGAACCAGAGGATGAACTGAGCAATGTAGCAGAGACCAGATGTGCTTCTCTTCTGCTCTTCCACGAGGAAGCAAAGAGGGATGAACATGGCAACAAGCAGCATGGATCCCAATGGATTTACAAGTCACAGTTCCCACTCATTCACCTGAGCCACCTGGCTATGCAGAGTCCACAGGGCTAGAAGCAGGAAAGCAGCAAGACATCTTCTAGCACCAGGAGCTGTGAAATGGCATTTGCTCAGAGCCTTAACAAAAAGCCCCAGCCAGCTCTGCCCGCACAAACTGCTAATCAGCACGGCAGATAATTAGCTGAGAGTCGGCTGCTGACATTAAGGAGGTGCCTGTCAGAGGGGAGCAGAGGAGAAGCCTGGGGAGATGGTTTGGGGGAGGAATCAGACGTGGTGGCAGCAGCTCGGTGATCGGAGGGCGAAGGAGGGAGCTGGCAAAGAGGGAAAGCAGCGAGGAAGCCAAGTGAGTAATGCAAGAGAGAAGGGCAGAGTCAAGGATGGGAACATGACTTATGGGAATAAACAAGCTGAGGCTGAAAGAAGTTGAAAAGGAGACAAAGGAAAGCAAATGTAAATTCTCTGTGAGAAGATAAGCCAGCCCAGAGCTTATCTGTTGCTATGCAGAGGCCTGAACCAGCACCTCACCCTTATTTAAAGCAATCCACACACTCAGTCCCTTTCTGTGGGACCCACAGACAAGGAAACACCACAAACCCACAATTTGTACTCAGCCAATGCAGTATTTGTGCTCCAGGAAGAACATTGTTCCATAAATTCTTAACTGTGCCACAGCAAGCAGCATCTCACAGGACCAGGACCTACAAGAAGTCCAACTTTATTCCAGAAAGAAGGAGAAAACTCCAGGAGCAATACTTTTCTCAAGTACTGGTTCTGTGAAACACAAGATTAAGCCATGACACCACCTGTGTCTTAAGAAACAAACATGCTCTGGAAGGATTTCCAAACCCTTCCCTGCATCCACAGAAATAAGCTGCAGGTGCCAGTTTCAGTCTGCACACCCTTAATGATGGAGCCTGTAAATGCAATTTTACTTCACATGTTAAATAAAAGATGATAATTTCTACCTGCAAATATAGTACCTCACATTTTGGTGGTACTTTTGCCTTAAAACTTTAATCAGTCACTTGATGCACACACTGCAGACACCCAACTGCACTCATCCTAACTGAACTCCAATGGCTTCAATTAGCAGGGGAAAAAAAATTAAAAAGAGCTTATAAAGGCAAGTTGGTCATCAAATGAATAAAAAAACCTCAACAATCCTGCTGACAAACAGCTCTGTTACAATTCAGGCTGGTACAAGCAAAGAGGATATTGGAAGCAAAAAGATATATGGACGATAAAGTAATTATTATGAGCTGACCACACACATCATTAATATTGTCTTCAGGAAAAATGAGGCAATAGCCAATTGCTTGGAATGCTGAGGGACAAGGAAATTTCAGTGAAACAAGCACCTGGAGGAAGGGCTGTTTTATCTGCTAATGGGAAAAACAAGCATGCAGAGTTCCTTCAGTGAAACAATCAGTGTATTTCTAGACAAATTACCCCAAAGTGGGCTTTGCACCACAGCAACCAATTGCCATAAAACAGCCCATTTGTAAAACACACAATTACTTAGCACTATGAAGAAGCATCTAAAATGGCAGGGAAATTGCTGCCAGTGATAGCTGAGTGCCTGGAATGAGACATACACCTGGATATTAGGAGAGACACCTCCAAAATACCTTGAAAGCAGCAACGAAATCAACTCAGACACACGGAGCTAAGAGCTGTGACCTTGTCTACAGCAACAGAAACTTCTAAGCAGCAACCTAGGAATGTTTTGATTCCCTCAGCACACTTGAAAACACCTTCCAGCTACACATAAAAAGGAATCCCTCTGCAAACAGCTCCTGTGCACACTGAAACGCTAAAGATACTCAACATGAGTGGGTTTAAATGCTATTTCAACCCATAATGATTCTGTCCTGCCATGGACAAAGGTTGCTGGTGTGAAAGCAGAAAGTTCAGACATCCCTCTGCCATTGCTACAATACACTCAAGGAATTCAAAAAGCTCCTGTCACCCACTTCAGCTGGGGATTACAATGGGAGCAGGCGGTGAAGCTCAACTGAGCAAACAAGGTGGCTACAACTCAAAGAGCTGCTGGGAATTAATTTAACTCTACCCCTGGAATTCCTTCAGGAGTGGTTTGATTCTCCTGAGCAGCAGTTTTCACATCTGTGGGCACTAGGTGACTGAAAAACCAAGCCCATCATCAGGATGCTTAAATTTACTAGAAAGGGGGAACTAAAGCTCCCCTGAAAAGGAGATCAGCATGTATGGAACAACATCACAATACAGGTCCCTACTACACACACAGCCTGGAATATTGAACACAAGTGGGTCCTCTAAAGGAAAGACTGATTTCCACCCAGGTAATACTGCCTTGGTCACCTCTGAGGGTCAGAAATCCTTTTCTCACACTGCACAAGACCTCAGTCACCTTCCCAACTCTCCTTCATGCTACAGTCCTTCCTTAAAGCTTTCTCATGCTGAATAACCAAGGACTCATTTTACAGCACCAGGTTTCTCATGTGCAGAGAATGCAAGGCTGGGATTCAAGGCAGTGCAGCTGGGGAACTTTCTGGGACCTTTTTTTCGGCACAGCTTTGTGATCCCAGCAAAAACAGTCCTTCAACAGTGAAGAACTTCAATGACTTGCAGCAAAAAGGCCACCTGGAGTTCAGTGTGCAGCAAAAGATGAGAACAACATAGCTCTCATTGGACTCTGGTGTACCATGACTACTGGCAGTGGCTACAGCTCCTGCAGTCCTAAAGAGTTTGGGGTTTGTTGTTACCAAAGGCTGCCCCTCTTTGGGACACTAAGCAAAACACAGGGTCTGGAGATGTTCCTCAGCACTGCTCTCCAGCACCAGCAGCTACTGGGATTTAAAACCCACTGCTGTGCAGTGGGGAACAGACACACATGGAGCTATTTAAGAAACACATCTGTAAAATAAAACCAATGGATGCCAGAGAAAATAAACAACCTGGAACAGCCCCCTCTGCACCTTTTGCAAATCAAAACGCCAGAAAAACAACTGCTGCCATCGACAATGTCCTTTCACATTCCTGCTGTGTCTGTGCTTGCCACAAGCCCATGGTCCCCTCACACACGTGCCAAGGGTTTATGTTCCTCACATCCACATTGATACCTACAATGAAATGTATCGGTGCTCAACAGATGTCACCGAGAGCTCCTTGCCCTGGCACATGTAGAGATCTTGATCTTTATCAATGCCCTGATCTGCAACCAAGTCAAGCTGCCGGGAGATAAACGGGCCCGAGAGGCCCTCCCTGTGGCACGGGGAGGGTGCGAGACAGGCTGTGGATGAAGTTTCAGGTATAAAGTCTGGGCTTAGCAACAGATGAGTGCGCCATGAGCGATGTCCGACCGCAGCAGCAGCGCTCCGAGGGAACTGTGCTAGGCCACGAGCTGCGTCCGGCCCCAGCAGCAACTGAGGGAACGGCGACATGCCCTCAGCTGTAAGGCACCGGCGGGAGCTCCTCTCAGGAGCCACTCCGCGCACCGAGGGCTCCCTGCAGGCAACTCTAGCAGCAGCCAGCGATCTAGGCCAAGGCACAGCAGGGACTGGGACACATATAAAGCCGTCCCGGGGGGAGCAGAAGTCGGTAAATCCGAAGGGGACGAGCCGCGGCGCGGACCCACAGCGCGGCCACCGCTCCCCACGGAACTGCCAGAGTCTCTAGAGGGCGGGAGCAGGCGGAGGAGTGCAGAGCGAGCGCAGCGGTGCTGCAAGGCCATTGGCTGCCGCCGCCGTCCATCACAGCGCCACCACCAATAGCAACGCGAGGCTCTGCGGGGCTAGAGGCGGGTGCGCTCGGCCCCGCCTGGGCCAATCGCGTGGGAGAAGGTGGGCGGCGCCCCCGCCGCGCCGCGAAGAAGGGGGGGCCAAGATGGCGGCAATGGGGGGGTCCGGTTGACACGGCGCTGCCCGTTCTCCGTCACCGGGCGCTCGCCGCCGCTGCCCCCTCCTCGGCGAGGGATCAGGGGCCGCTTCCGCCGCACAGAGACGGAGCGGGGACGCGGGAGAGGCCCGCTGGCTGTGGCGCACCAGCCTCCCTCAGCTCCTTCCCGCCCGCCCGGTCACCTTCCCGCGACCCCGGCGCGGGGGTGTGTGAGGGAGGAGAGACCCCTGAAGGAAGGGTGTCGCGGCCTCCCGCGCAGAGCTTTACCTGGCCGGCTCAGCGCGCCGCCGCCGCGGCTTCTCCACCGTTGCCGCCGCCTCCTTTTGGGGGGATTTTTTTTGTTTTTGTTTTTCTTTTTC
>VRYO01000254.1:796985-839527 GCA_009812075.1 Sialia sialis
CTGCTGCCCGTGCTCCCCCCCCCGCCCCCCGTGGCTGACGAGGCGGCACCGGGGAGCCGCGGCCTCCCGGCGGCCGGAGCTACCCCCGAGCATCATCCGCGGGCTTGGGCTTTGCGAGCTCGGGTACGGCCGTACGGGCCCATCCCAGGCCGGTACCTCACAGCCGGGAGCCGTCAGGCCACGGGAAATGAGGTGGGATTGTTGTCCCAGGCTCATTTGGGTTGCCTTCATCTTGCTGCCCACTTTTTTTGCAGAGTGTAGGGTCCCAGGAAACATTCTGGAGCATCGCCAGGTGCCAGAGTCCAACCCGGCTACACTCCCAGAGAACCTTTGCCTGCCACAGTTAGTCTAAACAAACAACATCAACAAACGATGTAAATAGCAAGAGCCTGTATTTATTTTGTATAAACTAGTATTTCAGGTGCAGGTGGCCTCTTCACATGCAGCGGTGTGGCAGGCTGGAGGGACAGTGAGAGAGGGACTGAGGGGGATCAAACAAGAAAGTTAAGTTAGCAACTGAGATAAGAATTGAGATAGGAATTGCAGAGGCTCCCACTCTTACTTTTTATAGAGCATGCCACATACTTGAGCATATGTGTGTTCCACCTCCCACTCTGTGCAGGGTATTGCATAATATCACCATCTGAATTTATAGAATTAACTGTTTTAGAAGGAAGCAATGAATGCTGTTTTCCTTCATTTACAGTCCAACTGGAGATCTTTTGTCTCTTAACGTATGTTAACCACGGAATCTGAGAGCAGCCAGTCTGTGACAGTTTGTTTTGCAAATACTCCAGTTGGGCCACAGCTTGTTGCAGCTTTAAAAGTAAAGGCAAACATGTTACTTACTGCTGAATGGTCTTACATATCACCTTTGAAGTATATACTGTGTATAGATGGTGTATACTTTTTTACAAATATACTATTTACATATCAAAACTTGAAAATAATCTGTTCTTGTCTTGCCTGAAAAATGACATCTCAAGGATTTAGAAATAAAGTCCCAATACTCTCACTGATGTACAAAGGATCTCGCCCTCAAAAGAGCAGCTGTATAAAGTATGGTCCTAGCAATGAAGAATAAAACAAACCCTAAAACAATCTATAGCTACATTTTCTTCCTAGTTAAACAGTAAATAAAATAATTTCAATAATTGATGAGCCACTTCAGAGCTTGAGAGAACTGGGTTTGTTCAGCCTGGAAAAGAGAAGCTTTGGGGTGACCTAATTGCAGCCCTTCAGTACCTGAGAGGAGCTTACAATGAGGATTTTTCCAAGAGCATGCAGGGACAGGGCAAGGGCGAACGGTTTCAAACTGAAAGAGAGGAAGTTTAGATTAGGTAATAGGAAAAAAATTCTTCTCTGTGATGCTGGTGAGGCACTGGAACAGGTTGTCCAGGGAAGCTGTGGCTGCCACATTCCTGGAATTGTTCAAGGCCAGGTTGGATGGGGCTCTAGCCTGCCCTAGTGAAAGGTGTCCCACAGCAGGGGACTGCACACAGATGTTAAGTCCGTTCCAACCCAGGCCATTCTGTCATTTTCCTTCTTTGTGTGGCAATTTTAACTGGGTTTTACTTGAATTTTTGGGGTTTTTTGCTTATTTTTTAAATATTACTAATTTTTGCAGACTCTCATTTTTTACCTCAATTTTGAAACTTTATACTCTTAAACGTGCACTGGAATTAGCTTATTACAAACATATTATGTTCCTGTTAGAACAGTGGGATGACTTGTGCACAGAAATGTCCAGACATCTCTGATGGCTGAGGGCCATGTGTTACAACATCAAAACCACTTATTCATCATTTAGTTTTATATCAAAGCTGTGGAACTAATGCATTATTTGAAAAAAAACATCCTGAACTTCTCTCAAATCCCAGAGGCACAGCTTAATTCAATTCCTTTGCTGTCCCAGTTTTGCAAGGGTGCAAGTGCAAAATTAGTGATGTTGCTTCAAATGAAAGCAGCAGCCAAGACACCTCAGAGTCAGGCACCTTCATTCATATTACAATTTCCTCCTGTTTATTCAAGCATATAAGACATACTTAAAAAGGAAGAGAATTATCGTTTAGAATTGAGACCTGACCTTTTTCTTTGTTGATTTATTATCCTCAAAACTGAATTATGTTTGTATCTCTCTTTGGTTGTTTGTTCTGCTGCAGTTTTCTCCTGAATTGCTGGAATCGGAGCAATTGCTAAACAGGTCCCTTATGCATTAAAGGTTAAAACATCTCAAAAGTGGTAAGCCTCAGTTGCCATGTATTTTCACTGGAATATTATGTACATATTTATAACCCTCTTCAGCCTCACTAACATCACAAGCACACAGCACTACCTCCCCAGTAGTCCTTGTTTTTATTTAATCTCAATATCCTCTAATTTTAAAACATTTTTTTCAGATGAAGTGTTCTGAAGACATCTGAAATGATGGTTTATGGCAGGAGAATTTTTATTTTTCCAGCCAAACTTGGCTGAAAGAAGTTAGCTCACTTCCATGTAGCAGCAAATCAATGAGGGTTGCAGATAAAATGTACTAACCCTTCAGTATTATTTAGTGGAGTGCATTCCAACAAAAAAGGAGAGCTGACTGAATCAGCTGTGAGCCAGCACCAGCTGAACATCACATTAAAAGCTGTGTGAGCTCATGTGCTCAGAAAATGGCCTTGTAGAGAGAAATCAGGCAAAACATCCCCTCAACCACATTCACCTGGAAACTCTGACATTTTCAGTGCAGATTTGGACTCCATGATCTTAATGGCCTTTTCCAGCCTGAATGATTCCATGATAAATACAATTAGTGCAGCGAGTGTCCATCTTTGGGAGGAAAAGCAAATTAGTACTGGCTATTCTGGTCTTCATTCAATCTTTCATGTTTTGTTTCTCTCAGCTGTGAAAAGAAAAACAGCCATAATCACGTTTGCAGCCAACACTGCTGACCCATGATACAGGAAAAATGCAGAGGATTAGGAACGCTTTCCCTGGTTGCTCAGGCAACAGCAAGACATGGGAATATGAAAAGGTATTGCCATCCTTTGTACAGAATCTCACTAGATTTCTCAGATGTATTTATCATTTGCTATGTTTTTCTTCTTTCCAATTATCACATACTTAGAACATGTGCATTATTTGTTTAGTCTGCTACCTAAAATGCGAAAATGTTAAATATGAAAACAGATGATGTGTCTTTTTCCTACAGAATAAGTCGTTTTCTAAGAGGCTGTGGAAATTTTCAAAATTGTGCACTGAAAGGTTTCTAGGTGGTATCCAAAACACAGCTACTATTACTGCTCTTAAAATACCCTGTAATTTTGTGTCATCTCTTAAGAAAATAATCATTTCTTCATCTGCTTTTTGTTTCCCACCTGCACTGCAAGTACCTAAGAAATAGGCCCCATAAAGTTGCAACTTCACAGACCTAATCAACTGTCAAAATAAATTTAAAGATTCTTTCTGAAGGCTTTATTTTCCAAATTAAAAAAAGATGCTTGCAAGTCAGAAATCAATGTAAGACTAGCAGTAAATAGCATTCCAAGTTAGACATCTGTATGTTATCTGAGACAGGCACAAAAATTCCATCCCTATATCCGTGTCAAATTTTATCGTACAAACTCAGTACAAACAGCAAACATATTTTTGGCTGGCCTGATTTGTGGAATTTTGGACTGTATTAAACAGTCCAAAAGTCCATTAAGGCTGAGGGATTTTTATCGCTTGGTTTTGTATTTTTAAGTATGTAAACTATACTTGTAATGAAAGGAATGTCCATGAATTATGTGTCAGTGTGAGTCATCCAGCAGGCACTGCTGCACCTCTGCATGAGGTAATTCCTGCCTTGACTCACAGTGTCTGTCAGGGTCACACACCCCCTCTTGCTTCTGGTGCTGATTTTGAAGGATTCCAGCCTTGGCCTGAGTC
This sequence comes from Sialia sialis, assembly GCA_009812075.1. Classification (NCBI taxonomy): domain Eukaryota; kingdom Metazoa; phylum Chordata; class Aves; order Passeriformes; family Turdidae; genus Sialia; species Sialia sialis. Next base: position 800,901 of record VRYO01000254.1, read on the forward strand.
ACTGGCTCTGTCAAGCAGGTGTTTTTCAAACTCCTTTCAGGAAATGTCAGTGGGATTTCCCCTCACCTCTCCCTTCTGGTAGCTCGTTGCTGTTCATTGAAACACATCCTTGGATGCCAGGAGCTCTGGGAGGCTTGGTCTGTACAGATACTCCACTACCAACCTGCTACATTTTCTACTGTCTGTTTGGAGTTCTTGGATGATACATACCACAAAAAACCAAATATGAATACACCTCCAGAGTTCCTGGGCTTACAGAGCACCTGCTCCCCACATTTGTTGGGGTATTGGGTAATCCTTTCACACAGTGTTCTGTCACTGTATGGGGTTTGTGGGTGAATGAATGAAACCAGAGCATGGAGCCCACACAGCAGCTGTTGGGATTGCTCCTGCAACTTCAGAGCATTCAGGGTGAGTGTAAACCTGAGAAATCCAGAACCCAGTCCCTGAAAGTGAGTGTATACTCAGCAGAAAGACTCATGCTGAAGAGTCATTCTGTGCTCTCCCTAAAACAAGTGAGACTGATGTTTGCAAAACCCGTGTACCCTACTCAGTTATGCTCACAATTGTTCTTCTCACACCTATTTGTATCACATGTCCCCAGTGCCTCTTCATGCTTGTCCTCTGCTCAGACAGACAATTCCCAAAGGGCATTTTAAATTATTCTTTAAAACTATCCAAGTCGCTTTTCAACTACCAGCAGAGTGCTCAGTACATTCCTTTATCATGAGGATGTTTTCTCCCCCAGCCATCATTACTGAGACAGAAAACTCTCCAGGTCTACCTCTCCCCTTTTGAAGGAGGGCAAGATAATTGAGAAAGAAATACCCTGCATTTCCATTTACAGTGGCTCATGAGTGTCTCCATGGGTTCTTTGCTTTAACTGATCACTTTGATTTTAGAGATGACTTTCTCAAAGAAAGCTCTCTACTCTAAAGGTCTCCATAGATGTACTCAAATTTGTCTACAAGATTAAGCTTTTAAGACTTCTCTGCCTCTCCATGTCCAGGGTTTACATAGTCAGCAGGGCAACCTGCTTCACCCACAGCCCTGAAACATCTCCCTGAGCACTCACAAACACTCACCTGGACAGTGACCCTCCACTGCAAAGCACCAAGCCTCATTTTACCCTGGCACAGGCAGCTCTAGACATCTGCAGCTCTCTGAGATGTTAATGGCAGCTGCAGAGAGCTGCTCTCCAACCTCTGTTCAAGATGGTGCACGTGGCAGCCAGGTCAGATTCAAAAGGACAGCATTCCAGCTGCAGTTTGACAGATGCAGCTAGAATTCCCTCCTGCATTTAAGGAAAAGGAGGGTTGTTCCTTAGCAAGAGAAAAGAATGAAGCCTGAATCTCATCAAGCTGTGTTTTTCAGGACAGAGTCAGCAGAATATTACTGCATATCCCCCAGCCTAGCTCTTTGCAAAAGAAAACACTGAATTTCCAGGGAACATCACAACAGTTCTGTGCTCACTGTCCCTACCTAAGAGAGGAGCCAAGAGAAACCCTCTATCATCCTGGACCATCTGTGCAGCTACAGCAGGCAAACATCAACACCATCCTATCAAAAACTGCAGTCACTGCAGGGTTATCATGTGCTGCATGCCATGAGCTGCAACAGGGAGGCAGCCAAGCAACATCACATCACTGTGCCCAGTTCCCAGTAGAGAGATCAGAAAATTCTAGAAATGTTGCAGTTTTCCCATATTTGTGGTCTGTAACCAAAACTGAACATTACTTAAGAAGAAAATTAGAGAGTACTGAAACCAAACAACCTGGCTAAACCAAACCAAAACAAGCCAGCAGCTACAGAAGAAGGGGAGAGTTGAGAATCACTGTGTGTATTACTGAGGTCAAGTAACTTCTCCATACTATTCTCTAGTCCTGAGAACTCTGTGCTCTGATACAGAGAAGACACTTGGCTCTGGGCACAGATCCCTTGGGATGGACTTTGGAATGATTGGCTGAATGTGCCTGATCACCATAGGGAAGAAGGTGTTGCAGTCCAAAGGTGTTATCACAACCAGCAGCTGTGTCTGCACTATCAAGTAACTGTATTGATAAGCTGTGCATCTGCAAATACTCCAGTTTCAGCATAGGGTGAAAAACTTCCTGCTTGGGACTCCCAGTCTGGCACTGTGGGAAGAGGCCTTCAATTCCCAGGCTGTGTTTGCTGCTGGCAGCACTGATCAAATCCCAAGGAATTAAATAGGCAGGGGAAAAATAAAAAAAAAGAGGCAGTGGCTCTTTGGAGGGGAAGCATCTGAGCAGAACTGTGTGTATAGGATGAGAGGATGAGTTTGTAGCTGCTCTAAACACAGGCTGGTCCCCTGGTGCCCTGGAGCTCTGTGACTGCTCAGGGAAGCAGGACACAGCCAGCGTGACAGTGGTTAAGGTCTTGTTATGTTGAAATTCAGTATTTCTGATCCTTTTGCTTAGGACTCACTTCCTTTTTCTTTACCTCATCCATAATTAATGTACTAAACCCTGTGCTTGAAAAGACTAATGAGGAAGAATTAAACCCCTCCTCTCTCAAATGGACAAATACAGGGAGGAAAAAAAAAAAGAAACACCAGGTAAAATTCTCCCAGTTAAAGATTCCACAAGAATATATTTGTCTTTTATGCTGAAAACTATCTGGGGTGCTTCCCCTTTAGTAGAACAAAGTTCAGTGCCCACAGTACAGTGTCATCCTTGTGTTGGCACATGGAGAGAGGTCCCACAAGCCAAAAGTTGGCCACCAGCAAGGCAGTGTGGAGTGGATTTGATGTCATCAAGGAGAACTGAGTCCAAACCACAGCTGCAGCCGTTGCTATAATGACATCCCACTTCTCTTCTTTGAGTCCTTCCGTGCAATGGGACTGAAGGTCAGGATCTCCTTGTAAATGTGCTCTTGAAAAACAGAACAAAATAACCATGAATGCGTGGTTTTAGAGGACACAAATAAAAGTTGGAGTGTTGGATGTGCAGAAAAAGACATCCAGTGGCAGCTGAAAGAGAGAGACAAAAAAAGTCTGCCTGAAGAGCTGAAGGGATCTTTGCTGAATGTATAAAAGCAAGAGATCTGTGCACCACCACTGAGGCACCAGCAGGCAGTCACAGCCTTCCTCAGCATCTGTCCAGGAAAGCAAGAGGGTTAGGAAGGTAGAATACTCTAAATTCAAAGAAAATAAACTTCTTACTTTTCCACTCCTCTATTGAAAGCTTTTCATGTTCCAGAGAATCATCATAGGAGTGCTGTGCCTCTGTCTCCTCCTCAACATCTCGGAACTGGTCGAAGTAGGGGTGAGCCAAGGCCTCTGTTGCTGTGAGACGCTTTTCCACATCCAGCTGCAACATCCTGTCCAGCAGGTCCACAGCTGGAGAAAATGGGAACAGGGCTAGGCAAGGTGCAGGGGAGCACAGGCACCCTTTGCATGAACCCTGCAGGTGTGGCACTGGTATTTCCAGTGTTTCATCTCCAGAGATGAACCCTGAAGAGATTCCTCAACCTGGCCCAGGCAGCAAGGAGCTCCCAGTAGTGGAGATGCAAAGTCTGCCCTGCAGCAGCCTCAGGGAGCTCTTAATAACAGAAGTTAAATTGTACAGAAATAACAAATTAGATTTGAATAAGCCTTGCTGCACAGATTGGGCTGTAGAAACGTGAGGAATAAGCCAGTAACCTCAAGACAGTTTTCAGTTTTAATCATTTGCTTTCATTCAGAGCCCTGCATCTCAAAGGAGTTTTAACATGAGCAATCTGTATAGAAACCTATACATCCCTGGTAAAGAGGAGGGCAGCAAACTCACATGCTGTCTAGTCTGTCAGCCCCATTCCCACTTGGTTTTAACATTTTAAGACTTTCTTCTATTCAGTTTCTAGAAGTGTTTTACCTGCTCTCACCTCTAAGCTACCTGGGAAGAGACCTCTTTCTAAGAGTTTAATTCTTACCCAGAAAATTTCACTTTGGCTGTCTGTTAAGTATTGCTAGATCCAGGTATTCCACAAACAGGATCTACACTGTAATTAAAAATATTTTTTTTTAATTGTACATGACCAAGAACAGCAGAACATTGCCATTGTAATGCCAAAAAGAAAAAAAGATAATTCTGCTTTTAATTAATACATATTTTCCCTGAGGAAAGGCAGGGGCACAAACTGCAAGGGAAAAGTAGCAAGAAATTATGAGAAGAAATAAAGTTGGGGCTGTGGCAGTGAGCTTGTCTCTTTTCCAGCTGTGAAAACTCATGAGAAATGCTGGAGATTACTTACCCTGAGGATTTGCTTTAGGGAAAAGCACAGACAAATCCTTCTTGGGGATTTTAGGAAGGGACTTGATATAACTTTTTGCCTGAAAGAGGAAGGAAAGCACAGTTACTGCACGTGGACAGTGGGAAATACAGCTTCAGTCTCCTGGCTCTGATGAGCAAAGGCAAATGAAGAGAAGAGCAAAGCACCCCAGATGTCCCATTTCAGCAAGCAGTTCACAAGGAACTATTTTTATTGGTCAAGACAGAGAAATACTTCTGTTCTAAGAGCCAAGCTGGAGAACAGAGAGGACTGCTGGTGCTGGTTCACCAGGCCCCTGACGTGGGATCCATTCCCAAAGCAGCAGCAGCTCCATCAGATGTGCCACCAGCACTGAGAAATGCCTTCCTTGCCCAGGGGAAAAGCTGCTGCTGCACTTCCCTGCTGCTCTGCAGGCAGCACCTCTCCCATGCCAAACATGAATCAAGCCCTTCCCATGACCCAGGGGATTTGGGACTTCCTTACCGCTTTGTCCTCCAGCTTCTCCAAGAAGTCCTCTCCTGGGTGCCCTGTTACTTTCAGGATCTGGGTCAGTTGATCCAGGTCTGGCAAGCTGTGTTAAAGATCATCCTTTGAGGGGCAAACCCTGGATACCCCCACCCCAGCTCAGCCTGAGAGAGCACAATTAGCTCATGATACAAACCCACCACAGTCCCACAAGCAGAGATTCATTAGACTGGCAAGAAGAGCTCCAAGCCTTTCTTCCTGGCATGCCATTTCCATCAACAGATCCTTTTTCTGGCACAGCTATGCCAGGACACACATCCATGGGCTTGGAAGGATATACAAAGCTTTGGGAATGGAGCTCTGGCCACACAAGGTTGAACAGCTGATGAAGAACCATGCCACCACAGAGGTGTATTTCTGAGGTTCCCTTCTGTTTTCCTCCCAAAAAGACTGGTCCTTGTGATTACCTCCTGATAAGCCAGACTGACACCTGTTTTTATCAGGAGTCTTATTCACAAAAAACCTTTCACACACACCAAGAATTATTACTCTGCTCAGGAAAAAGGTTCAGCTTGAAAGGATACAGTCTTTTCCTTTAAAGAGTGTTTTCCCAGTCAGCATTTCTGCCATGATACAGCCAATAGACCAGATATCCACTGTTCAGAGAGAAAAAGGAAGGAGGCGGGGGAAGGAAAGGGAAAAAAAATTAAAAAGGCAGCAGTGGTTGCTGGGGCTGTCGCTTTTGCTGTTGCTTGCAGCAAGCACTGATTTAAATTTCACTCCCTCCCACCCTCCTCTGTTTTTCCTATGCTGCTAAAAATCTCTGCTTTCATCATTTCCTGCAAGCACCATCTCTGGGAGTTGTGCAACACCTCTGGTACCTGCTCTACTCCAGGGAACACTGATGATAAAGAGGAAAAACAGCTGGACAATTCTGAGATTCTGTGAGCTCATCACCAGGGAGTCACACTGCTGGGGCAGGGCTGCTCACCTGTCTGGTTGTAATGCATCCAGTTCAGGATGACTTCTGGGGCTCTGTACCACCGTGTGACCACGTAGCCAGTCATCTCAGCATCAGCCTGTCTGGCCAAGCCAAAATCCAGGATCTGCAGTGCCAAAGGAAGAATTAGCAGAAGAGAGGGCAGGAGAGAAAAGAGAAATCTTATGGGCAAGTGAGATTCTATTGTAAGAGAAAATGGAGTAGCTCCAATCAGATAATAACAAAGCTCCAACTACACCACAGACGCCCGTGCGATGGTTCAAAGAATTAATGTGTCTTAATTCCACTGTAAATTGCAAGCCAGCTGCAAACCCCTGCTGAAAGGATCAGTGCTTTGTGCTCCTTGGAAGGTCACTGCCTTTCTTGAAGCTTAAGTTTTGAGTCAATGTGCTCTACTGGAGTTGCTCTGTGACCTGGTGGTGAAGGCATGCTCCCAGCTCACCACAACTCACCCTTTCCTACAAGAACACCTTGCAAGTGACACAGCATGGCCTCTCCCTCAATGCTGAAGATGAACAAGCTTGACCCAACCTTTATGGGCAGCAGAGCCACTCCCTGAAATATACATTACAGAAAATGCATGCTAGAGCACCACACCAGCCAGCAGCAAAGCAAACGCTTCAGAAAAACCCTGAAAATGGCTTTGTCTGGAATCACAGCCTCAGTGCCCATGAGAACCAACTGCAGCTGAATGCAGTCGTCCTTCAGGGACCATTCACCTGCTGCAAGCATTGCTCAGCAGTGCTGAATTTCTCTAGGAAGTCATTACACACTGCCATCCACGAGGATTACAGTGACAGAAGGCTCATTTGAGGTCTCGTGTCCTGATTCAGCAAGTGACATCAGCAGGGGAGTATTTCCCACTGCTGCAGCCGCCAAGGAACACAAGGCTCAGGAGGGAAGAGGAAACATGACAGTGCCAATTTCCTGCTGGCAGAGCAGTTCCTCCACGAGCTGATGTGCTGCAAAGTGCCTTTGCCACCTACCTTCAGCTGGCAGTCTTCATTCACAGCCAGGTTACTTGGCTTCAGGTCCTACAACAGGAGCAGAAAAATGTTTCAAGTTGCAATCCATCAACACAACTCTCAGTTGAATCTCTGCTTGTCTTTGATGTGGTTCCATAACACCCCAGGTTCAGTATCAATTCAGCAAATGACAGAATAAACACCATGCCTGCTGTACTGTACAGCTTTAGATTGCTGTTTGATTCTTTTCTGAAACAGTTTTAATCCAGAAAGCATCATAAAATGCTTCTCAGCTCATCAGAAAATACAGCATTTTCTCAAAATACTGCATGTATTAGCGAATCCAAACATATACAGGGTGTAGGATGGAAAAGAGAGCAGGCAGGGTGGAAAATTAGAGAAGATGATGCTATTAGTGAAATGATGGTTAGGAATTTATTAACTTTATGACTATGCTGTGTTTCTCAGGCAAAAATCAGAATAAGAGCACACATGAACTTACCCTGTGGACGATGCCAGCTGAATGAATATACTGCAATAAAAAGAGGAGCCACAATGTGATCACCAGCAGACAAAATTTTCTGTTCTCCAGCAGACAAACAAGAGCTACAAATAACAACTTCTGCAAACAAACCTCTGCAGCCTTCTATGGGTCCCTGGTCCCTAGGGCAGCAGATTGAAAAGAAATGTCTGCCCCAAATTACTGACAGTATTTACAGTGCCATTGTCAGTCTAAAGAAGATGCACAGAGCAGAAGAGGAGGGATTAAGTAAAAGCTCCTTAAAGCAAGTACAACAGCTTCAAGCTATCAAAGTCATCAAGGTTACAGCAGATGACATGAGAACATGGTTATTTTGGGTGTTCAAAAAAATAATCTCGCCCAAAACCAAAAAAAATGCAAAACACTACAGGGATTTTAGCACACCAGTCAAACCTTCTGTGTGTTCTTCCCCCCTTTATTTAAACTCAAGGTAGCAGTGACCTGGGCAGAGGTGATTTAGGTGAAGCCCGTGATGCCTGTGCTGTGACTCCAGATGAAGGATGTGTGAGGACAGCTGGAAAGCTCTGTCTCTACATCCCAGAGTTTGCAGTGATTGCTTTCAGCTCCTTCAGAGCCATTTACAGGAACATATTCCTTCCTTATGCTGCTGAATAAGAAATCATTCCCTCTGTGTTCTCCCCTGAGAGCCTCTGGGACAAGTTCAGAGAAGCTCCTGCTGCTGCCAGCCTCTCCCTCTCTGCGTGGAGTTTTGCTGAGGGTTTGGGCAAGGCAGAGAGAGAAGCAAGTGCTGCCATGGAAGAACAATCCCAGGGCCTGTGACTGCTGATTGCTTTGATACCCGACTGACTGGTGTAAGCAAACACTCATTTTATTGATGTGTGCTGGAACAGGAATGGTTCAACAGCCAATACCTGTTCTGAGGGGATGCCTAAACTCTCCACATCTTCCTGTACAGTACTGGAGGGGAGTTTAGTTAGGGTCAACCCAGAGGTGACACACAGAGAGTCACTAAAGTCCTCCAGCCCCACCTACCTTCAGCCCTTTCAGCATTTGGTAGACCAGGTACTGGATCTTTTCGTCACTGAATTCATGTCCCATGATCTTTTGTAAATCTGTCCGCATGTATGGCATCACCAGGTAGCTAAAAGGCAGTAAGACAAGGCCCTGAGTCTGGAAGAAAAATGCAGGGGACCAGGCTAGCCTTGTTCTCACTGGGTTTGGTTTTTCTGGCTGTAAGGAACAGGAGTTGTTGTGACTATTCTTGGCTGACTAGCACATCCTGCAGAGAGGCTGGAATTTCAGCCTGCTCTGAAAATTGTTCTTTCTCCTCCCCTGAAACCAGATATCTTATGTCAAGTAAGAACATGAATCTTCAGGATCCTGAATTAGTTTAGACCTCAAGTTCAATTTTGGACAGACTTTCACCACCCAGGAGCTGAAACATCTTACACAGCAAAGCAGCTGCACTGGCTCCCAAATCTGTCATTGTGATGTTCTCCAGTCCTGCCTCAGAAGACAGCATCCAGCTTCCTTCAGTACCTGCCTGCTGAGGCTGCTAATTAATTGATGGTCTTCCTGCAGGAACTGCTCTGAGAACCTTCAAATGTTCCTCCTGCAGGCTGCTAACACTCAGCCATCAGCCAAACCCCAAACCCAGGCACACACTGCTCATCTGCAGTGATGGGGAAGGGAACAGGACTTGTCCAACGTGACCATGAACACAGAGAGAAATCCTCAAAAAATAACTGAGAAGAGCCAGAATCAAGCAGCAAAGAAGGACAGATCTTTCAAATTCTCAGTTTAATTGCCCTGAGGCCTGATGGACAACGCTTGTCCCATTCTGAGAGCAGCCCCTTAGCTCAGCAATCAGCCAGTGCTAGCATGGGTCACTCTCACATGTGATGCACCATGGAATGCAACACATCCTCATTGCACAGGTTGGTCTGTGCATGCTGTGGTGCCCCAGCTGTGAGCAGGGCTGGGATCTGTTCACGTGTTCTGGATGTGTCAGCCATGGGAGCTGATGTGTGCTCTTGGCTCTCTGCATTATTTGGGGATGCCTGGATTCTAGTCTGGTCCCCTTGCACTTCAGCCCTCTCTGTCATGCTGCTCCTAAGACACGACTGTCTTGGAAAATAGTTAAGTCTACACAGAGCAAACAACTCCAGACTTACAAGTCCTGGAACCCCTGGTAGGAGGCAGTGGAGGTGAAGACATCAAGCAGCCCAATGACCTGAGGAAGGAGAGAAGCCCATATTTAAATTTGGAAAGCATCTGCTGTGCACATGCACTCATCAGCTCTCCACTGGCACATGCCAGTGAACACAGAGAATTTTATCTGAGGAACCCAGAGACTCCTCACTGATGCTGCACAAATGTTTTCCCTCTTACTAATACCTGGGCTCACCCATTACACACCTGCTCCAGCCTGGGCACACCAAACAGGTCACAGGTAAACCCTGAGACTGCTTGCACATACCAAATGTCAATTAAAACACAGGTGATGCCACCAAAAAGGATTTGCTCCCAGGTGGCAAGGAAACACCCCTGTGCCAGCAGGAAGAGGAGAAATGAGCACTCACATTCTCATGCTGCATGTGCTTCAACAGCATCAGCTCTCTGTAGGCTCTCTTGGCAAAGATCTCTGACTGGAATGGGCGGCACAGCTTCTTGATGGCCACTTTCTCCCCCGTCTTCTTGTCTATGGCTGAACTGCAGCAGGCAAAGAAACAACCATTCTGATGTCAGCAGAATGTTTTAACAGATTCTGCAACCCCACAGGTCATCTCCTAGAGAAGAGCTGGTTCCTGTGCTACAGGACAGCAGAGAAAGGTTCTTTGAGAGCTCAGTGGAGCTCTGCACACAGAGATGTCACCCTGTGTGGCTTTGGGCAGCACACCACAAACTGTGCTCTTTGAGAGATGAGGTGGGACACCAAGAAAAGCATGAGTGGCTCATCTTTATTCCCTTCAACCTGCAGAAATGAGCTGGAGGTAACAGAGCTGAGAGAAAAGTGAAACACTTTTAAATGGTTAAAGGTCAGAATTAATTCTAACTGCCTTCTCCTTCCTTAATGCATGGAGATAAGGGAATAAAGGTATGGAAATTTCTGCTTTGCCATCTGCTTGGAGGTTGTTGCATTTTAGGGCAGCCAGCTGCCTTCACTGTGTTCTGGAGCTCAGACAGTGGATGTCACATGTTGAAAATGCTGCTGCAATTAATCCTGCTGTGTTCAGAATCCTTGATTACACATTCGCAGGTCTGGCTGAAAATGAGTCTTCTTTATAGCTGATGAAAACCTGCTCCAGCAGCCATTGCTACAGACATGCTGTGTTATTCCTGCTGGTCACACTGGCTGTTTGCAGCTGGACACAGCAGCTGTGACAGTTCCTCTTCTTCTGGAGGCTCCTTGCTCAGATTGCAAAGGAGGGGAGGGAGGTCCTCAGACAGACAGCTGTAATTCCGGGTTCTCAGCAGTGTTTTCCAGGGGTGGCTCAGCCCCTCCTTGATTCTTCCCAAGAGGCAAACATGAAAAAAAGGCTTTTCCCTGCCAAATCCCCCTGTGGATTCCCTGAGCCGTTCCCAGTGCTTCAGAAATCCCTCTCCTATCTCCCACAGGAACAGGAGAGCTGTAAATCATCATGTTCAATCCCATGGCTTCCAGCTCCATCCTCCAGCCTTGCACTGACAAATACTGAGTCAGGAAAAGCAAAGGGAGCGCAGGAACAGCTACACAAGGCAGCTGAAGATGCTGCAGGGTGTTGTAGGAGGACTTTTAGAAAGGTTTTGTCTCAGTTTCAGGACTTCAGCAGATGTCAGCAGAGGGGACAGCACTGTGTAAAATTTTTGGAGGAGCCAGGAAATAGAGGTAGAGACTCAGACCAGGGAGTCAAATTTCAGAATCCAAGGCATATTTCCCTGGGTCCTCTCCCTGCTGCTGACTTACATCTAACCCCAGCACCCAACACAGGAGAGCTGCTGGTGGAGCCTGAGCCTGCAGAGCACAGACAGTGCTGGTTACAGCCTTGCCATAATCCCAGCCCAGAGCCATGCAGCCAGTGCAGCTGGGAGAGCCCCCCATGCTCTCCCCAGAACAGATGTAGTGAACAGATGCAGTTTGGGGTGACTTCAGGCAGAGCTCTGCCCCTGCTTTAGCTGGTACAGATCAGCAGGACCAGCACTGGAAGGGTCAGAAGATTCTTTTTTCACAATTACACTACAGATTTTGGGAAATTGATAAGGGCAGAAAGAAGTCTTTGCTGTTTCTCCTGAGTTATTTTCTCAGCTGCTCAAGAAGGTGTAAAAGCTGCTGCTGCATAACACTGCAATAAGAAATTTTCTCAGCAATTCCCAGCAGAGGACAGCAAATCCTAACTCCACATTTTCTGCCTCAGCTTTGTACAGGAATCGGCACTGAGCCCTCCCTGCTGAGCTCTGTCCATTCAAACCCACCACACACCCGTGGGCTGCTCCAACACCCTCCTCTCCCTCCCTCCTTGAGAGCTCCAGAGCAGCAGAGAGTTTTACAGGGACCAGTAAAAATTTCTTCTGATGTTTGTTTTTTTTCATGTGAACAAGGAAACTTGAAAGGATTTCTCTCTTCCTTTTTTTTTCCCCTGTCTTTATTTTTCTTCCTGATTTTCTCTGTGATAAAAATCAGAGAACACTGTACAAATATAAATTAAAAGTCAAGTCTAATCCTGCCTAATTTTGCAGGACTTAAGAATCTAAATGCATCTGGGCAGCCAAGGGGGTGCCTCTCTGCAAATTGGAAGCTGCAGAAAAAGGACAAAACCTGGGCATCAGGGTTTCAGGATTAGTGCCAGTGGCAGGCCAGACTTTGCCCGACACACCTTTTTTTTATTATTATTTTTAGCTCAGCACGTTATGAAATAAGGGCTCTATTCAGATCCTATCAATGGACTGTTTCATATTTAGCCTTTCAGAGTTGCCATCTCTGGATTGCCAGTGTAAAGCCAGCGATTCTGACTCGTGCTGCTCTTGCTTCAGGCAACTTTGCCCGACTGAATAATTAACAGCAGCTCCTGCTGCTCTTCTGTGGGCTGGGGTTTATCATCAGCCATGAAGGAAGTCTGAGTCTGTTACTGATCCTGGTTTACAGTAAGTCCTATCCACTTTATGATTTCAAACTGGAAGCAGTATCAGGGTGGGGGTTGCATTGTCCAGCTGCTTCCTCCAGGCTGCCCGGCAGCAGGGACAGCCTGTTCCATCTCCTACCTCTGTAATCACCCACAAATCTCTTCCAGACAGCCAGGTATTCTCCCACCTCCTGCCTGTGCTGCCAGACAGGAGCATTCACTGCAAGCTGGAGCCCAGAGCTGCTCAAAATCTGCCTGAGCGCAGTGCCGAGGTGACCCCGGGGCCGAGGTGACCGCAGTGCCGAGGTGACCACCCGGGCTAACCTAAAGGAGCAAACATTTTCTTCAAGCGAGCGAGTGTCCAGCCGTGCTCTGGAGCAGGAGATAGCCTGTCCACATCCCACATGCAAATGTCCCTCTTTAATGGAGGGGTGCTGCCAAGCACCTCCTCGTTTCCCCCCCGGCACGGAAGTTCGGTCACCCCCAGGCCGCCGCGGGCGGTGCGAGCGGGACCCCACTCACCAGACGGAGCCGTAGGCCCCGGAGCCCAGCGGGTGCAGGGATGTGTATCTCCTGGGCAGCTCCCAGAGCGTGTTGTTCACCTCCTGTCTGTAAAAGCCTCTTCTCCTTGCGATGTTCATCGCCCGGCGGGTGTGGGACAGCCACCCCCCCAGAGTAGTGGAGTGCGGGAGGGCTTCTGGGGTGAGAGCGGGACAGGGAGGCTTCCTGCGCTGCCGAAAAAGGCTCTAGCACGTTTCCTTCTCTGTTTTCAGCTGTTGCGAGCGTGAAGGGACATGTCTGTGGGCCCTCCTCCCTCCGCCTCCACATTGGCAGAGGTGAGGCATCAGGTTTCCTGACACGCCTCGGTGCTCTGCAGGTGCCTCTGGGCTCTGCTGCAGGAGGGGAGCAGCCGGCCCGGCTCGGGCACGCCTCTGGCAGCCCCTGTCATCCACAGCTCCTGCTCCGCTGCTCCATCAGCCGAGAAATATCCTCACGGGGTCGGACAGAGCTCGTGAAATCCCTCCTCCAAACAAGGGGATGAGTAAGGACTCGTCGAGCCGGGGAATCCGAGGGACAAGCCACAGCATCGCGTCAGACTCAGGGGACATCCTTCTCTCCCCGCCGATGGACAGCTCCAGGCCCGTGACAAAGGGCACCACGGGGTCCCATCGATGGCGATTTTCTCCCAGGCCCGGCTGCCCAGCAGCGTGGGGAGGTGCTGGAAGCAGGCTCAGGTTCTCCAAGTGAGTGCTGCCAGGGGTTTCAGGAGCAGCTGCGGGTGGGAACAGTAGCAGGACGGTTTGTGCCCCGGGCTTTGCTGGGCGCGGTTTCATCTCCTGCAGCAGCTCAGCCCTGCCTGGCTCTTCTCGGACTCAGCAAAGCCGGGTCTGTGACCGACCAGCCCAGCACACCCAGCCCACGAGAGGGACCGTTCCTGGGAAGCAGAGAGCACCTCAACATTTCACTCCAGCGTGAGGAGGCTCAGGTGGGGCTCCCACACAGGAGGTGCATCCTCCCCACTCCCCAAAGGAAGTGACTAAGCCGAGCCTTACCAAGCCAGCCTAGCTGCTTGCAGTGTTCTACCCCAGCAGCTCTCCACCCTGCCCAGAGCCTCTGCTCCTTCCATGCAGGTCGCCTGCACAGGTGTCCCCACAGGAAATGCACACTCAAGGGGCGGGGAAGATTCACTGTGCCTGCTTGAGGTGCAACCACTGCACTGGCCCTTAGCTCCTCGAGCCTGGTGTTCATTTACACAACCAGGGCCAGGGCAGCATGACAGGATCTGTGTACATCAGCGCTGGCTGCAGCAGCAGCACAGCCCGGAAATAATCCACGCCTTGGCTGGCTCTATAAATACACCTGTGAGCAAGAAGTGTCACAGCAAAAGCTGCTGCTCCTCAAGCAAACATGTAACTCCTCATTTGATGAGCACAGCCCTGGCTCGGGCGCTGGTGCACGCCGGCAATCAGAGCCCCATTAGGGAGTCCTGAATAGCTGGGGCGTGTCTGGGCTGTACTGACATGAGTTAACTTCAGTGACCAAATCAAACAGGAAACTTCAGAATCATGGAAATCTTTAGGCTGGAAAAGACCGTCAAGGTCAAGTCTAACTGTGAGCCCAACTCTAAGTCCAAAAAAAAAAAAAACCAAAAGTGGTGGGATGACCCAAAAACCCTCCTCCAGGCATTCTGTACAGCAGCTGGGGGTGACAATCAGGGTTACAATTTTGACCATGCTTCTCCTCTAGTAATAAACATTTCATCATGGGCCTACCCAAGCTCCCAGCATGTTGTTCCCACCTGTGATGGCCCCAGCACCGGCTGGAGCACAGCTGGACAATAACTTGCAACTGTTACACATGTTAACTTCATGAATTGAGTAATTTGTAGTTTATTTTTTATCCCCAGTTCAGTTCTCACTGATTCTAAAGGTGGTTTTTTTTGCTGATCAGGGTATATTATAACAGCACATTCTGGACTTGTAAGTCTTGGGTGTTTGGGATTGGGTTTTTTTTTCTCCCAGAAAGCAACATGACTGGTCCTGTTTCAGTTTTGTTCCCTCCCTCTCCTCAAGCTACAGGAAGGCTGGTGGAGCTGAGAGAACACCCCCAGCACTGCTCTTGATCTTTCCTCAAAGCAGTTCTGTGGGAGTGGGGAGCAGCTGCCTGGTTGGGATCAGCACCACCTCCCTTGGTTCATCAGGGCCTGGAACTGCAGTGAGTGTGGGATGTGTGGGAACAACAGCTCTGGGCAACCCAGCTCCTGAGGGAGTGACACTGATGCACAAGAGAAGCTGGAAAATCTCCACCGTGGTGACCCTTCCACCACCAACTAGATGGCAGCTGAAGAGGAAAAAAAGAATCACTTTTAAATAGCAAAGAAACACAAACCAGTCCTACTGGGGAGGGTCGCAGGTCCAGGGAAGCAGCAGGACTCTGTTCTGTTAGTGTTCAATTAGTGCTGCCCTGCACTAAACAGAAAATAAAAGCTTGTGGGGGCAGGGGGGAAGGTTCTGTGTCCAGTTCATGGTCTAACTCAAGTTATTTTTGTAGCAAAGAATTCACTGGGGACAAACACAGACAAGCAGCCCCAAGGCAGCACAGTCAGGCACCAAGGCATGGCCTGGTCCCCTCCCTGCAGCACACCCACAGCACAGCACAGAAATTCACACCATGCTACATCTCAACACTTCCGTGCAAGAGCTTTTCAAGTACCAGCAGTGCACTAAATCTGAAAAATAGATTTTATTTTTAACCAGTGGTATTGTGACATCTTATCTGGCATAACCAATGACAGCAAAATTCATGGATAGAAACAAAATAGCAGATCTCTGCTTTTGGGTGCAGGTGCTGCCCAGGCAGCTGAGCACAGCAGGGCACTGGCAGCAGGGAGTTTGTGCCCCAGGGGCTCCCTCAGAGGACAGACTCCAATGAACCATTCCCACTCACACACACAGACACACGCACACACAACACCGAGAGTGTTTAAAAATCTTGAGCAATATTTCCACATGAAATCACACCGTAGCATCTACACATAAAATGGCTGATAAAAATAATCTTGCTGTAGGTTTACATAGTATATCTACATTTTCATTTGAATACCCAGACTGCTGGCCCAGCAGAAAAGGGAGGTTTTATTGTCTTGATTTTGTTGGGCTGTGGAGAGTTTTATCCTAGAGCACAACAGAGCTGCTCTCTTCATCTCAGCCCAGACCTTTATTGAACGTTTGGCCTGAAGAGATCTCTGGAAGTAGCCTGGGAAGAAGCAATGGCTTTGTCATCCACATCCCATCCCTTTGTGCTGCCTCTTCAAACACGGGGTAAAAACACTACAAAGACTCTCTCTGCCCCACAGGTAACAAGAATACAAAATACTGCAAAAGCCTTTTTCCTCATACACGGGGACATTGCCCACACAGGATGCCTGCAACAAATTAAAGTCTAAAAATGTTTCCTCCAGAAGCCCTAAAATTGGGCTCCCGAGCTCCCCAGCTACAGATGGAGCACACAAACATGCTGAGAAACCTCCCTCCTGCCAGTCTCTACCTCTGGGCACTTTGCTCATGCAGAGTGCTGGAAAATACAAAATATTTGAACCATGTTTCATACTCCCTTCTCATGTTTCCTCAGGCAGAGATCAACCTGCTAAGAAATAGCCAAGAACCTCTTATGTGAGAGGATAAAAAAACCATTCTAGTAAATGTTAGTTTTATGTATATAAATATTTGTATTTAAAGATATAGACAGTGAAAGGGTGATTGTGTGTTTATGCATGCTTATTTCTTTGCTTTGGGTTCCAATACTTTGAAAAAAAAAATCTTTTCAGGAAATAACTTAAGTTCTGGCACAGGATACAATAGTCATTTCTTTTTTACACTTGATCTCCCAAGAAACCTTTCAGCCCAAGCTCTCCTCCTCTGCAGGCAGAAGGTGAGAACAAAGAAAAAGGTGCATGTTTCTCTGTGGTTGGACATGACATCCTTCCCTGTTGAAGCCTCTAGGATGGCAGGTATTTCACAAGGAGCTGCAGCACGGGGGGAAGGGTGCTGTGATTCTATGGCATTGCCTGAGGTTCTCAGTAAACACTTCACTGATGACTGAACTGCCCCCAGTGCCATCCCCAAAAAGTAAGGACAAAAATCAAGCAGCTCTACATGCACATACAGCTACAACATGCAAAAACACACCACCTTGTAGGGAACAGAATACACAAATTTGTGGCTAGCAAGGATCTTCCCCAACCTCTGGCTCCTAGGAGATAATGCTGAGAAGCCTCAGAACAAGAGGAGGAGGAAAGGGAAAAAAACAGGAATACCCAATCCAGGGGTTGAAGCTGTTGCCTCAAAGTTACTTCCCAATTACACTGAGTTCATGCCTGGCTACCTGGGAGCCTTCAGCCTCAAGAACAGATTTCCACCCCAGACTTCCTTTCCTCTCTCTCCCATTCATTTAAGGCACAAACATATTTACAGTTTCAAACAACCTCTTTTCATGTTCCAAGAATCAGACACTGGAAGGCCTCGACACTCTGCTGTACCAGGAAGATCTGGATGTAAATCAGACACCTGGCATTGAACAAGGACATCCCTCAACCCCACCTTCAGTCCTGAAGAAAACAGAGGACTCCCTAGACCTAAAAACCACCCTGCATTCTTTTTGAGGTTACTCAGTTGTAGGAGAATTGATAAATGGCAATGATTGCAACCAAACCTTTACCTGTCACCTTCCCCACCTCACCCCAGCAGTGCAACTGGTGGTGCACTGGTACTCTGGAAGAACTAAGTGCAGTCAGAACAGGTCTCCAGAGGCTTGCCCCAGGCTGTACACAGAATACAAGAGCATGCAGCATGTTTACATAGACTCAGCTTCCTTCCCTCCCCCCTCCCTCCCCAGTTCAACACACACAAAACCCCTCCACTAAGGAGAATATTGTTGTGATGAGGCACTTGAACAATAATTGGAGAGTCCCTATGAAAAGGCCTTCCCTTCACAGTGAGTGGGACAAACAGAAGAGAGCAGTTTCTCAGGACTCCATCTCCTCTTGGTCAAGCGGGGGTGGCACAAAGCTGATTACTTCATCATAAGTCAGGCCTGGGGGAGAAATGGGACAGAAACTTAGCAGCAGGACTATGACAGCACTACCAGACACACCTTCATGCAGGAAAACCTGCAACAATCTCACAGGTTCTAACACTATTTTAAACAAAAAGTATTGTTTAATTAAGACAAAGAAGAAAAGAATGTTTACACAACTCAGAGAGACCAACATACACAAGAGAAGATATTTCCAGAGCATTGAGGAGATGTGAGTAAGCTGGAAAACAAAGATATGTTTGTGTGCTCCTAGTAGTAATTAGTTACCAGGGACTATGCTAAATATGCACACAGCATGTGGTAGATTCACTCAGTGTAACAGGATCAACAGCATGCCCACATTTTTATCATTTTCTTCTGTCTCTAACCATGGCTTAGCTGAACCTCAGCTCAGAGGGTGGAGAGAAGACTGAGGGAGACTCATCAAGACCTGAGAGGGGCAGCTCCAATCTCTGCTCCCTGGGACAGGGACAGGACACAAGGGAGTGGCTGGAGCTGTGTCAGGGGGGCTGGGTCAGATTTCTGGAAAGGTTTTTCCCCCAGAGGGTGCTGGGCACTGCCCAGGCTCCCCAGGGAATGGGCACAGCCTGAGGCTGCCAGAGCTCCAGGAGAGTTTGAACACTGCTCAGGGGTGCCCAGGGTGGCATCTGGGGGCTGTAAAGGACCCCTGTGCACAGCCAGGAGTTGAACTCCATGATCCCTGTGGGCCCCTTCCAACCCAGGATATTCCATAATTCCACAACCACAAGAGAAGCTGACTGTGCCACCCCCTCCTCCAGACTCACTTTTCCATTCCTCAATCTCAAGTTCTCTGCTTTCAAAGGACTGGTCATAGGGGTCAGCCACGGGCTCGTCGTCGGGGTCGTGGTACTGGGCGAAGTAGGCGTGGGCCAGCGCCTCGGCGGCCGTGATGCGTTTGTCCGTGTCCAGGACCAGCATCTTCTCCAGCAAGTCCACAGCTGCAACAGCACCACACACAGAGGATTTCTCACGTGAGCTGTGTGACTCTACTCTGAAATGTAAAGCTTCTAATAGCCCAACAAGATAAGGAATCTGTAGTTTCTCTGGACACACCCAGCATTTTCTTGCTCTTATACTCATGGCACACATGAACACAACGCTGTCCTGCACTACTCCTGCAGCCAGAGCAAAGCTTTGGGAATCTCTGTGTCCCAGGACATGCTGGCTTCATTTTCAGGAAAATTCAATAAACAGCTCTTACCCAGGGGATTGGCACCAATAAACACGTTTTCAAAGTTCATTTTCGGCATGTAAGACAAAGACTGGATGTAGTTTCTTGCCTGTGGAAATAAACACTCTGTTGAAGTATCAGCCAATATCCAGCCAGTAAGACCAAGTACTTTTCAACCATCCTGAAGCACTGGTTATTATGGTCTGTCTCCTTGCTTACTCTGACTCTTACTGAGCACATCAGCATTACCCTGCCCCAACTAAGGCACTCAAGACAGAGGAAGAACTGACATTACTGGTGGTAAAGACTGCAAAGCAGAGAGGTGCAGGAAGAGCTGTCCCTGCTGTCCCTTGCTGAGCTGCACAACACTGCACACAATGCACAACCAGCTCACAGCCAGGCTCACACATCTGTGGCTGAGCACACACTGTCCAAATCTCGCACCTTCATTTAGTACAAAAACCTTGCAGAAGAGCAGGTCGTTAGTTGCCCACCCCATGCCACATGCAAGTATTTAACTCCCAGAAGTGGTGAACACTCTGAGCGAAGCCCTGCCCTGCAGACCCCTCTTGTGCTCAGATCTCACCTCGTGGCTGGGCATCCTGTTAATGAGATATGCAGGGGGCGTTCCCGTCAGACGCATGATCTGCTGAAGCTGGTTAATATCTTAAGTGCCTTGTCAAGGGCTTTGTTAAAATCAGTGCAAAAACCATTTCAAACAGAAAACAGTCGCATACAAAAGCATCTCTTCTGCAAACCACAAGGCAAAAGCCATTCAGGCAGGGCTCACTAATTTTTTCAACTACCTGTGAAATGTTCAGCAATTACAAAAGTGAACACTGAAAGCAATGGAGAGTCACTGCTCGGTTGGTAACTGCCAGTACAGAAGGTATTTCTGTCCAAGGGAAGTAGCATTACACTCCAACAAGGTCGTGTTCACATTTCCCAGCAGTTTTAAGCCATCAGAGTAGACATTTCCTTTGGCTGAGGCTACTCCACAACATTTTCCATGTGCTGTGCAGCTATAGACAGCTTCAGGAAAATGAACAAAAATGAAAACAGAAACAAAAACTCTACCCTCTGCACTGGTTACCAGCTTTATATATTTTTTTTTTCTTGCTGCATAGAAAGTGCAAAGTTTCTTGTGCAAAGTGAAACTGGCTCACAGCTGACACCTTCTGAACAGCTTTGTGTGCCCTTTGACTGGGCTGGGTGACAGAAAGCATTAAATGCAAGATTAGCAAAACATTAACACTGCATAAAACAGAGTTAGCAGGTATCAGTGAACAGGGAAAGTGAGAGTAAGTAAAGTAATGCAGCAGAAAACCAGAATTTATTATAGTGACACATACAAAACCATCAAACACTTAAGAGTTTTGCTTTTCCCATACAATGGGAGGGAAAAAAAGAGTAGAAACAGTATTTTACTGCCTTTTTTTTAAACAGACTTGTTTCAGACCCAAAGAAGAACAATTATTTTTATTGTGCAATAATGTTTAAAAAAAGACCCACTTCAACTTACACACACAAATTAATCTTCTGCTTAATTTAGCCAGCCTTCCATCTCATGTCTCTTGCTAATCCCCTGTACTTCAAGCACCAGAGCAGCCTTGAGGTCAGTTCACAGGGCAACCAAATCAATCTGGGTTATTCAGCTCTAATCCCTCCAAAGGTGGAACAACCCAGGGCTTTTTACATTGATGGGACATTCAGCAGGTTGACCAATTTATCTCAATTTGCACTGCACATGCCTTCAGCAGGTGCTATTCTGGGCTAATCTCACATTTGTATTTACAGTCACTGGTACAAGAACATTAAGTTGCAGCACAACAATCTTCTCAGCGCTTTGCACAGCTCTGATCCTCTGCTGCACCTCACAAACAGCAGTGACCTCAGTGCTCACTGTGCATTCACCTGCTAATCCCCCCTGATTTATTCACCTTCAGGAACAGGTAGAATTAAAAGCCATTTGACTGTCTTTGCACAAGTTCACAATTCAAGTGGCTGAAGAGGTCACCCTCCCAAAGAGGGTGCAGAAGACTTCTTGCTGCTCCCTTGGTAAAAGGGCCCCAGCTCAAGTGCAGAGCAGACTCTGCTGTGTGCCCTGGAACAGCTGCTACAGAAAGGCACCTAAAAGGCATTTTCTGCTACAAAAACAAAGATATGGCAGCAGTGTTTCAGAAATTAATCACACTACAGAAGGGACTGTGTGTGCTTGGAGGATAACACACCTGCTCCTATTTAGAAAGATCCCTGGGTATGCAATCTGGAGAAATAACAACTGAGACAAGCCTCAAGCTCTTAGCTGAGAAAAATAGTTCCCCAGTAACACCTGATCATACAATAGATCACAAAGCATAAACCCACAAGCTGAGAGAAAAGTCACGAAGCAGTAAAATGAGAATATGAAAGGATGAAATCATACCATAGGCAGAGGTAAGAGGGATAAAGATCAGATACAAAAAGCAAAAGAACTTAAAGCCATCCAAGAGCAAAGAATTACAAAGGGGGAAAAACAACAGAAAATAAATCCCAACACATTCTACAGATAGACTACAGGAGAACAACACACAAACTTGGGACTTCTGAAAGGGCAGATATTACAATCAAAGTGTAAACTCACAGACTCTGAGGAGATTTTCTTCAAAAGCTCAGGCCCTGGGGTTCCAACGAGTCTCAAAATGAGCTTCAACTGATCAATATCTAATGATGGACCATAAAGGAAAATGCTGGGAGAAATCAAAATGAAAAGTGCAACACATCACCCTAGTAATGTTGAAAATTAATTCCTGCCAAGGCCTTGACTGAACAGCTATTTTAGCAAACCATATTCATTCCTCTTGTTTACAACTGAATATAACTGAGCTCCTTCTGTATCAGCCAGATTGAACATCTTGTCTACAGATACCCCACATGCATTGAACTGGGAACTGCATCCTGAACTATTCTGGAGCAGAAGTCTTTTGCCCCACTGGCAAAGGCTGAATTTCCACACTCCCTTCACCCCCTCAGGCCCCACACCAAGCTGCAGTTAGCAGGATTAGGTTGTATTAGTGACAGCTGAAGTAAAGCAGAAGGCTGGAAAGGGTAGGCACTCACATCAAGAAAGTCAAGGCTTTTTGGGAACACCTTCCAAGCTCTCTCTCAGCCACTTCTAAAGCTCAGAAGGTGAGGAAATGATTGGACCCTGCTGATTGCCTGCAGCATCACTGACACAGGCACACCCTGCCCACAGGCACACCCTGCTGCAGCTGGCACAGGCTCCTGCCCTGGCACCGGCTGGGCACCAGAGCACCTGAACATCCCTCCTGCCCTGCAGACCTGCTGGAGCAGCAGGGACACAAACAGAGGCTCAGGTTAACACATCTCAGGGTGGAACACTGCAGCTGCAAATGTTTCTGCAGGAACAGAGCTCCCCCAGGGCACAGCCTGAGCTGTCCATCCCAACAAGGCCTAGGTGACAAAACACACAACTGAGGGGGGAATCCATCAATGACACTTTTATGACTAAATCTCAAGACTCTAAGGACACACAGAGCCTCCTTTTAAAACCACCAGTGCATAATCTCCCCTCCTCCATGAATTATCCTCCACAGGGATTTCAGACTGTCTGGAATGTTTGTATTTGCCTTGAAAATGATACCAAAGTAGCTACACAATTTTTTTTTTTAGACAATCTTGTTTTCTGGGATCAATGCCTTCCTGATGGCTTAAGATACAGCTGGAGTTCCTTCTTAGGGTATCTTTTAATTTGAGTACTACAAGAACTTCAAGAATTGTCACCTGTTAAAAAACCCCTAGAAAACAACTCAGAATTCCTGTAATACTGGCAAACTCGGTATGAAAGAAATCACCAATGCTTTGCTAAAAGCTCCATCTTTTGAGGTAAACTTTGGCCTAAAGTTTTATCTACCAAATTAAGAGCCTGGGAATTAGCACTTTGTCAGAACAGCTGAATTAATTTTTCACTTGTAAAGTTACTTGGCAAACTTCTAGCTACTCAAAACATTCAAAATCTTAAGAGTAAACCCAATATCTAGTTGGATTTAGCACAGCTGAATTGCTAACTCTGCTTAAAATGAGATGAGAATATGCACTGCTGCAGAAGAATTAGCAAAGAGCACTCCAGTAACCTCAACTGGCTCATTTAAATTAGATTTTCTTCAGAGCCATTTAAAACAGTCCTTACATCTTTCCCTTATTCTTGTGCAAGCAGCAGTGCAAATTTTAGAGTGCTAACATGCCACATTTCAAATTTAAATTTAAATATTAAAGTGATTTAAAGGCATTTAAGAACCTTTGCACTGGTGTGCCAAGTATTGCTGCCCTGTTTGCTAGTGGAAGATACTTCTCAGAAAAAACAAAAAAACCCCACAGAATATGGAAACTGGCACTGCCAAAACCCAATCCTGCTTCTGATTTTAGGCCTGCCATCTCTACCCTGCTGAACTGAGCATTCTTTAACTACAGGGCCCATCACATCCCAGAGAAATGAGCCACAAGCAATTAAAGACAGGAAAGATTTAGTAAATACAAAGCAGAAGAAAAACACCACACGTGCATGGAGAAGGAAAGCACAGCATGCAAACCCCATGTGCCATCTTCAAGGTACACCTAAGGACTCATGAGGGTTTCTAAAATTCAGAAAATAACCTGCTATCACCCCCAGCAGCAAATCTCACAAGATTGCAAGAGCTTATCCAGGCAAAGCAAAGTTCCAAGTTGTTTTAGCTGCCACCACAAGCAAGAATAAAGTGTATCAGAAGAATATGTCATTTCAGACTGGTTAGTTATCATGGAAGTTTCATAATACTGAATAGTAATAAAAACACTCTTCAGCGTTTAAGGGAACACAGTCAACTTTAAACATACAGAAAAAGCTCAACTAGTACAAGAGAAATCTAGATATTCTTATTTTTAACTTTATATGATTTTATGCAAGTCAAATATTCAAACAAAGGCGACTTTCCTACTTACTTGTATGAATCATTCACATTACAAGAGCTGTAAAAATTTAATATATGTGACAGATACAACAATGCCAGCAAGAAAGCCTCAGCTAAGCCTCCCTTGCACAGAACTTGTTGAGTTGGAAGGGACCCACAAAGATCGGAGTCCAATGCCTGAAGGACTCTGATTTTCATCACCTCCTTTTTTGGTCTCTGACTTCTTTCCCACAATCTTGATTCCCTTCCCCATCTCCTGGCAGAGATTTTACCAGTATTAGAAATCCATCTTTCATCCAAATGCTTCTACCCATAATTACAATAGCAATAATTCAATTATATGACATTCAGTTGTAAATTAGAAGTATTTCAGCAATTCTACAGAGCTAAGCCCAAATTAACTGCAGTTGTTTTTTTTCCTAAGAGTATCTCAATTCTTGCTTGAAGTCAATGACAGCTGTGTTTAGAATCTCTATAGATACAGAAGTTTAAACTCAACATTCATTTATCAGAGGCATAATCATCACAGACAGCATTGAAAATCATCATTTCAGAGTCCAACTTTATTACTTACCTGATGGAATGAACTCACAGCTTACCTGCACTGACCAGGAGCATGCCCAGGCTGTATAAAGAAATATGTGATGGACTGTAAACATCAGAGCATTTCTGCCAAATCCTTGGTGAAAGGGACCAACACTTCAAACAAGAACCCTCTGAACAGGGGGATGATCATCCTGAGAAGCCATTACATGCCCTGTCACTCTAATTTTGGAAATGTAAGGCTACACAGTCGAGAAAATTTACATCTTGAGACCAAAAAGCAAAAACTACTTCAAATTTTCAGTTGTGAAACAGGAGCAGTTTCCAGCAACACCAAGTCACATTGCCTCCAACTACACAGGGAATGTTCTAGAACTGCAGTGGATTTGGATACAGCACATCTTTGGCTACTGGACACAAGGCAAACATACCTTAAATTATTCATGCTAATATTAATTCCAAAGCCAGTAAATCAGCAATTGTACAGTGACACTACAGGAGGAACAAGGAAGGGCCTCTGCAAATGTGGGTACAATGAAATTATTGTTACCCAACAGGATCCAAACCTGGAAAACCCCTTCAACTCCCTCCTGAAATAATGCACATATGAAGATTTCAAAGAGCCTTCCAAGACAGAAAGAAGCTAGAACTGACATCTTAATCCCGTTTCTGTCTTTAGCTGTGACAAAACTGGAGTGAAAGCTGCCAGCCTGGGTCCTCTCCAATCCAGGCACAAAGATTCAGAACCAACCCTGCTCCCCTTTCAGTTTTAACATCATGTTCAAAAAGCACAAAGTGAGGAACCACACAGAGGGACTGCAAGAATGACAGTACTACAAAGTTTTGTCTAAGATAGGAAAGGATTGGCTCTGTTTTTCTTAAATCTAAGCCACTCAGAACAGAAAGAACATTTAATTAAAAAGCATTGCTGCCATTTGCAAAAGAAATTGAGCATTTAAAGTAAATCATCACAAGCATCTGCTGGGAGACATAAATTAGTCAAGTACCTTATTATAATAAAGCAAACAAATTAGATCCTAGAAGTAAACTTCATTTTGCATTGCAGATATCAGTGGCTTTAATTTACAACTAAGAACAGAGTTGGAGGAAAAACTTCTCAGACTCAGAAGAATCACCTTTTTGTTCAATTCATAAAAACCACAAAATAAATCAAAATCATGCAGCATTTCTCACACATTACCAATCCTATTACAAATATTTTAGTTGCAAGCATCAAGCTCTTTACAATCTGAAGTGTCACTGTTGCTAGGGTCAAATAATGGCAACAGCTTATAGGCTTCTGCTTTGTTTGAATGAACAATTCTTGGTATCTCAGTTTTTCTTAAAAGAAACAACAAAAAAAAAATCTTTTCAAACCAACCTACACACGCTGAATCAACAGATAAAAATATACCAGCTTTTGTTCGATTCAGTTTCTGTCTCTGACAACAGAAAAATACACCAGAGATGACTACACAACACAGTACAACAAATCCAAAAAATGTAGAGAGAAATTATAAGATGGAGTCAAGCAGAAAGAGAGGAGAGGATGAAGTTAAAGGACACTGAAATGGGAGTTTTGGAACACAGATGCTTTCTGAAAAGAAATTAAACAGAAGGCAGCAATTCCAACACCAGCTTTCTTTTCATCAAGTGCTAACATACTTGAATTAACTGACATAAATACTAACAAATTAATAAAAGTTATTAAAATGAACAAACTGGTTGAAATACTAAACTTTGGTAAAAGGTAGGCAATGTAATTTTCTCTGGCAAATTAAAGCCCAGTTTCTAGGCAATGAAAAATCTTTCCAGTATAAATTACAACTCAATCTTGTGGGGCTGAACAAAAATCTTAAGTGCAACAATTTGCATCATGTCTCACTTACAGTTTCCTGGGAAAATATAACCAAACCTCACAAAGTCCCCTCAAATTTGCCAAAGTGTCCTACCCAGTCCACTTTGATGAGGCAAAAAAAATATTTTGGAAAGATCTTAGTCAAGGTTGATTTTTCACATCAGTACAAGCACAGTGTGAAAAAAATTCCCAGTCTGTTTACAATCAAGCATGGAAATGGAACCTAAATATTTCAGAGCAATTTTAATGAGAACTTTGGCACTAAAGAATCTGCAAAGCCACTGCTTTCACAGCCAGGATACCTCCAGGATAAAAGAGAGGCCAGAAGGGAATCACATTTGTAAGAAACCTGCAGCATGAGAGGATTCTTGGCAGACATCCATGCAAGTGTTAACTAAAAACTCAAGTAATAAATTTAAATAAACTCAAAGGAAAGTAACAGAAGCAAACAGTATGTAAATCTAGTGATGACAACAGACAATAAAGAGGAACAGATGTGCAATAAAATCAAGAACTCACCTCCTTGTACTGTAAGTAAAAGAAGCCATTAATTTAAAAGCAAATGAATGACAGTCCATAACTAAACCCAGAACTTATTTTCTTGTCAATTATGTGAAAATGAAGAAATTCCTTCTAAAGGATACGGTCTGTGCCAGGGAACAATGTTCTTCCAGTCAACAGCTCAGCCATAATGCATCCCACTGACCAAATATCAACTGAACAAAAGAAAACAGAAAAGAAAACATGATGCATAAAAATACAGTCTGAGCAGAACCATGCCATCCAACCAGTGCAAACAGCTCCATCCTTCATCAGCCTCGTGGCACCGAAGCAATCTGAAATACACTGCAAGCTGACTGTACTGTTCTGTGTCATCTAAAACTTGTACAAATAACAGAAATCAAGATCAGGCAGCTCTTCCTTCCAGACTATAACATGACCTGAACACCAAAGAGCTGGGGAGGAATCTAAACCATCAAAGAGGAATAAACCTGCAAGAGGACTCTGAGGAATTGGTTTGCATGTGGCTTTATCTAAATACTACCCAATATTGCACTGAAGATATTCATACAAGAGGGGAAAAAACCCCATAGGGACTGATATGTGAAACTGGGGTAGCACATCATTTTCTTTGGTACTCTCCAGTACAAGAACTGTTCTCAGACTGATTTTCTTCTCTGAGCCTGATCTGCAGGAATTGCTGGAGAGAAGATACTGAAAGCTGTGAGGTGATAAATCTGTGAGGAAGTGACTAACAGGACAGGAAAGGCTGAGAGATTTATCCACTTTTTATCATTTCCTCACACTGTAGCTCCAGACGTTCTCCTCAACCAGACACATTCCAGGCACTTAATTTAAAAGCCACTCTGCTAGGAAAAGCAAGGGCTAAGTGCTGACAGTATTTTGCTGATTGCAGTTTCAAAGGTTCATTTAAAGAAGCCTGGTGAATGCTATCACAGTGATTCTTAACTTCCATCTGACAGTCTGTGGTTCAAATACCAACTCTGAAGCATAATTACCAAGAGTGCCAGCTTATGCAATCAGATGAAGAGGAAGCATGTGCAAGGAAAATCTTTTTTTTTCTCCCCCTCACAATTCAGAAATTTGACAAAACAGAGGGTTCTTGTGCTGGCTAAAGGCATTACCTGTCTGGTTGTAGTGCATCCAGTTGAGCATGATCTCAGGAGCCCTGTACCACCGGGTGGCCACGTATCCTGTCATCTCATCATCCGTGTGCCGGGCCAGCCCGAAATCCAGGATCTGCAAACACAGAACACCAACACTGCAGGGCAACAGTGCAAGCTGCCCAGCACAAACAGCCAG
Organism: Sialia sialis; assembly: GCA_009812075.1. Classification (NCBI taxonomy): domain Eukaryota; kingdom Metazoa; phylum Chordata; class Aves; order Passeriformes; family Turdidae; genus Sialia; species Sialia sialis. Next base: position 829,159 of record VRYO01000254.1, read on the forward strand.
GCAAGCACTCAGCTGGGGACAGGAGAGGTGTGAGAGCTGCAAAAACACATTATGAAATCAAATTTCACAACTTGGGAAAAGACACTGGGCTAGAACAGCGTAGGACTTGACAATCAGAATTCTGTCTGGGTATCTTGTCTCCAAAACAAGTAAACACAAACTAAAGCTGTTAACTCTGCACTTTCATGATGATTCACAAAAAACACACAAAACCCACATCCTTACAACTCTACAGCTGGGAAGCACGTTATTACTTTTCTATGAAAGTATTTTCAAAAGGAATTGTTTTGACACTTAAGTTGCAAGGGACATTCACTCAACTCTCAGTCAAACAAAGCAGATTTTTAAATTACATTACCTTTAGCTCACAGTCTTCATTAACAGCTAGGTTACTAGGTTTTAAATCCTAAAAAATTAAACATCAGCATTAACAGTGGAATATGTGTTGTCTCACGAGTCTGAAGTAGATAAAATTGTAAATGGAGGTGAAAATACAGATTCTAACTGAGTGCAAATACTAACTGTGGATAGATTATTTTATCAGAGTCAATAATCTCTCCTGTGGTTCTCAGATGTGTCACACATAATAAAAAATACAACACTGGTGCTGCATATTTGTATTAAAGAGAAAAGCTAATTCACAAAGGAAAATTATGGATCTTGACAACCACTTCCCCGTTCAATCTTTTTACTACTTAACCAAAAAAATTCTCACAAAATTTTCTCTTGTTTCTCTTGGTGCTACATTGTAGAAGTCTATGCTTTATTTTTTAACAATTGTTTGACTACAGGAAACAATTTTAGAATGAATACTCACCCTGTGTATTATGTCAGCTGAATGGATGTACTGTAAAATAAGATGACAAAATTTATGTAACAGTCCAAGCAGCCACCTCTTCATTTCTTCCCTAGAAAATACTGCCCTACCCCAGCCCACACAATTCAGATGCTGCAGTCTGGCTGCAGAAGGAAGCAGCTGTGTGCCTGTGGGTTCCAGGTGGGTGTTCCAGTTTGCCTCTCCTTAGGAACACCCTGGAGTGCTGCCACCCCAGTGGAACAACACAAGTAAACAAAAACTGAAGAAATGGAAAATTCATAGCAAGAGCAGGCCAGAGGGCATCACAGTTCATCATTTTCAGACTCTGCCCATAGGAACACATAAACATTATAGGTAACCTCACTGATGCAGAGCTCCAGAGAAGCAGAAGTGAAAGAACAATAATAAAATGTTATTCTATAACACTTGAGGGAAGTTACAGAAGCCTCTCTGTGCACTCATTGAATCTCTGAGGATGTAGCATTCCCCAGGAACCTCCACCCCCATGGTGAGCTGTCCCCATCCAGGGAGGACAGGAGCACTCACCTTCAGGCCACGAAGGATCTGGTAAATGAGAAACTGCACGTGGTCATCAGTGAGCTTCTGGCATTTCACAATGTTGTTCAGGTCTGCTCCCATGAGATGTGTCACCAAGTACCTGGGAACAAAAGCACACACGTGGGCTATGAAGCAATCTCTTGAATAGGATTAGGATAAATATTCCCTATAAATCTCCAGTAGCAGAGCTGACCGTCCCAAAGCATGTTGTTCAATGAAACACAGATGGTACACTTTAAATAATGTAGCAAATCAGTGCAGTGATTCCAACAGCACTGGGCAGTACACAGTTCCACCAATAGCTTAGGATTTACTATGGCTTTGTGCTGAAATTCAGGATTATTTATGAGTGATAGCAGACAGAGACAAATATTTCTGTCATAACCTGGGAGGCATAAGGAGATAGAGAAGACATTTTGTTGCAATCTTCAGAGAAGTTACCTACACATCATTGAATTCTTCTAGAGATTTGGCAGGGGTGAACACATCCAACAAGCCAATCACCTAAACAGAAAACAGTGAAGAGAAAAGCTGTGAAATATATTTATAGCATACTATGATACAGTTACTAAGATCCTTTGTGGCACTGAAGTATTTATTGCAGTAGATGTTTCGTTTCCATCTGTTCAGTGCTGTGCTTTATGCAAGCTAACAAGGCTCCTGGAACTTGAAAACCTGAGGCAGACACACGTGAGAGCTCTGCAACTCCATTTACTGCTCAAACCATCATGATCTAGATACAGGATATAAAAAACACCTTATGTCCAAGCCTCTTAAACCACCACACCTTCCATATTTGCTGGTGTGTTCTGTGCCACACAAAACCAAATGTGTTTTTTCAAAATTAATATCTGAATAGGCAAGTCAGTATGCCTGCCTGAAGCAGCTCTGATCATCTCTGCATCTGCAGGATTTTTAAATCATAACCTAGATACACTTCCCACAGATAAATGACGGTATGATGAACTGATAATGTATCTCTTTATATATATATATAGATCTGTAAAAATGGCTTAACTTCCTTTTATTCTTATGATTATAGATACATAGGCTCTTTGCAATGCCAATTAAAAAATATTAATGAATCTCAATGAAACTAATTTTCATTGCTTAATCTTATTAAGGTTTTTTTGGTGTGTGTCAATAGATAAATCAAAGCTCTCCTGCTGGAAGAATATCTCAGGTATGAGAAAAGGTCCAGAAAGACTCCTGAGTACTACTGGGGTTTTTACAAGGGCATGCCATGATACAAGGGGCAATGGCTTTCCACTGAAAAAGGGTAGATTTACATCAGATACTAGGAAGAAATTCTCCCCTGTGAGAGTGGGAGGCCCTGGAATGGATTCCCAGAGAAGCTGCGGCTGCCTCATCCCTGGAAGTGTCCAAGGCCAGGTTGGACAGGATTTGGAGCAGCCTGGGACAGTGGAAGGTGTCCCTGCCATGGCAGGGGGTAGAACTGGATGATCTTAAGGACCCCTTCCAACCCAGAGCATTTGATATTTCTATGGATATTGAGCAGGATCAGAAGTTACCTCTAGTGCTGAGACAATGGTTTCACACAGGAAGAATTACTGACAGGAACACACACGTGCATCACAAGCTGCAGAAATGTGAGCCACAGTAAAAGCATCAAGATGATTTATGGGGTAGCAGCTGCTGACTGCAGTGGTCAGAAACCACAGCACACAACCTGCCACAGCAGAACTTCTGAACAGACCAACCAAGGAGATCCTTGCAGTCAGATCATGCTTGCTTGGCTTTTTGTCCTAGGTAACTCTCCTGGCTTTACTCAGCTATGTCCAAAGAATATTTCTCTTCTGCCAAGCCAGGGTTTGCTGGGACAAAAGAAATCAAGAGCCTTCCTTTCTTCTTGATGTTGTGACTGGGTATGAGAATTTTTGCTTCACATACCACATATAAATATGTTGGCATGTTAATGCCACACACAGAGAAAAACTGGTTAGGCAATTGTCTTCTATATGAAATAGAAGCTTTATCAAAAAATAGTTCAACATAACATTTGCCACCTTCTGGTTTGTTTCCTTGTTGATGATTAAAGTGGATGGCTCGTATGAACAGCCATCTAATTTCCACCCCTTCATCACCACCCCTTTTTTCCTCCCTATTTTACCCACAGGAATCTAATGAATGTCTGCTTCATAACTTTCTGACACGGGCAAGCCAGAAAAAAAAAAACAAACTAAAAACAATCTTTGGGATTTTCTTTCTTTAAATAAATGCTTAACGTAACAAAAACTGCAGTTTACTACATGTAACCAGGAGAATGTGACACCACCTGTGTCCCAAATCCTTATAAATTTACTAAAAAGCAATTTTGAGATTATTCTAGGAAATATTAAGATTTTTTTTAATATGAAATTGGTTATTGGGGGGATTTTTTGGGAGGTTGGGTTTGTTTACTGCATGATATCCTACATCAACAGAAATCAAGCAGTTTTGTTTACTGCATGATATTAGAGACAAGCTCTAATACCTTGGACTACTGCAAGCTTTGCATTTAGCATTAGGGAAAAACCACATGCACCAAGTTATTGAAAAGCAATCGTGCTGGGTGCTCAGCCCAATGTCAGGAAAGCGTTTCCCAGCCCCTCCCTCACTCACATTTTCGTGTTTCATGTGCTTGAGCAGCCGCAGTTCCCGGTACGTCCTCTTGGCGTGGATGATGGACTGGAAGGGCCGCGACAGCTTCTTCACAGCCACCCGCAGACCAGTCTTTGTGTCAAAGGCAGAACTGCAGCAGAGCAACCAAAGCAGCAAAAATCAGCCTTCAAATCCACACTTCTAGACAGAGTTATGCAGACACTGAGTTAAAGGCAACATCATTTCTCCAATGGAAATGGTTTCTAGGTATCCATAACCTGCACGCACACAAAATCCCCACATATTTACACAACTCTTGGTTTCTGCAGAAAATGTTTAACACATGAGTCTTGTCCACACAGTAAAGGGAAATATTGTAGAAAAAAAGGGAAATATTTATGACTTTGCTGTCTGAAGTGCTCTCAAATGTAATTATGCACTAAAACTCTGGAGAGAAGAGTACTTGTAAATACTATCACTGTTCCTAAACACACTTTTAAACACCACATTTGATCACTAAATGCTATGCTCAAAATACTATTTTCATGGTTGAAATCCATACAAGAATCCAGGACTTGTGTCTAATAAAATCAGTTATGACTGCTGTTAATCATAACTGAAGCTGAAATTAAATTTCTTTGGTAAATCCCATGCAATCACCAAGTTCTGTTACACAAAAGTGCTGTGAGAAATGATATGCAGCTATACAGTATCAAAACTTGTCAATTTAGCAGAAACTTTGGACATACAAATTATATATTTTTCTTAAGAGTCCTTGAGGACTTATTTAATCCTATTCAGTAACTAAATATATATATATATGTTACAGTAAAATTATATTTTAAGTAATTCTTTATGCAATTTATAAAGCTCTGGTCTGTCAAAAAGGAAGGAGGAGGAGAAAGAGGATGTGAAATCAACACCCAAGTCAAGACAACAAATATGGGGAAAGTATGGAATGTAAAGAGTCATACAAGGACAATACTGGTTGATTTTCCTGTTGCATTTATGATTCAGGTGAATTCCTGATTCCATTTAAAAGTGAGTATGCACTAGTTCTTGATAAATATCAAGCAAAAAGGAATGCTATGTATTTATAAAGTGTGAACTATAAAGTTTAACTAACGAAGCTCAAAACCAATGCCAAGAGCAGTCCTGGAATAAACCCACAATTCCATATGCAAACCACAACACCCACCCCAGCAAAGGAGCTACTTGAAATAAATGCAGCTGTCATTTACTTTTAAAGCAAGCATCAAGAATTAACCTGTAAAAAGACTTATCTCAAATTTGCCCAGTTTCCAAGGGATTGGATAAGTGAGGTTTATGAGAAATAGAAAAAAACAACACCAGCACCCTTCTGAGAGCAGTGACCCTTTCCCCAGGCCTGGCAGGGAATGGAAAATCCCTCTGTGCACAGTGGAAGAAAATCATCTCCCTTTCTATAAAGGGCATGCACAGAGTGGAAAGAGCTCTCTGGAAACCACACAGGAGTACAGCAGGTCACAGGAACAGCAACCTGCCAGAGCTGAATTACTCAAGCTGCATCCAAAAACACCCACTGGCAACTACTTCCACATGCAAGTCATCCTTCATGCCTCAGCCTGGCACACAAAAGAAGCCATCAAGCACTCATTTTTAATGCTGATTTTAAGTTCTCAAGTTTTCACCCACCACTAGAAAAAAAAAATATCCATATTTAAATGGCAACACTTCATGAAATTTAGTATTCAATTTTTTTTCAGCCTCAGGTAAAATTCACCATCTTGCAATATACAAATACCTCTGGTTCAGCCTGAAATTACTTGCCAGTGTTTTACTGTACATGAGGTGTTTTCTAGGACTTAGAGCAAAAATAAGAGTAGTCATCATCATTCAGCACATGCTGTTATAAATCAGTCATGGATCTTCACCAGTTTCCAAACATTTCAGGTACAAAATGCAGCAAACACCAGTAACTCTCATCTTGCAAAGAAGGGGATCCCCTGCATCTCACAGCTCCACAGACAAATTTCTCTTTTGCTTCCCAAGATTTTGAGATTTCAGAGGCATCAGGCATAAGATAAGCTACTGCAGGATTCAAATGAAATTAAATTTCACTTTTTGCTTTCATATTACATTTTTTGGGGTCATATCAAGTCACTGTGCTGTTGTAACAGCTGTACAAGTTCCAAGGGAATTGCAGTCAGCAGTACTGGTTAAACAGCACCATGCACAAGCCCAGGAAAGAAAATTCTGTGTAACTGCACATTCACAATCTAGACTTAAAGTCAGGACACAAAGTTTGGTCATATTTGAGGCCTAAAGACTATTTCCCCACAGATAAAATCATGCTGAGTAATTTTCTGCCAATACAGATCACTGGCTAATGGTTCCTGCAGAGCTCCAGAGCAGCTGTCAGCTGGAGAACATTTTAAAGAACACTAAGCTGCCTTTCATCACAGACTTTAAACAGCTGCATTACACTGATCATATTTCAGCTAAAGAAGCCCAATTAGGAAAAAATTGCATGATCCACAGTTTTAAATCCCTTTTAAAACAAGATCAGCACAAATTTAGAATTAATCACACTTTTTTTTAACCTCTTACACAGTACTGTGCTATGGCAAATGAACTGCATCCACCTCACCCTAAGCGAGCTAAAATTACAATTCTGATCTAACCTGAATTGAATCCAGAACATAGGAGGTAAAAGAAAACAATTATTTTAGAGAACCTATCCACTGACAGTAACATTTGAAGCAGTCTGAGCAACTGCAGTATGCACAAAGTTACTTATGAGCACAATTTATTCAAATATTAGCTAATCAGAACACTGATTTTTGTGCAAAGGCTATTTTGTTAAATATATGCTGCTCATTGTTAGTGCCTCTGCAAACACCCAAGCTAACTGAATCTCCTCAGTGCCACCTCTGTAGTTAATTTATGCACTCCTAATCAGACAGAAATACACAGTTAGTACCTGACAATTCATTATTGACTTCTGTACCTGCACTTCAGTCATCACCCACCCAACCCATGAGAAAATCAAATATTCTCCTGTGCTAGATTAGCTTCTGCTTCTAAGAAAGCTGCAATAAAAATCTCCCAATAGCACAGATCTGCTCTCACTAATTTCCCTTCTTAATATTCCAAGTTCCTCTACAGCCCAACCTCCCTGCCAGCACTTTCAGAGCTCTGCTCACAGCTTTTCTGTGCCTGCCCTTCTCCTACTCAACTCCCCCTTCCTCACACATCTTCTGCCAATCCTTCCTGTGTGCCTGCTTCATCCCACTCAGTTTTACAGCTCTGTTCCTATCACTCCTCACAGATCTGCCACACCTCACTGGAGGAGCAGGCACCTGTCCCTCCAAGCACACACAGCATTTGGAGGCACTTGCACATTCTGAGAAGGGATTAGGAGAAAATCCACAGAGGAACTGTTTCTCCAAAGGTGATATTTAGGGTCATTTCATTTCCTCTTCAGTCTAGTGTTATAAAATTTCTTAAATCTATAATATTTTAGGGAATTCTCACAGTATCTAAGAAATTCAGATTCAAACTTAGTACGACTGTGGGTAGAAATAAGAAGAAATAACTTGTTTTGGAAGGCTGTATCACCTGACAGTCTATTTTAAAAAAAGTTTAAAAAATCTTATGCAAGATTTTGAGGAAGAGTAAGTCTTGGGTGTTCAATCCTTTCCAAATTAAGACAATACAGAGAGATTGCAAAGCAATTAAACCAAAGGCATCAATGCAACAAAGAACAGCTGCAAAAACATAGCAATGAAGTAAACTAAGAGTATACTGAATGTGCTTCATGATGGCAGAAATTGTGAAAACACCATTTTGCTTAGCTCAGAGCTGGCTGAAGTGATGCCAGGAGTCGAGACTTCCCTCCAGCACAGGCAGAAATGAAGCAATGCTCCAAGTGAAGTGTGAGTCACCAATCAATCCCATCCCTGTTCAGCAACTTCCCACTGCAAGATGCTGTGTTGTCTAGGCCCCTCTGCTCCTTACATGAAATATTACAAAATGGATCTATCAGGAATCCTTTTCTCTTTTCAGTGTAGGCCAGGTTACAAAAGCATGCAAAAGACTGTGTTGTATAAATACACAAAATGTTGCAAGAATGAATGAAACAGCATTTTATACAACAGATGCCATGACAATTGTTATGTGCCTTAGGAAGAATTAATCTGAGGATACCTTCAGATTTTTCTCAAAGTTTTGGAACTGAATCTCTACTTGTATCTCCAACACCTGCAGTTTTTAAAAACTGGATCCTGAAAAATACCTGAGCTGGCCATTTGAAGCTCATTCTTCCAACACGGCAGTATTTCTTCTCACTTCAGGCGGGTGTCTCAGGATGCCTGCAGAAATTGCCTCTCCTCCATCCCTGACTGCACAAGTCAGGTTTGTGTATCAGGGAGTTCCAAGCCACACTCACAGCACATTCAAAGCAGCCTACAGCAGCTCCACAGTTTAAGTGACTCATCTGGCAGCTTAATGCTTTCTTTTTTATTCATTTTCCCCTCCACTTTCTGGAGGGTTCTCATTTTCAAATGCCTCATTTTGACAATTTAAACAACAGAGCATTTGATAACATTTGAATATAACAATGCAGTGAATATACATGAAAATATATTTATCCATTTTAATGATTGTTAAAACACCTCTATGCACTATCCCAACAGGCATACACCAAACTCCAAATTAAATGAGGCAGCTTTTTACTGGAGAGAAAAAATAAATCTCTAAAGGGACGAGAGCAGAACAAGTCCTTGCAGGATTACCCTAAATAATATGCATCACCACTTGTAGCTTAATAAACTTCCATAAACATGCAAATGTTTTTGTTGTTTTTCTTGAATTTTTCAATTCTGACATATTTTCCATATCACTATCTCTTTTCAGAAAACTATTTTTAGAAGAACACAGAGGAAGTCATTAACATGGACTGTAAAACGACTCTGTGCCACATGTCTGAAATTGCTTCCAATACAAAACTGTTTCACTTGGTCTGAACAAAGTTGCACAATCTTCCAAAGTTTTGACACAGCAAAACAGGAAATTCACGATGCAAACTCTTTAGTTACTGGTTGAAAACAAATTTTGCAAGTACTGCATGTACAATGGAGATTGCAGGGAGGGAGAAAAGAAAATAGGAGTGGGATATATGATGTAGGATTAATCTTAAAATACAAAGGACAAGGCATTGAGCAAATTAATTTCCCATTATATTTCAGGAGTTGCATAACTCTGTGACACTTACAGGGGTATTTATCAGCTGTGTCAACAAAGTCCTTCTTTCACCAAAAGAAACCTGTCTATTCTTCAAATCAAAATCATTCTATAATTATATTTAAAAAAAAAAAAAACAAAAAACCACACATCAGCAAGTATACTGGTTATTCTTGCTACAAAATTGATCAGCCTGGTTTACTTTGATGAAATGCAAGCCTCTGCACACCTCAGTCATAGCATTTTAAAAAATGCATGTTATTTAAGCTCAATCTACCAACAATTTTATAACAGGTTAAGAGCAGCTGTGTATTTAATTAAAACTGTAGCACATGCAAAACAACTTATTTTCTTTACTAGCAGAATGCAGCATGTGTCCCTCCTTATGATAAAATTGATATCCATAACGTAAATTTGCATATTGTGTTAATAAAAACATATGCATGCATGCTTGAACACAAAGCAGCTTTGTAATTATGCACCCATACCTCAAACTTCTGCTCATACTTGGCCAGAACCAAAGAACACAGGATAAAAACTAGAATGCCCATGTGGAAGATGTTACTTAATCGAAGGAGGCTGTAATCTGTGAACACTTTACTAAATGAGTGCCAAAGTCTACAATCAAACTGATTCAAACACTACCTTGTCTTTAAGCTTCAGCAAAGTATGCAGCTCTATTTATGTTTAATGATCCACTGCACTTCTGCAGAGAAGCTACAAATTAAGGCTGTATTGTATCTCACACTGCTTTGTTCCTACTGGGTAAGCATTAAAAACTAAACTCTTCGAGCTCCCTGTATTTCTGCAGGTCTCATAGCAGGACTTTACTCTCCCAGGGAGCACATGCTGCAGTAATTCTAGAGCAATAAAACGAGCCTTCTTTCATCTATTATTGCCAAGAAAATATTGGTGCTTTTAAATCCACTCCAACAAGTCAGGGACACAAAAACAGCTCTCACAGCATTCTCACCACCTCTTGCCTACCAAGGATTTCCAGATTAAAATACAATTGCTTCAAATACAATCTATCCTTCAGGTCCAGAAAGAAACGGGGACAAGTGCTGCCAAGCCCTCAGCTCTGCAAAGCCAGCAATGGGGGGTTCAGCAGGCTCCATCCCTCTGCACTCCCCACACACTGACTGCAAGAAATGGCACTGAAATATATCC
>VRYO01000254.1:840527-861924 GCA_009812075.1 Sialia sialis
CGCTCCCGCCGCAGGTGGGACGGCACAGGCGACACCGCAGCCGCTGCCTCCGCCCCTCGCGGCACAGCCCTGGCGGAGCACCCGAGACCTGGTCCCGTACACCCCGCACAGCCCCGGGCGCCGGCTGCGGGCACCGCTGTCCCCACGCAGCCCGAGCCCGGCGCCTCCTCGGGGCTCCTGAGGGCCGCGCTCGCGAGAGCTCCGGGCCCAGGGCAAGGATGCCCCAATATGGAGCCCGCGCCGCGCGCTCTCGCGAGAGCGGCGCTGAGGGCGGCGGGGCCGGGCCCGCGCTGAGCGCGTCCCGCATTCCCCTCAGCAAGCGCCTCGCTTCTCCTTGGGCTGCTCTAAAAGTAAAAAGAAAAAGAAAATAGATAAGAAAGCTTAGCTAGGGCAGCACAGGGTGAGTAACAGCCTGCCAGGGTGTATCTCAGCCCTAGTGTCCTGAAGCCTTGCAAGCTGCTATGAATCGTTCCTGTAAATTCCCCAGGGATGTTTTGTTCCCTTCCAGGGCTGTTGGGGAGAGCTAAGTTCACACTGCACGGATTTCCCTAATAGTTTTTTGTGGGGTTTTTTTTCCGAGGATAAGCTACTTCTCAATACTTTTCAAAAGGCCTTGCAGTATCAAAGATACAGATGTGTTTGCGTTCAAGTGCATGCATAAGTCTCATGTCATTAAGTGCAGCAGGTTAAACTAATTTTGGAGTGGAAGCCATAGTGACTTCACCAGGTCGTAAGTACAGAATATCACAGCAAATAATTAATGTTAGGATTTGTGTTCAAGGCCACTTAGCTTTTGATCTCAAGCTTTAGAAAGGTAAATTGTTAGCAATACAGTGCAAGATAGGCACATTCTGAATGGGTTATGGAAGCTTGCTTTTAAAACACTGGGCTTCCCATATCAAAACTCTTCTCTTTTCTCTATACAAAGTGGCACCCTGTCCCTGGTGCTCTAAGTCATTGAACCCCACAGGAGTAAACACTTAAAAGTTACCACTGTTTGCACCTACAAAGCAGCAACTTCTTGGTGTCTTAACACCTTCAATTCACAAACTCTTTTGCTTCCTGTTAATTTTGTTGTGTGACTTTGCCTTGAAAAGGGTGATTGTGCTCAAGGATGTCAGACACACCTTGCTCTCTCTGTGGTTTAGAATAACTGGGGCATGTGTATGTGTACAAGACAGTAAATATAATGCTGGAGTCCCTCCTGTGGTATCAGAAGAAACAGGTCTCAGTGGTCATGGTTTTGTTTCTTTGTTTTAATTTGGTTTGACTATGAATATTGCATTTTCTTTCTGAATCTCTTTTTGGATCCGGTCTGGACTCTCAGTGGTTCTGCCTTTGTCTGCTCTGCTAAGTCCTCCTATGAAAGTAAACACAGGATCTCTTATTCATCATTTATTTGTGCTTTGTTTCAGTGTGTACAGAAACTTAGACTGTTATTTTGAGACCGTGACAGGGCTTGAGACTTGAGACTGAGCCACTGGGTGAGGTTCTCCAAGGTGTGGTGAGTTAATCTATCATCCTGCTGCTGCCAAAAGGGACAGGACCACACAGGGAAAGGAAAGCAGGGGAGCCAGCCTTCTCTTTCTGCATAACCAGCTCTTTCATCAGCTTAGCCATGTGCAGTACTGAAGCCTAAAGCTATGGGTCTTGTCCAACTTACACTGCTGTAAAGGAATTTTCTGGTGATAAATGCAGGCAAACAGAGCTGTAGTTTGAGTTGCTGTTGTGGTTTTTGTTTCAGTAACCGTGAAAACTTGTCAACAATGTTAGTTTCTGTAATAGTGAGATCCTTTACATTGAGCAAAAGCTTTCTCTTCCACCATTGTCTTTTTTCTTTAAAAATGCAGGAAGGAGATTGGATGAAATTCTGGAGTCACAGAAACAAAATCACTTGATGGTAAGGGTTGACTTGTGTACAATTACGACATGTGATATAGAGTTAAGAGTCTGTCCACCCAAAATTATCTGATGCAATAAAATATATATTTGCCCAGAATTCAAAGGGAGAATTTTGCTAACATTACTGGAAACTTTATCATTGCACTCAATGTTCAGTAAGAAAATCTCTTTTATTTCTTCCTCCAGCTCATTGTGTAAGAAAAATGTCTGTCTTGCTTCCTCATGATCTTTTCCCTGTTTCTTTGCCACTTCCCTGTTTCATGTGTTTTCTCTGTTCTCCATTTTGTATCCACTCATCAGCAGAGCCACCCTTGACAGTGAAATTATGGAGAGGGGCACAGCTCTATAATGTTCATGTGGGTCCCCATAGTCACTGTTCAGAGTTCAGGGATGCCAGAAGCCTCACTTATATTTGATTTGTAAATAAAAAATAAAAATTTAAAAAATCACCAACATTCAACATTGCCAGGGAATTAAAAGAGGGAAGAAGGAGCACTGGGCAGTGGGGTTAGTCAGAGTTTAGTTACTGGAAGCTCTGATTCAGACACATACATGGGAAATAAATCATGTAGGTCAAGTCCTGCTTTAACTCACTTACTAAATAATGTCATACAGGAAACATTTGTCTGGTTTTGGAGAGGTGAGATAGGTTTGTTTATTTTTGCTTCCCAGATGCAGTGTTTATATGGTTCCCTTCTAGGTCAGAACAGGAGGAATCAAAATACCATCCCCTCTTTTTCTGCAGTCTTAATTAGGTCAAGTAATTGATGTGTCCAGTGCTCTGGGCTTCTCCAGTGACAGGATATCATGTGAACAGCACACAGAGTGTTTGTGATTCATCTGAGTGGAATGCACGGGCACAGAGGTGCCTACCTGGGGCTGATGGTGTGTGCCAGCTCTGTGCAGACAGCAAGCAAAGCAAACCTTGGTGCTTGCATGAGGGCACCCAAAAGCCCTGCAGAGACAGAGGTTCTAGAAGGAATTGTGCATCTGTCCAGCTTCTCCTGTTGAAGGTTTAGGAAGATCACACTCAACACATTCCCTGTCCTAAACTGGGTGTTTTCATACTGGTTCAAAGATTGGATCTTGAGGAATCAAAATGTTGGTGTGTTTCTGATTCCTCAAGGTAAACAGAGAGAAAAAAATACTCCAGCTTCCCTTTTGTGTATCATGGTTTTGATAATCTATCTCCTGTGTGGGTTTCTGTTCTTTCTAATGTCATCAGGTTATGTGAGAGCTTTAAGCTTGGAAGTTTCCTTGAGTCATCAGCCATTTATTTGCATATTTACAGGAAAGCATCTTTCCTGTAATCAGATATTACATGGTATGATTCCAAGGACAGGACACTCCTCAAAATATAAAGTAATAGCAGCATTTTCCTGTCCCTTGTCCCTCAGGGTCTTTCTAACAGCTTTAGATCTTTCCTAGATTGTGGCACTCAGAAGTGCCCCAGCACTGGAGGTGAGAGCACAGCAGCTCAGAGCAGAGCAGGATAATCCCATCTTTGACCTGCCAGGACACTGCTGACCCATGTTCACCGTGCCATGACAGGATCCCCAGGTCCCTTTCCCAGCCTGTCCCCACATCCAGGGTTGCTCTATCCCAGGTGCAGAACCCAGCACTCGCCTTTGTTCAGCTTCATTCAGTTGCTGATTGCCCAGCCCTCTTAATTTGTCAGGCCTCCCTGAAGAGTCTCTCTGCCTGCAGGGGATTTGACAGATCTTCCCACTTTAGTGTCCTCAGCAAACTTAGTATACTTTCAATTCTCTTGTGTCCCAGTGGTTTATGAAGATGTTGATGAGAAATGGACCTAAGATGGAGCCTTGCAGATAGTATACTTTGGGAAAAAAAATTTTGACAGCTATGTCATCAAAGGAAGGTTCTTTCTAACTCTTTATGATGCTGTGCTGGCTGCTTTGGACAAGCATAAAAGGTTAGGTGAGGTAGAATCTACTGCAAAACAGTTTGCTGAAGTCTAGCTGAACAGCAGCAGAAGGTACAATATTTGGCTTGACATTTCAGCTTTCATGTTAAATTATCCTGCAAGTAACTTAAATATTGTCATGGAGCTGAGGAAATGGGCAGATCCTCCTTTGAATTCTCCATTTTTCACAAATGTAATGGATCAATAAAGCAATTTGTTGCTTTGAGTCCTGTGTTCCTGTTTGGGCAAAGACATCTTTGTGTGCAAGCTGAAAAGCATCCTGCTAAGTTTTGCAGTAGGGAATGACCTCGTTGTTGTTGTTTTTATTTGTCTGACAGAGTGAGGGATAAAAGGAGGGCAAAAACTCCAAGTTTTTTATTTCCAGAGGTTACTGCACCAACTGTCTTGGGGCTGCTGGGAAAAGGGAAGGACAGAGTAAGCTTGATTTCCCAAAGAACTGGAGTTTATGCACATGCCTTTTCTGTCAGTATTCTGCAATAATTTTTAAGCCTGGTGGCTGTCTCAGCCAAGTTTGAATAGGGCAGGTGGTTGGAAGTTCCAGGAAAAGCAATTGCTCTGAGAAAATACTGCAGCAGTTGCTCCACCTAGGGAAAGAACCCAGTCTTAGCTAATCACCCTGTGCTGGGGTCCTACACCTGAAGGAGGCAAGCAGGAGGAGAAAAACCTCCCAGAATCTGCAGGAAAGCAGGCTTCATGAGTTCTGCTGCTCGTGAAACAACTTAACTCCCTCACCTTGACATTGTACATAGCAGTCTAATGTAAGGAGATTGAGCTTTCAGACCCTTCCCCATTGTAAAAGCTCCAAGGAATGAAGGTGACAGTAAATATTCACCTTTAGTGCAGGCAGTGAGAGGGCTGGGAGCAGCCCCCAGACAGGAGGTGACTGTTTCCCCAGGAGTCCCCTTTGAGATGAGGGTGGCCTGGGAATGCAGCAGGGACCCACAGCAGCTCAGGGTGTCACCTCCAGCAGTCCCTGTGAGCTCAGGTCCTCACATTTGAGCTGTGCTTTGCTCTCACGGCAGCAGGGCCCTCTCACTGCTCAGGTGGTGTCACCTTCTTATGGAAACTGCACTTGACCACCCTGACAGTCTGGCCACCCTTGGCTAAGAGGTATATCCAACTGTAAAATGTGGCTTTTCAAGAAGAGTTAATACTTTTTCTCTGCAAAAAACTCTGACAACAAAATTCTGCATGAAGGGCAATATCAGAGATCTCATGCTGAGCCCAGAATAAAAGAGAGCCAAGTTTTTCCTAGCAGTGTGCTACTCCACCCCTTCAATTGGATTTCCAGGACCCAGGCTGGAGAAAGAGATGGAAGTATCCCAACAATCCCTGAAGGACACTCCTGGGGAATTCACATTTCAATAGAGAGGAGAAAGGTACAGTTAAGCAACAGTTCTGGTGATTCTTTATCAGCTGTTGATCCTCTTTTTATTCTTTCTGTTCCAGAGTTTGTAAAATAGCCTAACTAATGTCTCCAGAAATTCTGTTGTTCTAAACAAAGAGCAACACATTTATTTCAAGCATTTTCAAATAGATATGTTACACAGCAATGCCAAAAGCAGAGAAATTTCAATGTGTGGAAATTGCATTGTATTCAATTCCTAGTTTTGTAGGTAATTCTAACAAACTATTTGTACTTGGTTTTCAAAATTCTGTAGCAGTTTAAATGTCCTAACTTAGTACTTCTTACATATGTCTTTCTTGCTAGTAAGTAAAATGAATCTAGTGTATTTCAACAGATTACATGTAGTTTTGTTATTTTCAGATGTATTTAGAACGATGTGAGGCTTCAAAGAAAACATTTTATTACTGCTCTTCAGCACTATGCTGATGAAGTCAATATCATCAGCATAACAGGGTGTCCCTCTATCATTTCTTCCTCAGTCCCTTTCTAATCCACCAGAACTAAACCCCAGTAGGCAATCTAATGTTTTTGTTCATGTTTTTGTAGTCCTGTAGCAAAGTAGTGGAGAATGGAGGAATAGATTCCCTTTATTTTCTGGAGAGACAGGTAAATTGTAGACTTAGCTCTTAGATAAATACACTTAACACTTGAAAAAAAAATCAACTTAGTTTTATTGTCTGGAGTTCAGCTATGGAGTTTGATGCAGTAGTATCAGTATAAAAATGTGACCTAGGTTTCTGCTGAAAGCAGAAATATTTAACTACACCAGCAATACTCATCACAAGGCTTCGCCATATCCTGTCTGGAGAATTCTCTCCTGGCACAAATTGCCTTGTGTGAAGAGCTGCAGGTGAATTATTTTTGATGGATAGCCAGCACTGTGAGTGTATACAATTTAGACCCCATTTTAGGGCAAAGCTTGAATTCAAATGATGAATCCTTTGTGTACTGATCCTGTGCTCTGGGCTAAATCTGTTAACATGTGAACAGCTCTAAGTTTTGCTGCTGGGTATTTTGTGGTTTCTGGGTGTGCAGTAACAGCAAAGTGGCTTCTCTGAATTCTGTTCCTCCTGGCTGTTAAATTGTAGCAATGATGTGATGGCTAATTGGAATATTAATATTAGTTATTAAATTATCTGTGGTGTTTTTGACTGGGTTCTTCTAATATTATTTTCATTTTTTGCCATTTAAATTTCGATTGCTTCCAGGCAGTTTCTAGATGGAAGCTGCAGTACTGGAAATGGTAAAGGATTTTAGTGAACATTACTGTGTAGAGTCTCTTACTGCAGAGGAAACTGAATCCTGGAACTTCTTGGACTGAAAGACAGGAAAAACTGAAGGCCCAAATGGTATTGAGTAATTCTCAAACCACATTTGCTTCCCTGCATTGTTCTGGACAGTGGCTTCATGCCAAGCTCCTCTCAGCTCTGTTCAAAACGAGTAATGTAGAACCCATGAAAAGCATAACCCTCATTTCCAGGTTCTGTTGGCTCTCCTCTGGCAGCCTTGATTTTAGATGAAATGGATTCCTAGCAATTGGCACCATGAAAGGTCTCCACTGAAAACTTAAGAGATTTTGTTTTCATCTTGTCCAGCAAATCTTCCCTTCCTACCACAATGACTGCAGAGTTTAGCACCAGGGGACAAATCAGACGTCACAATGTCAGCATGCAAGTTATGGGTATTCATGTTACAAAACAAATATCCTGCTGAGAGAAAGTGCAGTCAGTCCTGAGCTTTTTCCCTTACAGGTGTGCAGTGCCATAACGTTTTTCCCACATACAGACACAAGGCTTCTGTGCTCAGCCAAGCACAAATCCCTGGCCATGGGTTGTGAAGTGACAAAGCACCTGCTTTATAGCCAAATATTCCACCCATACCTCTAAAACCCCACAGAAGTCAGAGTTTAAAGGCCTGTCTCTAATTTTTGTTGGCAGCCTGAAGTTCTTACCTGACGTAGTTGCAACAGCTCCAGTTGTTTTGCATGCAGCAGTTTTCTAATATTCTTCCCAGCTGGTGGGATGTCATTGCTTTCCTGGCAGGGCTGGCTGCAGAAACCCAGGCTGTTCTCCCACTGCACTGAGCTAGAAGATACAGATCCCCAGCCATGCACATGATCATTGCTGATGGTGCAGTCTGCAAATTGTTGTGGTTTTATTCCGTATCCCCCAGTCTGTTGTGGTTTTATTCACATGCTTTATTCACGTACTTCGGTACTCTTGTACACAAGTGGCTGCAGAAGACACAAAGCAGCTGAGGAACCTGAGATGTCACGTAGGGCATGGCAGGAGCAGTTCTTGGAGCCATACATGGCAGTGTGTCACTCTGCACTGGGAAGCTTGGAGGAAGGACCAGATAAACCACTTAGGCAAGAGCAGAGTCTGGGGACATTTATTCTGCTCTAAAAAACAGTGGCAGGCTGGTTGTGGAAAGATGAGCTTATCTTGGTTTAGGCCTGGCTCAACAACCCCCTTGATGGTGCTATTCCCACTGTGTTTTCTACCCCAAATTAGAAAAGTATGGAATAAACATGGCAAGGATGCTCAGTAGTTTTTTTATCTCGTTTTTGTAGCAGAACTCAGGAGGGGGCTATGTGTCCTAGTTGAGACTGCGCAAGGGAATACAAAGCCAGCCTGCACGTGCTTCACGTGGCTTTCCAAGTCCAGCCAGGTCTTTGTCATCCCCATGTGAAGAAATCTGTAGGGAACAGAATGGCCACTCAGGTGTGAGCACACACCTTTCTACAGCCAACAGAACAAGTCACTCTGCACATGGGATTAATGACAGGCTACCTATAAATTGAGATTATAATCTCTGCTCTGTTAATGTTGTGTCTTCTTTGAGGCAGGACATTGTGCAGTGCTTGCAGAGGGGGAACTCTGCCACACTTGAGGTCTTTCAGCTCAACCTTACCTTGATGACCTTTTCAACAAAGGCTGAAATTTGCCCCTCTGTTGTGTTATCAAAATCTTGTGTTAGTTTCTCACATAGAACTCTTTGCAGAACAGGCACATGGCCTAAACATCTGTTGCCTGTAGAATACAGCAACAGTTACAAATATGAAAAGGACTTTTCTGTCTTCCAAAGTTGCACATACACGTATTTGCCTTTCCATGAAGATATCCAGTGCCAAAGAGCCTAGGAGTTGGGAATGCTTTAAAATGTCCTAGAAATGAAAATTACACCAGACACAGCTCTAGCTCTGGTGTTGACTCCCTCTGTGGCTCCCTGACAGGAATAGGGGATCAGAATTCCAGACACCTGAAAGAATATGTGATGTGTTTGTGACAGAGCTGCAAGTAGTTTTGAGGAGTTTGTGCAGAAAAATTTATGTTGCTGGAGGAGACAGAGGAGTCCTGAAACCTTATTCATGAACACAGGGAGAGGCCTTGGGGATTTCTCCATGGGGTCTCTCAGATTCTTGGACAGCACAGCCTCCTTTTTATCCTAATTTTCCCAGCCTCATCACCCTCTCTCTTTCCCTATTAGATGAGATACTTGGAAGGTAAAGACTTCCCAATCTGCCTGCTGTATGTCCCCTGCATAACACACAATACATGGGCATTGAAATTAGCTTTGAGTCCACCCTGGGAGGAAAATATTCATAACCCTACTAAGTCTTTGTTATTCTTTCCAAAGTTCAGGAGTTCAGCATGACCTTGTCTGAGCAGCCCTCTGTGTCAATTAGTAACATTTTCTGAAACGGATGGTTTCTCCCATTTCTCCCTTATCTCAAAGTTTCTGGCCCTATCTACAAGCAGATTCACAGTCTAGAAAGACACATTCATCTTATTCCTTTCAGGTTAAAAGTGTCGAGAAAAACTGTGGATAGTAGAACCTACAAGATTTCTAAGATGGATACATGACTACCTTAAACTCATGCAGCAAAATGCTGTTTTGTGAATGGCCTAGTAACTGCAAAGGCTTTTTCTGGTGGTTGATATTAAGTATTATTAATATTTATTTTTTAAATTGAATAATTATAAGTGATAATTAATATAATTGTATAGAATAATATTGTATATATATGTATAGGATATAACTATTTTAATAGTTATAATATAAAATATATTATCTTTATAATAGAATATAAACTAAATAATTATAATTTAATGTATAAATAAATAAAATTAAGTATTACTATTAAGACTCTCCGGGTCTCATGGGCGTTGCAGTCTGCTCGGGGCACACGATTTTACCCGTGGATTCAGTGAAAGGTTTTGCAGGCAGAGAGGCGGCTGCGGGAGGCCGACGGGGCGGCTACAGGTGCGAGTGCGGGAGGTGAGCGGGAACGAGAGGCCGGTGAATGCCCCGAGCAGCCCCCGGCGGCGGGCGCGCGGCACCACCGGCACCCGCACCCGCCGCTGCTCTGCTCGGCTCTGCTCGGCTCTGCTCGGGGCAACTCCCGCCCGGCCCCGCGCCTGCGCCCCGCCCGCGTCGCTGCCGGAGCCGCTGCCCGAGCGGGCGGGGCAGGGGCGGCTCCGGCCCGGGAGGCGGTGGCTCCGCGCGGCCCAGGCGGCCGAGCCGCGCGTGCCCAGCCCGGCGGGCGCAGCGCAGGCGCCGGGGGCCGCCGGCGGTGGCGGCCATGGAGCGGAAAGGTGAGCGCGGCGCGGCCTCCATCGCCCCGCGGGGCCCCCGCAGGGCCCGCCGCGCTTCACGCATCTCTCTCCTTCTCTCCCTCAGTGCTGGCGCTGCAGGCCCGGAAGAAGCGGACCAAAGCCAAGAAGGACAAGGCCCAGAGGAAGTAAGTGCGGCCGCGGCTCCCTTCCGGCGGCATCTCCCGCCGGCACCGCCGCCTCTTTGTTCCCCGCGGGGAAGGGGCTGCCGGGCCCGGAGGCTGCTTGGGGCAGAGGAACGAGCGAGCCCCCGGGCCGGGCAGGTTTCTAACCGGAGCTAAGCGAGCGCACGTTTCGGGCTCAGCGGGAGCAGCGCGTGGCCGGGGCGGCCGTTCCGCTCCCCTCACCGGTCCGGTCGCGGCTCCTCGGTCGGACGGGGAACGAGGGGGCTCTGCCGGCCCCGCTTCTCCCCGCAGCCCGGCTATGGAGGTGCGGTGGTGCTTAGGGACCCTGCTCCGGTGGTGATCTGCCCTTGGCCGCTGTGCCCCGGGGGAGTTGTCACCGTCCCTTCTCCGCAGTGCCCGGGGCGCTTCAGCAGCTCCGGCTTTAGGAACCAGCTTCTCTCGACTCTCTTCTTGGCTCTCTTTCCCCCTGAGATTTTAAATTTTTTTTTTTTCTTAAATCTTGCCGAAAGAATGCCGTGGTGTGTTGTTTACTTCGTTCTCTAACTTTGATGCTCTCGTGTGGCTTCTCTCCTACCGCAGGAATGTCACGAGTCTTTATGTGTGGGGAACTTTTGGAGGCAGATGTAAAAATGAGAAGAACTCCAGTAAATACTAAACAATAGCTTTCAGCAGGCTGCACTAAGTGCTGTGTTCAGTGCTGCTCATGGATTCCTTTCTATAGAGAAATGATGTAAATCCTAGAGCTGGTTCTGTATGCTCCATAATATGCTGCTTATTTTTCAAAAATCTCTGGTGACTCAGGATGCTTTTTACTTGAAGGAGCCAGAAACTAAAGATAGTTATTAAGTAAGGCTAAGGCTTTGGGGATGGGAGTTGGAGGGTTTTTTCTTTAGGCCTAGAGTAATGCTTTCTCAGTCACTTCCTCAGACACATCACAGGGATGTAAAATATTTTTTTTCTTGTTGCCTCCAGCCAGGAGTCAGTGGTTTTGAGATGGGGCTTTTGAAGAGTGAGGAGCCTTAACCAAAGTATTTGGGAGACAGGCATCGTGGTTCTGTGCCATTCCATACGTGTTCCTGGTATTTTTGAAGGTAGCATTAGGACAATTTTTGAAAGGCTCTCCTCCTTCTCTAATTTCTGTGTGAATAATCCATTGTCTAATTCTATGCATGGTACTTTTTTTTTTCTTTCTCTAGCTGCAGAGCAGCAGCACTGACTCTGCAAAGAGAGTCCCCAGTGCCTGGGATCAGTTGATAATTTCTCTGTAGATTTTGAGTGATAACTTTCAGAGCTGGCATGTTAGGGGCTTTTTTAGAAATCTTTTTTAAACCACATATTCAGGACAGGTTAAATGCACTGCTGGTTAGCTCTTGATTTTGCCACTAACTTGATTTGCAGCGTGCAGAGCCGTGCTATTTGGCAGGTGCAAGTTTATATTCTTGCACTTCATGCTTTGACTCTTTTCTTTGTTACCATAAGTTTATTGGATTGTATCTCAGAATTTAGAGAAACTTGCGTGTGCTGTGCAATTAAATGAACTCAGTGTCAGCCTCTAACTTTAGGTACAGTTCCACAACATTTATTCTATTTAAATACAAAGCTGCTCTAGTCAAATCTTCTAAAATAGGCTTAACTGGGTTGTTTCATGACTTTCCATAAAATCTATACTTAAAACCACATGCAATGTGCTTTTAATATCTGATGTTCCATGATAGTTTAGATCACACATGCAGTTTTTTTTCTGTAATACATTTTTTCTTTACATTTGCAGTAAAAAGCATGAAACAATGATTTTTAAAAGGTTGAATTTAGTATTTTGAATTATCATATAAAAATGCAGAGAATGTTCTGAAGATATTTAAAACAATACAAAATATCTTTCATTTTAAAAATGAACTATACCTGCTTTAAGTTTACCTTCAATCCCAATTTTGTTAAAAACAGAACCAAAAAAATAAACCCTTGGAAAGTTTAAAGGAGACTGGAAAATTACTTATTTTTTTCATCATCCAGTAGTTAACATTGCTGTGTGTTTGGTTTAGACAAGACTAGTCTGAACTGATAATTTACAAAAAATTTGTAAATACTAATTATGGTTCTGTGTATAAGCTTTTTTAATAAGAAATTAATAGATATTTTTATGGGAACGTCAACCACATTCTTAATTTACTGCAAATTCAGGATGATCCTATTTCTTTCACTCCTTCCTGTCTTAAAAATTTCATTTATCAGTGAAGTAGAGAATGCATTTTTCCTTCTGTGGAAAGAGAGCAGGCAGAGTTTCTTGGAATTCTAAGGGTGAGATGCCTGTAATTTCCCAATCCAGTAAAACTACCTCAAATCTTCTGGTAATTTGGAAGATTCATTAAACCAGCTGTCTCAAATGCTAGCTCAGGAAGCTGCTTCTTGCTTTGCCTGCTTGTTGGTTCCATTTCTGCCACTTCAGAGAATGTCTTGGCTGTGCACCTTTGTTCAGGTCCCGTTTCTGTGAGACCTGAGGAGCAGGGCAGGGACAGTGACAGCTGAATGCCCCGGAGGGACAAAATGCAAGCTCAGACACAGGGAGATCCTGACTTCTAATATTGACTGTTAACTGACTTGCTTTCTGGCCTTGAGTGAAGCATTGATTTCAGTTTCTTAATTTCACTTTTTTTTCCATCAAAAAGGCAAGAAATTAGAGTTGCTTTAATCTATTTTTAGAAAATGAGAGGCTTTTTCCTTACTGTTAAGAATGTCAGGAGGTCTGTGTATCAGAAGAAGTTGCTAACAAAAGTTCGGCAGGTAGGTTCCTGCAGTGTTGCTGCTCAAAGGTAGCTTTTCCAAAAGCTGTCTAGGGAAGAATATGATATATTTTATCATTTCTTGAAGTGTGAACATCTTGGGTCCTAACAGTCAGTTAAATCCCAACAGTCCTCAATAACCTGTCTTTAAAAATGAGCCTGTGGACTTGCAAGCTTTTTTTCCCAACAGAGCTTTTCTAACTTCACCTGTAAACTCTTCAGACAGCAGTAGCTGGTGAGGTGCATTCAGGTAGTTGGTTCTGCCCAATTCTGCGTTTTTTACAAGACGTTTACAGTTCTTTA
Organism: Sialia sialis; assembly: GCA_009812075.1. Lineage (NCBI taxonomy): Eukaryota > Metazoa > Chordata > Aves > Passeriformes > Turdidae > Sialia > Sialia sialis. Next base: position 853,607 of record VRYO01000254.1, read on the forward strand.
AATCAGTTAGTATATCTTTGGAGTTCATCATAGGTGGACAGATGGATGAAATACTTGCCCATGTCATTTGGAGGGTGGGGGAAATGCACAGTGCTTTTCTGGGAACACTTCTTTTGCTAGTTTTCCTTGTGTTCTGTGGAATTGCAAACACAATTCTGTGTTCTGGTGCTTCATGAGCTGTCCTGGATGGTGTGATGGGAGTCCCAACAGTTCAGCCTTTCAGCCCTGCAGGTGTCTCTGGGAACAGTGAATGCTTTGGTGCAGCAGGGTGGGCTCTCTTTAGGAAGCAGAGCAGACTAACAGGAGATAATCAGCTGGATTTTCTCTGAAGACCCCAGGTGCTGTTTGGATGGGAATGTTGCTTTATTAGCTCTTGTTCAGAAGTGATACTGAAGCACAACTTCTATCTGCTTGCCTTTAAAAGAGGTTCATGTTCATAGAACCATGAGGGTTGGAAAAGCTCTCCAACATCATCACATCCAAGCTGTGACCACTCCCCACCTTGTCCACCAGACCAGGGCACCGAGTGCCACATCCAGGTGTTTTCTTGAACATCTCCTGGGATGGTGACTCAACTACCTCCCTGGACAGCCCATTCTAGTGTTTGACAGCCCCTTCCATGGAGGAATTCCTCCTGAGAGCTCCTTCTTAATTTCATACTCTCTAAGACTGCACTATGTGAACAAAAGCTTAGTATACAAGGAAAATTTGGTATTTATTTCAGAACTTTGAAAATACCAGTTTGGGCTAAAACACAAATATAGTTGTATTTAACTGATGTCTCAGGCAATTTGTAATGGAGTTGGGCATTTGTGACTGTTAAATCATGACTGCTAGTAAAATACTGTGGTTTTTTCCTGTCTGTGTTTTATGTTGCAAGGCCTCAGAAGTGCAAAGTGTTTTCTTTGTCCTAGGAGAAAATTACTCCTTCAGTTACTACTGAGATTAAAAGCCAGAATTTAAAAATTAGTCTGAAACACCCATCCAGATTCAAAGCAGAAAAAGCAAAAATAGACAAGAGACTGAAGAAAAAATTTTATATTGCAGATTATTTCTCTGAAATGAAGAAAATAAGTGTACTACATAGAACTAGGCTACAGGTCTGTGCAATATGTAGGTGGTGGGTATTTCAGTGCAGGCCCAAATGATAATACTGCTTCATCAAATTCAGCATTTCTGTGTTTCAGGAGAAGTTGGCATATTCATGTATAAAACCCCTAGTTCTGTGTAAGGGGTTTGAACCAACTGTGTTTCAAAGCAGAATATTTTATTACTGTAAGCATGAATATCTACAAAAGCAGTGGCAGTTGTAAGGTATGTGGCTTATTCTGGAAAATGTGCATGGTCTGAATTTCTTTCTGCTAGTTCTGCCTGCCCTGGTGATTTTAATCATTCCTTACAGGCTTTACTGAGTGGGAGATATTTTTTCACAGGACTTTCAATAGATCTTCTGTCTCCTACTCCTGCAGGGAGGCAGTGGCAGAGCTAAGTTACGAGTCTTGCTTTCTCCCCATTTTTTCCCAAATGCCTGCAATATTCATTATTTTCAAGAAGCTGTTTAATCATTACCTGAAAATTTCTGGCAAGACTCTTGACATGCAGTTAAGCCTCACTTCTTCCTCCTCTCTAAAATTGCTATGAGGAGAGACACATTTGGTAGTTTTTCCATCTGTGTAGTCTGGGGAGCAGAAAATCCTCAGCAGGATCTGAGTTTCAGCTTGTTCTTATATTGTATTACTTTTGTCTTTGAGGAGCCCTTGAGTTCTTACAATTCTCTCACGTTCTTCTTCAATTTATTCAAAGCTTTGCCTGGAATCAGGATCCTGGATTATGTTTTCCTCATTTGTCTTTTAAGTATTTGGAACGTAAGTTTAAGGTAGAGTCAGAATGCATTGCCCTCATAATTTTTTCATTCAAGTGCAGAAGTGGTTATCAGACTGTGACAAGACACAACTGAAGTTGCTGGTTTCCATGGAAGTCCCTTGGTTAGTGATAGCTGGAATAGCAGACAGTTCTACAAACAGCTTGTTCAGTGCTGGTGTGGGGGAGTGGGGATGGGAAGCAAGAAACTTGATTGCCTGTTATTTGTGTTCTAATGCCTTTCTCATGTGACAGCCAGTACTTATCTTCAGACTGAGCTCCCACAGATCTGCTAATCAAAAGTATGTTTTGGTGCCTCTGAATTCTGTTATTTAAAAACTAAATGTTTGACCATCTCCAGTTTTCTTTTAAGTTCTTGACAGTGATATTCCTGTAGCTCTGGGATGAGTGTTCAATAGCAGCAAGTACTGTGGATCTGCCCTACTGGTGGAAAACACCAATTATTTATTCAGAAAAATAGGGATGCAACAGTGAATGACTTGCAACAATCCATGTTATCTTGTGATTATACACTCATAAGTCCCCCACTGTCTATGATATATAATTCCCCCCGAAATAGAGTTTCTTGAGCAGAAAGGCTGGCTGCATGCAAGCAGGAAAACACTTTCATCATTTCAGACCTGAATTCATCCTGAAAGTTGTGTAGTTAGTTACCATATTCATTGAGCATGAGGTTTGTGTTCATTCTCACTTCTCATGTTAAGATGTGTCTTAACATGATTTGGAAATCACAGGCACACTAAGAAATAGTAATGAGATGCAGCCTGCAAGCATTCTTCCTTAAAGAGACATTGTCTCCATGCACAGATGTGGAAATGGGAGAGGGATTTTAAATCCTGGCTTTTCACCACACCATATGGAGCTGCTTCTCAGATGAAAACACAGAATCCTTGAGTGAGGTTTTGCTGTGTTGGGTGTAGAGCCCAGCAAATCATTGGATGGTTAAGGTGAAAGAAAAGTGGGTTGTGTTTGCAGTGCCTTTATCTGTGCCTGCAGTGGGAGCTGGGTTTGTCATTCCTCTGCGTTCTGAATTGAGTTCTGCTTGGGGGCGTTTCGTGTCTGTAATTTGAGCTCACCAATAAGGGGTGACACTGCATATAAAGACTGTGTTGTAGGCGACTTAAAATTAGGAAAGCATTTCCCTTCAGTTTCCTGCAGATGGGCGTCATCTTTGCAAATATCAAGGGAGAGGCAGACAGGAGGAGTAAGGAGAGTATATTTTTTTTGTTAGTACATATTTAAGGATGATGGGTGTGACAAAAATGGTCTGGCCTAAATGTATGTTGCCTTCCTCGCTTGAAGGTGGCAGGAGTCTGCTTTTGTATCTATTCAAGGCAAGTAGTTAGGTAGGATGGACAGGATGCTGTTTTAAGGACAAGGAAGAATCTTTTCTGTCCAAAATAGAGTTTTGAAGTCACTCTTAATGCTCATGAGTAGGAGAACCAAACACCTCCTTTCAAGTGTTTTAAAAACCTTTCAAGTGTTGTGTTTTTTTGGTTTTTGTTTTTAATAATATATCTTATTGGAGCAGAGAGAGCACATTTAGGGTTTGATGGTGAAGTTGAGTGTGGAGACTTGGTTGTGTATCTGGTAATTTGTAGAGGGCACCCTTCCTTCTCTGCAAACCTGTAAGAACCCACACTGTGTGGCTGAGATGTCTTGATTATTTTTTACCTTACTTTTAGTGTGTGGACCAGATAAGTGATTCCACTGAAAACTGGCAGGATAATTCCACAGTGTTTTTCCAAACTGCTTTAACACCTTCTGTAAGGAACAAGTGAGAGTGACTCAAATCTTAGCTCCTGCAAATAACTCTTTGCCATCCCTGCTGTGCATTGCAGGGGTTGGGTGATACCTTCAGTGAACATGGAGCAAAATCTTGTCTACAGTGGAAAATCTTGAATGTTTTTAGCTCCTTTTCTAATATGAAGAGGTTTGGCAATGCTAAGTTATTAAACGGACTTCTGTGAGCTTTTAAGGTGAGAATATTTTACGGGATGAAGACAATTCTTTAAACCTCTTGCTTGAAAAGTGCAGGGACAACTTCAGTGTCTTTCATTAATAAAGTCCTCCCTAGGAAAGAAATCTCTGAATTGTTATTTGCTATTTCACATTGTTGGTGACTTGTTTGCCCTATCACTTACATAAACCAGCAGGATAAACAGGCAGAGGAAATGACTGGGAATTGTGTATTGTTGGAAAATGATAAGTACCCGCTGCTGTGAGAAATACTCAGCTCAACATTTTAAAGAAGGTTTGACTCCTCCTGCTTTTGTAATTTTAAGGATAAAGGATAAGTTCTTCTTGCAACTCTGGAAGGGGAGGTGTGGAATTACTTCAGAAAATTCATTTTTCCTTTGAACTCCCTTTCCCTGCTGCGTGATTGTGCTGGAATTCCTCTATCAAAAGGGTTGCTCTGTCGGCAATTACCATGAGCCTTGTCTTCATCCCAGCTTTGAATGCACTGGGCTGTTGAATAGGCAAATAAAACCGGCTGGTTCAGGAAGATGAAACAGAGTATCTGCCTGAATTTCTAATTTCATTAGGGGGAAGAAGAGACATGTAGACATCAAGAGGAGGGGATGAATCTTTATGCTCACCCCCCTGACATGACTGAATTTGCAGGAAGATCAGCTGAGAGCAAGCCCCAGCCTTGCTGCACGGCCCTTCACCTGCAATGCAGTGCTGGGCAGCTGCAGCTGGCTGCTGGAGGCAAATCCCTCTTCTCCTTCACTCTTGCACAAAGCTTTGCTGCATTTGAGGAGAGCCAGCCCCTCTGCCTGCTGCTGATGTCCCCCCTCCTTCCCCAGCACTGTGGTGTTTGACTTTTGATGGCTTTTTCGAAAACTATTGGGCTGTCTTCGGGAATATCTTTATCCATGGGAGGCCGTGCTTCTTGCAGGTAGGTTCCCCTAATTTTGTCTCGTGAATTTGCACTTCTTCAGGGAATAAGGACTTTTGGGAGGGGTCTCTGTAGATGGGAATTCACATGAATTCCATAGAAGACTTAGCATTTTGCTGTAGCTTTGCTGTTCCACATTGTTTTTCTGAAATAAAATACTGCTGTGTAGTTGTAGAGAGACCCTGCAGATCCAGCTCGTTCTGATGGTTAATTAGCACAATGAGAGAGCAAAAGGAAAATGTGATCACGGTGTTCTTCTGTAGATCAGAGGTGCCTAAAAAAAAAGTACCCTTGAACACTTGGTTCTTAATGTGTAAACAATCATTTAGTATAGGGTTTTTTATATACTTTATCTGCATTTTGCAATTTTGACAACAGCTCTTTCAGCTGTCATTTCTAAATTCTGGGTATGGATTTCTCTGCTGCTTTAACAGCCTTCTGTGCCTTTTGGAGTGCTGTTTTTGTGAGCAAAGCAGGCAGATGAGGCTTCTGCTTTTGTATATAATTTTTTTTTAGGTATTAATACATATTCTGCCCTGATTAATTCTCTCTTAATCTCTATCTTCAGCTGACATGGTCATTTCAGGGGAAGAACAGGGTGGTGTGTAATAACATCAGACAAATTTTCACAGGAAGGGAGAGGAACGAGGTGTATTATGGAGGTGATTTCATAAAGGAAATGGCACTGTAGAGCTGTGTGTGACCTGAATTCAGCTTTCTTACATTAGTTGGTACCACAGGCTCTAATGTAGAAGTGAAATGCTTTTGGATCCCCATGAAAGACTGAGCTGCAGACTCCAGGGTGTGTCATGTGTGAGACTGCCAGCAGCAGGATTTGTCAGCCCCTTAGGAGGGGCACAGAAAGCTTCCAGGAGAATGGGCTTTAGTGCTTCCAGTAACTTCTTCCCTGATGCATGGAATTGCTATTATTGAGGAGCACTGGGGCTGCAGAATGGCGTGATGTGTCTGTGTGCATCACTGCCACTTAAGCGGAATTTTCTTTTGAGCCTTTTTCCATCCCTTCCATCCTGTGCAGTTAAAAAAGCGAAAATCCCAAACCAGCACTGTGGAGAATTGTGCTTTATACTCGCTGTGTGTGAGGTTCCTGTTCTCTTTACTCTGTCTATAGGATTTTTTGTCTATGAGCATCTAATCTCCCCTTCAGCCATTCTGTCTGTGGCCATTTCTTGCCTTTCCTGTCTGCTCAAAATTTGGGGATAATGTGTGACTTTATTTGTATCTCAATTGTCCCCAAAGGAATGCAGAAATTTTAAAGTTTTTTGACCTCTAAGACTATCTGCACCCCCTACTGCAGGTTTCCTTCTTCCTACCCATCACTTAGAGTTCAGTGACTAAAAAGTCTAAATACTAAATATCTCAGGGCTGGATCAAGCTGCAGAGTTGTTAATAAAAGTCTCATTAGCTTGTCAGTCTTTGGTTTGCGGTTTGAGACCACTAAGCTGTTGTTGAACTTTAAAAATCAGCAGGACTTAGCAACAACAGACTGAAAGTAAATATCTGATGATGGGTTGTGCCTGGAATGACCTTTTTAGCTCTTCCTTGCTTAAATGAACTTGAGTTGTGGATTTAAGTGGCTGAAAACATAGTCATCATCAGGCTGGAACACAAGATTTCTCCCTTTTTATGATGTTTAAGATGGCTGTAGTTTGAATGTGTTTAATGTGTGAAGTCTCAGCAGAGTGCATGTGTAGTAGGTCAGTGCTGAGCATTCATTCTACTGTATAACTATTCCAAATGAAAATATTGCATTTTCCCCATGGTATAAGATGAGTTAGTACAGCCCTGATATGATGTGCAGGACGCCAGCTCAGGACTAAGTTGTGAAAATGCATCTGAGGGCCTGCCTGTGTTGCTGCCATAGCCAGTGGGTGGGCAGTTCCTCCTTCTTGCAGCAAAATGAGTTTGAAAGCGGGTGCTGAAGGCACCGGTGTTATCTGCTGCTTCCCTGCAACAATAGTTTCAATACAAGAAACTTCCGCTAATTCACTGCTGGGGAACTCTCTGTGAAGAATGTTATCTTGTGCTTGTGTGTCACTGCTGTAATGAAGTGTGCTGCCCACTTCTTTGGACAACTCCAGCTTTTTTTTATTTATTTATTTTTTTATATCTCATGCTTCTGAAGAAAGAAAACTTAATGTTGCTGCCTTGCAGTACTTTGCCCTTAAAAGCTGCCAAAGCAAATGGTCTGTAGGCATTGTTTTCATTATAGATGTTTGCTTCCTACAGAAGAATCTTTGTAGGCATTTAATCATTCTCTGTAATGCTTTGTAAAGTAAATAAATTACCTGATTTTGGTGCTAGCCTTTCATGAGCTGTTTGGCTGTGGTCAGTGTGATGCCGTGAAAGAGCTGAGTAATGGGAGATATTTTATTTGAGGAGCACAGCCCAAGTGTGTGAGAGCATGGAGGTGGCCTTTGCTGACATGGCCTTCACAAGCAAGAACTTAGAGTAGCACATTTGGTGGAAAGTTAAACAGATAAAATGAACACTTTTATTTATGAATGTGGGAGTGAACAACCTCCACCACCTTAGTGCGTGATTCCAGTCCCTCTGCAATCACAAGCTCTCAGGAGGGTTCACTGAACATCTGCTCTGCGTCCTCCCACTCTCCACAGTTCAGACAACTGTAATAAACTTTGGATCTTGAGTGAAGAGATGAACCAAAAATGCAGCCTGCCCTTTGAGAACAGAAGTAAATGTCAAGATTAGGGGCTCTGCTGTTCTAAAGGGTTAGAAGCAGAAACACTGTTAAATAGTCTTTTGACCTTGAATGTCAAAAGATCAAAGGGCCACAAGTGCTAAAACGCTAGTTAGCATTCTTTTTTTCCAAAAGAGAGTAAAAACTGATTGATGTTAGTCTTTAAAATAAAATTAATATTTAAATTTTCATGCTTTACCAAGGATAACAAGGAAAATAGAAATCTGTGTTAGAGAAAGAGTTCAGAGGCTAATAATTGGCTGGGATCACTAAGCTTTTAAATCTATCTTGTCTGGACTTTTCTTGATTCCATTATGAAAGTGGATCTAGTGCATTAAGGTGCATTTCTCATCAGTATACAAAAATTATTTCTGTCCACTTTTATCTTAGCTTAGGAATAAAAGCATTGACGTGTCAATAGCATTTCTGAAGGCTGAATATTGCTTCTTCTCCATCCTCAGCAGTCCCTTGTGTGCTGTGGAAGTTGCAGACTTGAGGAGTGAGACATGCAGCTTGTTCTGTGTGTGTGAGACATGCAGTGTGATGTGTGAGAAATTCACTGTGATCTGGGGGTGTGTATGACATGGAGTGTGATCTCTGTGTGAGACATGCACTGTGATCTCTGTGAGAAATGCAGTGTGATCTGTGTGTGTGAGAAATGCACTGTCATCTGTGTGTGAGACATGCAGTGTTCTGTGAGTAAGACATGCAGTGTGATCTCTGTGTGTGAGACCTCTGTTTGTGACATGCAGTGTGACCTGTGTGTGAGGTCTCTGTGTGAGACATGTGCTGTGATCTGTGTGTGTGTGTGTGTGT
>VRYO01000254.1:862924-889023 GCA_009812075.1 Sialia sialis
GTGTGTGTGACACTCAGTGTGATCTGTGTGAGATCTCTGTTTGTGACATGCACTGTGGTCTCTGTGTGAGAAATGCACTGTGATCTCTTTCAGACCTGACACCCAGCACCGGGGCCCAGCTGCTCATTCCGAGAATGATCTTCCCGAGCAAGAGGAGGAAATCCTGGGATCAGATGATGATGAGCAAGAGGATCCAAATGATTACTGTAAAGGTGAGCACCTGCCTGTTTGAGATGCAGGATGAAAATAGGCTCCCTCTTACATTAAGAGTGCTTTGAAACTGCACAATGGTAATAACATTTTTCAAGTCAACATGAAATGAAGGCGGTGGTCTCCAAGTTCCCCTGTGTCATCAGTCAAGATTTGAGTTGCAAGGTTGTTTTTAATGCATAAGTTTAAAGCTGTTAGCTTTTCCTCTGTGGCAGAGGGCTTTCAATATTCAATAGCAAGTAGGCATTTAATTATTTTTTTATTTAATTGTAAAAGGGACACTTTCAAATCCTTTTCACATTCTTTGGTTTTCTTTTGAAGATCAGTTCATTATCTTGATCTCCGTTCTTCAGAAAAAAATTGTTTCTGCAAATAGCCTTCCTCTGTTTCTCTGAGCAGAAATGAAATAGAGCAAATGAAAACACCAAATCACAATTTCTTCTCTTTGTTCTGTTTTCTGCCAGTTCCATCTTTGGCTTTTCATGTTTTTGCTTCTGTGATGGAATCCCCTTGTATAGTCAGTAGCTTGAGAGATATGAAGGGTGCAGAGGAGATTTTCCTGTGTTCAGTGGCAGAGTGCCTTTCAGTCAGGAAAATTGCAAGGAAAACTGTTGGAATCTTGGGTGCAGTACCTGTTTCACATTGTAGGGTCAGAGCATGTAAAAACACTGCTGATATTTAGCTGGAAGATTCTGTTGCCATCACAACCTGTGTTTTCCAAAGGTGGTCAGCCTAGCAGACTTCACGATTTTCACTAAGGAAATATTTTGTGGTGCTGCAGTGATTGTGATGCTTGCTCCCCACACCTGTTTTCTGGTTCTTGTGTTTTTCCAGGAGGTTACCACCTTGTGAAAATAGGAGATCTCTTCAATGGACGTTACCACGTGATTCGGAAGCTTGGATGGGGCCACTTCTCCACCGTGTGGCTGGCTTGGGACATCCAGTAAGTGCTCCTGTTCCAGATGGTGTTCCTGCCAGGAAAACAGGCTTTTTCTTTTAGATAAAACCAGAGCATTAGCTGTCCACATCCTAGCACAGGAGTTTCTTCTGATATTGTGCATGCAAGTCCATGAGAGGGACTTAATAGGACAAGTCCTATCTGTGTTCAGTCTCTGACCTATTATTCCATATTTGAGAAATTACTAACATGAATCTTTAACTAAAAGGACTCAGAGACAATCTTTGAGTGTTTAAACCTTATTTTTCCATGATGTGTGAAATAAACTCTCTTGCATGAAAAATAATTGGATAATCCTGGAGAATAAGTTGTTTGTATGAGCATTAACAGTTCCCAATTTACTTGCCGTGTGTGCACAGTGGGAGGAGATTTGTGGCAATGAAGGTGGTGAAGAGTGCAGAGCACTACACAGAAACAGCACTGGATGAAATCAAGTTGCTGAAATCGGTGAGTGCCTGGGCTCAATTTTATTTTACTCTTTTTTTTTCCATTCTGGGGAGTTTACATTTGTCACTTGAAATTTCCAGATCATCAAGAATTTGTGTAGGAACCAAACAGTGCAGTGGATCTGACATCAAAATAATCTCTTTCTCTGCAGGTCCGCAACAGTGATCCAAATGATCTAAGCAAAGAGAGAGTTGTTCAGTTATTGGATGACTTCAAAATTTCAGGAGTGAATGGTTCCCGTATCCTTTTGTGGACAAAAAGCCAAGAATTGCAGAAAGATGGGAGTTGCTTTGGCAAGCAATGCCCAGACATCCCTTTCCCTGCCCAAGGAAACCTGCTGTAGAAGGATCTGCCTCCCAACTGCCTGCTGAGCTCAGATCCAGAGGGATGATTCAGTCTGCTGTAATTTGTGTCAGCACTGCTTGCTTGTGCTTTTAATGTTCTGCCACCAATTTGTGAATCAGGACTGAGTGGCTGTGTCAGAGGCACCTTCAAGGTTGGAGAGCCCATCTCTCTCAACCCCTCAATTCTGCAAGCAGCCTGTTAATAACCTGTTATTTCAGTAAAGCAGTTCAGCTTGTTAAAATCAGTAGCTGAAAATAGCAAATGAGCCATCTATAACTTGACAATAAACTTGGTTTCTAGTTATGGAAACATGTTATTTTACCATTTATCAGCAGCGTTAGGATGTTTGCAGTGTATTGCTTTGCCTGTAGTTCTGGGAGCAGCCTTCTCATGGGCAGAGATTGTAGCAAGTGGTAACACTGGATACTCAGAATTTGGAATTTTTGTGCATTATTTTCACTTTAAGATAAGTTAAATTTTATTTCAGTGAGAATTGTTGGGCTGCTTGAGAGAATTGAGCTGAAGAGTGTAAACAGCAGACCCATAATGCATTTTCTCTAACTTTTTTTGAGTAAATGTTGATTTGAGCTTATGTTTCTTCCACTTTTGTGAAATGTGTGCTTTCTACCAGTGTAGATGAAAAGCAGCCTAATAAACTCATAGAAGTTTGCATTCTAGAACAAGGGCACTGTACTGAATATGTCACTGGAGTGACTATAGCTGTAGAGATCTTAGAGCTAAAAAGCAGATCATATAAATATAGTTAAAATCCAGGCTTGTCAAAAGTTTGTTTTGCTGGTAAAGAGGCAAAGGAGGGCAAAGAAAGTGACTTTATTGTTCTGGAGATTACTTAAGAAATGGAAATTTTATTATCTTTTCAGGCAATGCTGGTACAGAGGGATCTGGCATCGAGTTTTGCCTGAGGCAGAAGAGTAGGTTGTTCCAAAACATACAGTAAATATTAATGTACATTTGTGCAACTGGCTTCCACACAAAGCAGGAGATTGCTACTGCTGCAGTGGGGACCTTTGTGCAGCTCCATCCCACTGTATTTTATTTTATTTTAGATAGTGGCATTGTTGTTTAGGATAGAATGATGCTCTTGAGGAATGCAGCTTTTCCAAGCTTTGTCAGAAGAATGAGGAATCTTTAACATAAAGTGCCCAATGGGTATGGGTTTGTTTTGATCCTCAGTCCTTGAAACTGGGGCTCCTTGGGTCTGGATGTCCAGGTTTTTCCTTGATTCAGTTCCAGATATTTGTATGGTGTTTGAAGTACTGGGGCATCATCTCCTGAAATGGATTATCAAGTCAAATTATCAGGGTCTTCCACTCCCTTGTGTCAAAAAAATCATCAAACAGGTAAGTTCTAGTTCTGACTGCACACTTCTCCTTGACCCAGTTAAAATTCTTTCACTGATCTTCCTCAGATCCAAGGAAACAAAAGTTAAAAATCCATGGTATCTCCTTAATGCAAAAAAATATTCTTGGGTTAGTACTTCCTTCCTCTATTGCAGGTCCCTTCTGCTGCAGATAGTTGTTTTCTGACACTTAAACTGTGGTGGTTTTTGCTTTTAAGCTCTTCTTACCTCAGTCATTCCTCATAAGTGAAGTATTTTTCATGGCTATCACAGTAAGCACAGTGCTTAATGATGAGAAGAGCAAGAGGAACTGGTTCTCCCTACTGGGTGATTGCCTAAGAAAAAACCTTTCTACATGGGAGGTGCAGGGGAGGAGGAAGGTGTGATTTTATTGTACAGTATTAAAATGAGATTTTCACCTGTGGTAAGTTAAGTTCTGAGGGTAAATAGGATATTTTTAAATGGTAGTTAAAATCTCATGCAAATCTTTTTTTGTGGAACCTGGGCAGTAACCACTGATCACACTGCTCTAACCTGGAGCATTCTCAAACACAAAACCCTTTCATGTTCATTGGCCATCCTAGTCACTTCTGCATTTTCACTCCACTGCATTTGGCTCTCAATTACATTGTCTAATGGTTGACTTCCTTCTCCCTTGCCTGCAGGTTCTTCAGGGTCTGGATTACTTGCACACCAAGTGTCGAATCATCCACACAGACATCAAGCCTGAGAACATCCTGCTGTGTGTCAATGACCAGTACATCCGCAGGCTGGCTGCAGAGGCAACAGAGTGGCAGAGATCTGGGGCTCCTCCTCCATCTGGCTCTGCAGGTGATTTCTTTTTTTCTCTTTTTTTTTTTTTTTCCCCCTGAAAATTGATGCTGTTTTTCCCACATATCCCAAAATCGTCACTAAGGAAAATTTCCTGAGTATACAGTGGAACAATAATGCCAGTAACCTTTGAAAACCTGAGTGTAAATTGGGAAATGAGTCATGAATTGTAATTCAGATGATGGGGAAGGCAGTTTGTGTCAGAAAACAAGAGGGAGGATAAATGCACACTGGAGCCAGCTTTTAACAGCAGCTAATCTGACACTGGTGAAGTCAATCTTATGTAGCACAATGTTGATTCACTCACAATAGAGCTGGGGTAAAAAATGTGGCAAAATTCTCACATTTCCTTCAAAATTGGATTACCTTTCATTGCATGATGCTGGAAATGCATTTGATGAGAGTTTCAACAAGATGAGTTACCTCTTGTCAGTTTGCAGGAATCTGGAAAATCATAACAGAAACAGCATCCTTGTCATGCAGACATCCCTAAAGATCTGAGGGCAAATTCTCTTGTGTTCCTCCTCAGAAAATCCATCTGTAGCTGTGTGTACTTTTCAAAAACCACTGCAGTGTGTATTGGAAGGCTCTGGCAATCATCATCTTACAACACTAACATTGAGCTGAACTTAGCTTAAGGAAGCTCCATGAAGTTTGGTATTTTAATGCTTTGATTTGCATTTTCATTTGGCTAGGATGCATAATACATGCAGTAAATGAAGCTACGTGACAGGAAGTTTAAGTCTTTGATATCAGTCAAGCAAGACTCCTGTCTGAAACTTGAATTATGCATTTGCTCATTCAATGTTTCTATTTTTTTTATTGTTGTGCTTTTGTAGAGAAATGAGCCTTCAAAATCACTTTTGCTGATATCATTAAAATATTATCAAACCACTTAGGAAAAATGTACCTTAACATCAGAAAGCAGTTGCAGTTTCTGAGTATAGCCATCCTGATTGACTGATCTTCCTTTCCCTTTCAGTGAGCACTGCACCACAACCAAAACCAGTAAGTGTGATAGCTTTCATCTGTAAGTATGCATGTACTGATAGTATCTCCTGCATTGTTTCATAATCCAGTCAGCATTAAGAGAAAGCAATCTCATATCAGAAGGAAAAAGTGTAATTTGTGTTTGGGATAGGCATCAGCTTCAGTGGTGTCTTGGACTTGTAAATGATGTTAGCTCATTTATCACCAGAACAAGGAGTTCTTGTGGTGATCTCAAGGTCTGTTGGGAAAGTGATTGTTCTGTGGAGCCTGAGATCTCCCTCACTTGGAAAATAATGTAGGTTTTTCAGGTCAGGGCAAAATGCACTGATAACAACCATAGACAAGTGGTTCAAAACCCAAAATAGCTACTTTTTATCTGGGAGAGGAGCTGTCTGCAGCATTTTCATCACTAACTGCTATCTCAGCTCTAAGATAAATTAAACCTTGGTGCATTTTAAATTTATTGAAGTATAAAATGTTAACTCCAATTTCTCTGCCTGCTTCTGTGTAGGCTGACAAAATGTCAAAGAATAAGAAAAAGAAGTTGAAAAAGAAGCAGAAAAGACAAGCTGAGTTGTTGGAGAAGCGAATGCAGGAGATAGAGGAAATGGAGAAAGAAGCAAACCCTGGGCAGACACAGCCTGGAGAGGAGGTAGAAGCTCAGACCCCTCTGCAAATGCTCATAAAAGTCAGTCCACCAGAGGAAAAAAAGCCAGGTATGGACCTGAAGCATTGGCAGCATGGCATGGACAGTGTTGTCCATTTCTCATGGGTGTGAGGTGGGAGTGCCTTTAGCTTCTGCACTGGGTTCTGTTCTTCTGGTGACGCTGGGAAATCTCTTACAAACTGAGTACATGCAGAGTGCTGCCTTCCTCTCAGGCTGCCTTTGAACATCTTCCAGCTATTTATTCAGACATATTCTGCTACATTCTCATTTTCCCCTCTTGCAGCACAAGGCCTTGGACAGGAGCAGTCGAATCTCATGGAAAGCAGCGTGGAAAAACGCGCAGCAGAAATCAACTGCAACGGAGTGATCCCAATGACGGACTTGACAGACTCTGGCAATGAAGGGTCTGTGCAGCTTGAGGATGATCTCCACAACGCCAATGACTGTGGCAATCAGCCTCACACACAGAAGCCTGAGAACTTGCACAGCTGTAATTACAGTCAGCACAACAATGACTCAGAGAAGAGGCCTCAAGAAGCAATGTTGGACTCGTTTGTGTCCTCGACCCCAGAGGATTCCATGGTGTGCCAGCCCACATCCAACCAGGAGCAGGCATTCAGTGAGCAGAGGATCAACAATTTTCAGGAAAGCATCAGGACAGAGATCCCTTCAGAGGATGAGAATGAGAATAACAGCCCAACAGACAACAAAGGTACAAGAGGAACCTTGTAAGAAAGGGCTCCTTGATGTGGGAGATTTCTTTACAACATTATATTCATTATATTCTTCTTCATTATATGAACAGAAATGTGCATTTTGTAGGTTGAAGTGATCAGAACCACCTGTTTGAGAGTTTTCCTGCCAAGAGTAATCAACCTGACAATCATACTCCAAGATGTTTGCTGTTTGTGGGTGCTAGTTGTGTTTGTGCCTCAGTTTTGACTTGGAGTGCATAAATATTCCTACTTTTTAAAAACACCTTTGATTTTCAGTGGAGGAACATTGCTTTAAATCAGGTGCTGCTTATGTGATTTTCATTAAGCCTACAGATTGTCACTTGCTGTTAAATTAAGAGATAGGTAGGTTCATTCTGTTCTGACAGTTTGGTTTTTAATGTGGGCAAAGGTAACTTCTCTCCCTCACTCAAGATGGGTAAATGTTTTCCCAGAAAATGCAGCCTGAAACAAAACTTGTGCAGTGTAGGGAAAGAAACCCAACTTCTTTAATGCTTTTATTTAAATATTTTTTTCAGAGTGGAAAAAATGTGTCTTGTAGGCTTAGGAGAAAATAAGACATGAAATAGTGTACAACAATTTAAACACATTCCAGGTGTGTGTGTGTTAAAAATATGAATTGATAAAACTGTCCATTTTTGCATCTTTATGTCTGTGCCAGGTGATATACATCTCCTTGGAGAAGGAGGGTAAACTGCCATTTGTACTTACTAAAAAAATGGATTCTAGTATTTTCTTGCCAGAGTGCCACTAGAAGAGTTGTATGGATGAAAACTAACAGGAGAAATTCAGATTTTAAATCTAGAACTGCACTTTGCTGGATGCCTCTGCTAGATTACTGACATCTTTTGCTTCTCACAGCCCTCTCCCAAATTTACAGCTTCAAACTCTCCCAAATTTTAGGTTTAGAGGTACAGCTAGGTGTCATTTAGTGACCTAATACTTCTGCTCTCCATCGTGTCATTCAGTTTTCCCACTAATATCCTTTAGTTCTTGTAATTGTGTTGCAGCAGTGAGGGGATGGGTATGTCAGAAAGATGCTGCACCATGGAGACTCTTCCTTCAAAGTTTAGGAGGGCTTAGGGGGGTTGTGAGGTTTGTTTGGTTTCTGGCAATGCCTTTATTTATTAAAAAAAAAAAAAAACAGAGTAATTTTTTAAAAATATAGACAGACTGTGCAAAAAATGTTGGGAAATAGTCACTATTGCATATGCTCATTTATCCTTCTGCTTAATTTCACCAGTTGGGTCTTAATGATGTTGTTGCTAGTGGAGAGTGATGCTCATTTTTATACCCAAGCATCAGGGAGGAAACAGTTCTGATCCATCAGAAAAACTTCCTGGCTGGGGAGAAGGTGGTAGGATTTGGGTGACAGATGGTGACACTGCCTATGTAGCTTTAATCAGCTGTTGTACACATTGCCTCTAGGAAAATCAGCTGCTGGGAATTTCCTTCTTAATCCTCTTGAGCCCAAGAATGCAGATAAGCTCAAAGTGAAGATAGCTGACCTAGGAAATGCCTGCTGGGTGGTAAGTTTAGTCTTTTCACATTGACTTTTCAAAGCTGCAGATTCAGTCAGTTTGCCAAGATGGAAAAGAACCTGTAAAACAGATCCTAACTAAGACCTGGCTGTGAAAGCAGTGACAGTTTGAAACTATGAGAGGGGAGGAAAGAGGGGGAAGCAGAGACACAAGGAAAGAAATGGTCATCTAAAAACAAGATTTCAGCCCATGCCTTGGGTGCCTCACTGGCATTTGGTTGCTTCTTATGGGGCTGTGAGCCATGTCACATACAGAGTGTAGAAGTATGCTCCTGGGAAACTGCTGAAGGAATTTGTCAGCCTCTAGGAGAACTACAAGGTTGCAAACAATTGCTCTGATGTGCTGGCTCTGTAGCTTGTCAGACCATTTCAATGCATTCAGAAGCACATGAAAGAGACTCTTAATAAAACTCCCAAGTTTTATTCTTTGATAGTTGGGCTGTGCTGCTTTCAAATGTTTGACATTTCAAATAGAAGAAATACCTCTTTTTAGTTGGCTTCTAAAATGGCAAATTACTTCAGATCTGTTGGGAGGGATGAGTCTCAGATTTGCAGTCAAGCTTGATGGTGATTTCTCACATTGATGTTGCTTTTCTGCTTTTGAGGTAGCTGGACCATGGCCTGCCTGCCAGGACTGGGTAGGATTTGCTGCAGAAACTTCATTTATTCTGTTTTTGTGGCTTGCTTTCCTCTAAATTGTTGGGCTGTTCCACTTGAGGAGGAGTAGCTCATGGTAGAGCAATTAAACAGCATTTACAGGAATATAAGGAAATAGTTAATGAGGATGTAAAGTGCAGCTGAAATGTAATGCTAATGAGCTTTGATCTAGTCTGGCCTTCCAGGTTGTTGTTTCTCCTCTTCTAAGCAGTCTTGAGCTGTCTGGTGAAACATTTTTTTCTCTTTAGCACAAGCATTTCACTGAGGACATCCAAACGAGGCAGTACCGCTCCCTGGAGGTGTTGATAGGCTCAGGGTACAACACCCCTGCTGACATCTGGAGCACAGCCTGCATGGTGAGTTCTGCCAGCTGGGATCTTCCTCCTCTGTGCTCTGCCCTCTGAGCTGCTGAGGGACTGGCAAAAATCCCTTGCAAGTGTTCAGTCAACTTCCAGACTTGCTGAATAATACGTTTCCACACCAGAGTTGTTTGTTTTTAATTTTTGTTTTTTATCTCCACATGTGGCTTTCCTTTTGAAAGTTTTGTTGTCCAGCATCAGCAGATTTCAGATATGATTTTATTTTGCCATCGTGCTTTCTGGAAAAACAGGACAACCAGGCAATTAGGAACACAATGTCTTCTTATATTTAAAAAAAAAAAACAACTGCATCTAGCACTGTTTCACAGGTGCCTTCAATATCATTTCTAATTTTAATCATCCTCTGCAGGTTTGGAATCAATATTTAGTCTGAGTAATGCTGGGATGAGGCTGAAGCTGTTCCTGCAACAGCTGGCAAATGTAGAAAAGGACAAAGAAAAAAAAATCAGGCCAGTTACTGCATGTGCCTCTTCAGTGTCTCCACTCTGTGTGTTCTACAATTCAAAGCTTGGGTTTTATAATTTAAGCTTGGAAAATAGTCATTTTTGCTGTCTTGGAAAACAAGCTGGTTTTTTGATGAATGTGGTGAAAGAAAATGCAGTAGGGTCATGTTTTCTGTGCAAAGCATGTGGCCAGAATTACACAGAGTGCCTGATTCAATTGTTTGGCACCAGCAGTTTATAAAGAAAACTGAGAATACAGAAGGTCAGGGGTACTGTTCAGAGTACAAGTGAATACAGAAAGGGTGAATGTCTTACAGAATGTAGGAGTGGTGAGTTGAAATAAGTACAGATGTTTTTCTCATTTAAAACATGTTTTCATCTCAACAGACAGATGTTCAGATTAACTGTTTGAAAAACATGGGGAAACTGGGGAGAGGGAAGAATCCCAAAAAACCCAAACAAAACAAACTAAAAATGCAGAACCTGCAGTTTGGACACGGTGTTATTTTTGCAAAACTCTGAAGAGGAAAGGCTGAGCATGTGAAATACCTGAAGTTTGTGGTTAACTGGTGGTCCTGCCCCCAAAATTCATCCCAGGTGTGCCCATTATGTTTTTAATGCAGTTAGTTTTTAAAGTGTTGCAAAGTCACTCATGTTTTAGGCTGTAATTTAAGATTACAGCTGTTTACTGTAGTTTTGCAGGTTTATTCTTTCCCACTTCTTTCCTTCTGGTCCACAGAGATTTGCAGAGTCAACCTGCAGCACATCTTAGAGTGTTTTGAAGTGATTTAATGTGCTCATTTCTGTTTGTTTAGGCCTTTGAGTTGGCAACAGGGGACTATCTGTTCGAGCCTCACTCTGGGGAAGATTACTCTCGAGATGAAGGTCTGTTTGGCTCAGTTTTTCCTTTTTAAAGTGAGACTTGAAATCCAATGGCTTCCTCTTCAAAATAAGCCTTGTCTTACAAATCAGCAGTGCAAAAGCTCCTTGCAAAAAGATTCTTTAATGAGCAGCAACTTTGCACAAGCCTCTGCAGTAAAACACCGCAGTGAAGTCCATGTTCTTGTTCTGGTGTTTTGCATTCTTCTTGCTGCTGGATCCTCCACCTTGTGTAGAGAATCAAACTGATTGTGCCTCAAATTGCCCATATTTGTTTTTCCCCTTGTCTTTGTTGTTGCTTAGGGGAATCTGATTACAGGTAGGTCTCCAAAATAATCCTTAAGGGATACTGTGTTTATCTTAGAGCATGAAACTAGCATGGAGAGGTTTTATGTGGATGAATCTCATTGTCTTTTTTTATTTTTTTATTTTTCCCATGCAGATCATATTGCATTGATCATAGAACTTCTGGGGAAAATACCTCGCAAGCTCATTTTGGCAGGAAAATATTCCAAGGAGTTTTTCACCAAAAAAGGTAAAAGGAAACAAAGCACTTTATCCCCTCATCCCTTGCCCCAAATACACAGGAGTGTCTTGCTGGAGATGCCAGCAAAGATGGCATCTTGAAATCTTGCCTTTGTTTTATGAAATTTTTTATCAATAAAATTGAAAATGTAAGGCATTCTTATCTTACTCCCAGAAGTATCCTACACCCTAGTGCTCGGCATCTTGGTGTAGATAAAATGCAGTAGGTAGAAAAACAGCACAGTTAGATGTTTTGTCACACTTGATGTGGTTTTATTTAGCTCATCTCTGTTAGCTAGAGGAGGAAATTCACTTTTGAAGGCTTTTCTAGACAGCTTGACTCCATTTCTGGCATGCCAGGCACCTCAAATAGTGCCTAATAAACATTATCCTAAAGTCCTGAGCACCCCTGAAATGTATTGAGTCAAAAAAATTAGGAAATTAGATTTTGACCTAGTTTAATAATTCCTTTTATAAAAACAAGCTTTTTTTTTCATTCTAATGTATTGCTTTCTCAAACAGTGCTCCGTGCATTGCATATATTCCAGAGTCAATGGCACAGTTTATCTGTCATGTCAAGCAGCATAATTGGTGATTTAATGAAGTTAATATTTGCTGATAGGGGATCTGAAACAGCAGGAGGTGAGAAAAGAACCCTTTGAGGAGGTTTAGTTCTACAAAAGGCTTGTAAAGCAGATAGAAAAAGGGGATTAATAGAATTGACTTTTCCCTTCAGCATGCCCTAGCACTTTGGATTCCCTCAGAACAGTCTCTGAGTTCACCCTGTCATGTTCAGCTGTTCAGACAATTTTACTGAGCTGCTCTGTTCCTGCATCTTGCACTTAACCCTTTGTCTTGGGTTTTCAGGTGATCTGAAGCACATCACCAAACTGAAGCCCTGGGGCCTTTTTGAAGTGTTGGTGGAAAAATATGAGTGGTCCCAAGATGAGGCAGCTGCATTCACAGACTTCTTACTCCCTATGCTGGAGCTGATCCCAGAGAAACGAGCTACAGCAGCAGAGTGTCTCAGGCACCCCTGGCTTAACTCCTAGAAGCTTCCAAGCAATGCCACAACGTTATTACTCTGGTTTACAGCATAGCCTATACACCCAGCTGCCCTTTCCCAGATCTATTTTCTCCTTGTTCACTTTCAGTGTGGAGTTCTTCCTTCAAGGCTTCCAAGATTTTAGATAAATCTAACCTGTTCTGCTGAGTTTGTTTGTGTGACTTAATGGGGACTCTCCTCAGCCAGTGGGCATCATCTGTGTTTTTGCCTTGATTGGGCTTCACCAAAGACTAATTGACTAGAATAAGAGATGTTTCCTCAGTCTCCTCACTGTTAGGCACTGTGTGTGATCAGATGTGAGCTCACCCGTGCTTGGATATCTCCCTTAGCTAAATTCCAGCTCTCCTTTCTTCCCATGAAGTTCTCACTGACTCAGGAGTCAATTTTCCCACTGTTGATGCAGTAGCTACTGAGGAGTGAGAAGTAACAGTTGGCATCAAGGTGGTGCCAGATCCTTGTTAGAGCAAAGACCTTGAAATCCTCCATCACTCTCTAGGTGTCTACTGTACTCTTTGCTTTCCACAAACCTTATTTAGTTGTAGCTGCTTTTAACAGAGCTTTTTAAACCTAGGTTTTAGTGTCCTTTATTTCTTGCTCCAAAGTACCCTGTCCATTTACTTTTTTCTCCTTCCCTGTGCCCTCAATAGTCAGCATAGTTTCTGGACTTGGTGATGTTTTCTACTTCAACACCTGTGACTAAAAGGTGACAAGCAAAATAAGCAAAAGCTGGAACTGACTCAACGCACAACCCTCAGCAAACAGATGGGTGCACTCAGCCTGCAGAGAGAGCCTTGCAGGCAACTCTTAACATTATAGTGAGCCATAAGTTTTTGGGGTTTTTTTAATCCCTTACTGGCACTTTTTTGCCTTGCTTGAGGTGGTATTGATGAGAGATTGGCTTTCACTGCTGCAGTCTGCTCTGACTTTTTATTTTTGACCATTCACTTTTTTTTTTTTTTTCCCCAAGGGAAGGGTTGCAGTGCCTGTATCACAGCCATGCTGCAGCCCTGGACTTTGAAAATCAACACTTGAAGTTCCAGTGTAAAAACTTCTTTTAATTTGCTTCAGGTGCAGGCCTTCAGAAATAACTTCCCAGGATGGGACTGCCTTTTATTTTCTGGGCCATTAGCACAAGAAGAGAGCTAGCAGAAGTGGAAGAGAACTGACTTTTCCACACAGATACTGGATTAGAAGCTGTTTCTAGAGTTACCCTGAATAAAAAATGTTCTATGGGGGTTTCTATGTAAACTTCTCAGAGGGGGTTTGGACATAATGGCTTAAACAAATGAATTTTAATTAAAAGTTAAATCACTGTGGCATTTGATAGTTCTATGATGGCTTCTTCTAGACTTGCCCATCCTATTACAGATTCAGTGCATCCTACTTTTCTCTAAGCAAGATTTGGCAGCGTTGAGACTTCAGAGTCACTTTCCTACTCTGGACCAAACGGGATTTTGGATTTGTGGTGGCTTGCAGAGGATAGAAGTTGCTGGAGACCATGCAGATGCTATCCAAGACAATTTCCATTGCCAAAGCTGCCAAGACCACTGTTATGTGTCACTTCTGTGTGTGTGTGTGTGTTTGGGAATTGTGGTTTGTAAGGATCATTCACAAACCAGGTCATTGAATCCACTTGAACAGAGTTTCTCCAGTTCAGAGCCTGATTTGGCTTATTTATGCAAATCATGCTGCATGTTCCTTTAGTGGCAGATCAGGTTCTCTATGCATATAATAAAGAAAAAGGCAGGTAACATACCAAAAAAATGTTTTTAACTGCTGAGTTAACATTTTCTTTTGTTTTGTTTATTTTTTTTCCTTCCATCTGGCATTTTCCAGTTGTGGGTCACTTTTGTATCTGTTACAGGAGGACTGCAGACAGTACTGGGTTCCAGCTGGCTGTGAAATACATTGGCAGGGCAAACAATTCCTGTGGTCTTGAAAGCTCACCTGCTCCTGCCTTTGAGACTGGCTGATGAAGGAACATTTCCCAGAAGGGGTCTGCACTGTTTGACTTTTGAGAGTTCCTGCCCATCCTTCCTTCCCTTCCCTCTGCCAGCCCTCACTGGAGGGTTTTTTACCATGCTAGCCAAGGCCAGAGCCAGCCTGTGAGTTGAAGATGTGCAGAAGCAGCTGCCATGATTCAGTCTTGAACTGTCTGCTCGTTCTTTTGGGGTTTGTTCCATTTCCAAACTGCCATGAAGTGCTCACGCTAAAGGATTTGTACTTGCTGTGTCAGTCTAAAACCCGAAGGAAAATACATTTTTATTCTTTCTACTTGGGTGCTTTGTCTTTTTTTTTTTTTTTCTTTTTTTCTTTTGTGAAAGCCCTGCAATAAACAGATTATTTAATAACTGAGCCCTAGTCTTTATACATTCCCCTTGGAATTCTGTTCTGAGTGAGGGGCTTGGGGATGGAATTTGCTTCATTAGTGAGCACTCAGTTTTGATTTCCAGAATGAGGTTTTGTTGCTGGTGTTGTGATCCATTTTAAAAAGGGGAGAACAGTAAAAAACAGGACAACTCTGCTGGAATTTTCCTATTCTAAAATATGTTTTTCTTCAAGTCTGTTGTATATCTTATTTAGTCCATAGTCTCAATAGAATCTTCCCAAACACTTTTTTACAGGGAAGCATAAAGCTGGAAGGTACTTTTTAGGATTGAACTGAATTTAGTGCTGCAGGAACCAGCAATTTACAGTGAGCGGAGATGAAAATAATAAAGCAGGCTCATTTGGGGTTCTGACCAGGCTAGAGCTCTTTGTCTTGTGCAGAAGTGAGTGTGCCATGGGTGGGTGTTGGATGGGATGGGAGATGATGGCTAAATCAGATTACCTGGGTGGTGCAGGGAAGTGATGCCGAGTGGCACCATCTGCTGCAGCCCAGCACCTTGGTTCCTGCTTTTGCTGTTTGGTTTTCCTTTTTTATCCCAGTAAAGTGCCCTTTTGCAGAGGTTATGTTTGGTTATTGTTGCTCAGGGCAGGAAAATGATTCATGGCTCAGCTGGGAATTGCCCTGTCATGGCTTTTTTCCACAAAAAGGGCAACCTAGGATATGGCAGAGGGTTTCCTCTGCCCTCAGGAGACAAGCACAAAAACCAAAACACTGATGTTTTGGTGGTATTTTTTTTTTAATTAATAAATAATTTCCTTGAAAGAAGGTGTACAAACCCCCCAAAAAGCAGCAAGTTGCCATCCTTCCCCTCCTGTCCCTCTTGCTGATGGACTCAGAAAAACTCTTATGTCCATTTTGGGCTCTTCCCACCAAATAAGCTCCACAAGAGC
Source organism: Sialia sialis (assembly GCA_009812075.1). NCBI lineage: Eukaryota > Metazoa > Chordata > Aves > Passeriformes > Turdidae > Sialia > Sialia sialis. The sequence goes on from VRYO01000254.1 coordinate 878,236, forward strand.
TGTGAGCCTAGAGCTGTCCCATGGGTGAAGAAAACAGCTGTAGAAAATCCACAGAATTTGGTAAGTTTAGGCTTCCTAGAAGAGTCACTTCAAAGAAAAGGGCTGATGGAAGAAGAGCTCTGGATGCCCCTGGGAACAGAAAGAGTAAGTCAGCTGTTGGGAAATGGAGTATGACTTCAAATTTTATGCTTGTTTTATTTTGCACTTGGCAATGGTTTGTGCTTTCCCAGTTTTGGGTTGCAAAGCAAAGACTGTTTCTTCTTTAACCACAAATAAAACCAATGTGCCTCTAAGCACCAAAATCAGCTGTCAATCCTTTGATAAACAGAATATAATGTAACATTGTGGATGCTGGGAATATTAAAATTCTGTGTGGGATATCACTTACATGGTGATCAGCTCTGTCAGTCATTTCCCTCTTCTGTAAAACAAAAAGAGAATTGCAGAGTTAGTGTGTAAAACTGAAAGGATGGGTGTTTTTAAAAAGGAGTATGTTTAAAACAAGATGAAGAGAAAACCCTTGAGGGCTGGGAAAGGCAATCTGGGTGAATTTGGGCTCCTGCCTTGTTCTCTGCTGCTGGTTCTCCACCCCCACGGAGCAGTGTGTGACTGTGGCAGGGATGAAGCCACCCAAGCAACAGCAATGACCTCGATGCCTTAAGTTTAAGCTTTCATATTTTCCAGACTCTACTGCATTAGCGTGTAACTCTGAACTTTATATAAACTGTTACAAGTTCTCCCCACAGCTCAGTCACACAAAACAATCCTTTTCCAGCTCCAGAAACAAGGATACCACTGCAGCTTCAGGCCCAGAAAGTGCAAATAACAGAACTGAGGAAAGAATCTGGGAGGATGGGACTGCAGAACCTGGAGCTGGAATTGGACAATTAACCCCAAGACGGAAATGGACCAAAACTAATAAAAGTGTAAAAACTCATGACTCAGAATCCATCTTGTGCTGCTTAAGGTGAATCCCTTGAAGGCCTTTTAATAAATCCCTGCTTGATTCCTTTAATTCTGTCCAGCCTCTCAAGGCATCACCCTTGCTGCAGGAGCAATCCCGCTGCACTCACCTTTCTCCTCGACTTTGAAATCCGAGGGGAGGAGGTTGTCCTGCCGGTTGCCCAGCACGAAGGCCAGGAAGGAGAGGATGAGGGCGTCCAGGATGCCGATGATGCACAGGATGTAAGCCCAGCGCACCGTGCAGGCTCCCAGCGTGTACTTGTCGGTCTTGTCCCCGCACATTCGCCTCACCTCGCTCGAGTCCCAGCCATCAGGGTAGATGAGGCAGCCAATCATCAGCCCTGTAGCTGCAGGGACAGGGGGACATTGCTGCTCCTGAGCTGATGATGATGATGATGCTTGAGATTTTTAGCTTTTTATGTTTTACATACGTTCGTATATTCGTAGCTTTGTAGCTTCTAGGATTTTTCCTTTCTTCCCTACCTTTAGGAACAATAGCCTAACCTTACCAACACATTCCTAAATAATGTTTAGTCTTATTCCAAGAAGACAACTGACTTCAAGAATGTTCTGTTTTCCAACCAGAGAAACTTGACTTTTGTCAAGAGAAACCTCTGGACTGCTTCCAGAGGGTCAGGATCCCAGGAATTATTACCTAACCAACTCACTTTTTATTTGGACAGTGTACTTATCTACTAACCTCATAAAATTGTAGAATTACTGTGCCACGTGTACTTTTCACCATGTTGTTCACCTGAAACCTATAAAGGTTTCACCTGAGACCACTAAAGGTTTGCTTTTATATTCACTCCAATTGGAAAAATGTATTCAGTTTTCCAGGCATCAATAGTGAAGTGGAGAGAGCTGCTGGAGGAGCAAACATCATGCTACAAACACATCATGCTACAAACACATCAGGTACTACAGACTTGTCCCTTGACAGATGCTGTGGTTGCTCATCCCCGTGGGCTCTGCTCTGCTGCACAGGCAGGGAGGAGCAGGATCCTGCTGTGCTGCCTTCCCACGAGTCAAGGACGTGCTGCAGCAGCATCTCCCGTCTCAGCGTTGCCCAGGCAACATCTCTGCTCCCTCTGCACAGAGCCCTGGCCCTGTCACTCCAAGGAAACATCTCCAGACGAAACTGGAATGGGTTTAGTCTGTGCAAGATGGAGACCCTGGCCTAGCACCTTGCAGCTGATTCCAGCTTAGGTTTGCTAAGGTAGAGCTGCTGTCAGCAGCAGCTTTGCAGGCAGATTAATTCTGCTTGTTCAGCTGTGGTGGTTCCAGCAGCAGCTCCTCCTGTGCCTGCTCTCAGAGCTCACATGCAACCTCGACAGCTGCTCCAGCCTGGCCACAGGGTCCCCAGCACCTCACCCTGGCAGCTTTGCCAGGGCAGCTGCACCATCCCCAGCGCCAGCAGGTTGCTGAAGGGCAGCTCATGCCCCAAAATCTCAGAAGTGCCTTTTTCCCCCTCTCAGAGAAATTGTATTTACTGGACAAGAACAATGACCAGGCTTGGGATTTCATATGCAAGGTTTTGGGACATGATTAACAAAACCCTTCACATGCTCCACTCTTGCATTGGAAGCAACTGGTGCAGACATGAGGCAGTCCCTGGCTCCTCTCACACAAGAAACAGCCCCATGGTGGACAAGCAGATGGCCCCTCGTGGACATCTGCAGCCTCCTTAAATGTACCTTGTCCCACACCAGTGCCCCTTCCCTACCACTGGTGCTCAGCAAACCAGAACCTCCTTCTGGGACAGTGGCCTTGTCCTTTGCCAATGTTTTCTTTTTCCTTGGCTTGGGGACAAGCCAGCAGCAAGGTGAGCAGGCACCTTCCTTGGTCTGCAGATAGGGTTTCTCTTCATAAAAAAGCAGCTGGTAAAGTGCATACAGAATAAATCTTCCCTGTAATTAACAGAGAGATGGGGGAAGCAGGAAAGAAATAATTTCAGTGAAATTGTGCACTTGTGCAGAGCAAAGGCCAGGAAAAGGATCCTCTCTTAGCCTGCCCACTTTTTAAAATAATTCCTAAAATGCAGCAGTACCTGTCCATCTGGCCAGAACTGCCTGTGACAATTTTCTCTTCCCCCATTCAGAACAAAAACAAAAAAAAACAACCCTGTAGAAACCCCAACTACCACAGCACAGCCTTTCTGTGCTCCTGCTCCGCAGGAGGCTGAGCTGCCCCAAGCTTCTTATCTAAATCTTGGCTTGAGCTCGGTTCTTTAGCTGGGAACTGAAGAAACCCCGCTGCCACCTCCCTGCCACGGGGTGTGCGCCGGGGCTCACATGCATCATTCAGGAGCTGGCTTGGGTTTCAGCTGGCATCAAACACAGGAGCTGGGTTACCAGGTGTCTCAAGTGCCTTGGGGGAGAGATGGGGAAGGTTTGAGAGCCACAGGGATGAGCAGCAAAGTGAGAAAACGCGAGTGATGGTAACAAATCAGCTCCTCGTGTTTCATCTTCCTCGTGCATAATTCCCTGAGCTCAGGGAGTTATTACAAACGTCAGCGCTGTCTCCCTGCTCCATTCCAGCAGGATCCCCAGCACAGGAGAGCGCTCGGTGCCCTGGGGGGTTTCTTTGGTGCTCCCGATCCTCTGAAGCCTCCCTGCGGCTGAGCAGGAGCGGCGGCGCTGGGAGAAGCTCCCGCAGGCAAGTGGGGACAAGGTTTGGCAGCCCGGGGAAGCATCACCCAGACACCAGCTGCTCTGGAAGGAGTTTTTAGTAAAAAACTCCCCACGGTGACCAGCAAGGGGGAGCAGATGGCATGGAGGCGACACTGGGGTCTCGTCACCGGCCAAACCCCCGCCCCCATCCCCAGCACTGCCGAGGGCAGAAAGGAAAAGGGTCGGTCCGTGGGGCAGCCCCCCCGCTCCCCGCGCATCCCCCAGCCCTGCTCACCCGCTGCCAGCTGCATCCAGGCGCACACTTTGTACACAGTGGCTGCGTTGCAGAAGAAGAAGAGGCTGAAGCAGAGGATGGTGCCGATGATGAGGAAGGTGGAGACGCCTACGAAGAACATGGCAGTTTTGAAGGCACTGGAGGGGATGGTGCCGAAGTCCAGGGGGCTGCCCTTGCAGATGAGCTCCCCGGTGAGCGCGTTGCCGATGCAGTAGGAGAAGAGGCCGAAGTAGCCGGCCTGCGGCGTGTCGATGCTGTCGCCGATCCAGTAGGGCTGGATGAAGGTCACCACCATCAGGATGGAGAAGCAGAGCGTGAAGAGGGCCCAGAGCACCCCCATGGCCCGCGCATTCCGCACATAGTTGGTGTGGTAGATCCGGGCCGCCTCCTGCGCCGGCAGCAGCTTGGACATGGCGGGGGCAGCGACCCCAGACCCAGCCCCGACCCCAGCCCCAGTCCCGGCCCCGCTCCGGCCCCGCCCGGAGGCAGCGGGGGCGGCGGGAGGCTCCGGCAGCGGCGGCACCGCCCCGGGGGGCGGCGGCGAGACCTCCTCCCACCCCCGGAGAGCCGGGGGGGATCGGGAGGAGCCGGAGCGACCCCGCTCCCGCAGCCGGGGCGGCCGGTGCCTTTCGGATGCGCTCCCGGGATGCTCCCCGAAGGAGCCAGAGGATGTGCCCTGTGTGCCTGGGATGCTCTGTCGGGATGCACCATTCGCCTCCTCCGCGTGCCCGAAGGGGATAACGCAAATATCGCCATGGTCTGTCCTGGGATGCACCCTGTGGCCCTGGGCTGTGCCCCAGAGTGCCCCTGTGCCCTGCAATGCACTGAGGGGTGCGCCCTGTCCCCCCTGTGCCTCACAGTGCCCTGTCCCCGCTGTGCCCTGCAATGCACTCAGGGATGCTCCCTGTTCCCCGCTGTGCCCCCAGTAACGCCCTGGGCCGTGCCATACACACCGGGGAGTGTGTCAGGATATGCACCGTGCACCCCTGGGTGTGTCCCAGGATGTGCCACACGCCTCGGGATGCGCGTTGGGATGAGACCCAGGATGTGTTTTGATCTCCAGTGTGTGCCCCAGAATGTGCCAGGGGCTGTGCCATGACCCCCAGAATGTCACCGGGCTCTGCTGTGTGCCCTGGGGGCTGCAGGCAGGGAGGGGACATCCCCACAGCTCCACTGCAGAAAGAGAAATGGCTCAACGTGCCAGCAGGACACACTGGGGTGTCAGACAGCACCTGGGCAGGGCCAGGTCTCTGCCCGAGCCCCGTGTCCCGCTGTCAGAGGAGCATGGACAGCCCCAGAGGGCTGCAGGCACTTATGGCCATCCTGGCACTTCTCACCAGGAGCCACATCTGCCCTGCATGCTGAGTGACCACACAGGGTCAGCTCCTGTTGTGGGGACCAGTGCCATGTGACAGTGTTACAGTCACCCCACAGCCAGTGCCAGCCTCAGCATCACTCCTGTGGCCATCAAAGGCCAAGGCTACGTGGCCACTAGTGTCCAAGAACATGGACAAAATCTGTGCCGTTCCCAGGGCTGTTTTCCTTTCATCAGCCACACCCCCCTAAGCATTGAAACACAGAGCCAATATTTGGCAGGGCCGACTGAGGTGCTGGCACTTGGGCTGGGGATTTAGTGGGCTCTGGATCCTTGCAGGGGGCTGTGCTATCCTGCACAGCAGGAATTTTCTCCAGCAGGTTTCTTGGTGTCCACGATTCCATTTTAGAGATGGAGGATTTGGTGGCTTTCCCATGGAGCAGAGCTCCTGCTGTGGCCACCAGCCCTCGCTTTGCCCATGAGCCACCAGCAGCACCCAGCAAGGAAGGCATTCCAGAGAACACTGCTGCTGGGGGGAAGCAGAGGAGGAAGGACTAGAAGCACAGAAGTGCCATTATTTTGTGTTCCTTTTGGCCAAAGGAGCTAGTAAAGGGCAGGTTGACATCAGTACAGGACATTTCCCTGGGAACAGGACCTGGTAGCCCTGGCTGCCCGGGCATCGCTGTTTCCTTGCCCCTGAGCAGTGCCCCAATGCCACGAGCTGAGGTGTGATAGGGGCAGCCCTGTCAGCTGAAGGACACAACAGCTATAAAACACCCGCTGGCCCCGTGGCAGAACCACAAACAAACCTGCCATGGCCAACGTGCTGCCTGCCTGCCTGCTCCTGGCCCTGCTGCTCCTGGCCCCAGCCCTGGCGGCTGAGCAGGAGCGAGGGCTCATCTTCAACTTGGTAAGGGGAGCCCATCCCTGTCCTTGGCACAGGGTGCTCTCACTGCTGCAGTAGACACACGTGGAGGGTTGGAGGTGTCTGCTGGGTTTTCTGGTGCTGTGAGGGAGCTTGGAGCCTGGGAAATCAGCTCTGTAAAGGGATAGGGAACACAGAAAGCGGATCAGACTGCTCTCAGCTGCCTGAGCCAGCCGGGACCCCTACCCTGGGTGGTTCACAGGGGCTGGGGAGGGGAAATGCTTTCCCTATTGTGTCTCAGCCCTACTCCTGTGAGTCCAGCAAAACCCACTTTGGTGGATGGTGTTTTGGGCCAGACTGAGGAAATGCTGCAGAGTGGGAGGTTGGGGCATGGGGGCAATGGTGCTGAGCCTCTGCCAAAAGGCAGAGCTGGTGTTCAACACCCACCCAACCCCCTTGGACTCACAGCTAGGGTGAGATTGAAGGTGAACAAAGAAGGACCTGGTGCTCAGGCCCTGCCTGGTGCTGCAGGAGATCGGGGAGCTGTGCCTGCAGAGTGCCCAATGCAAGAGCGGCTGCTGCCACCGGACCAATGGCCTCAGTCTGGCCCGATGTGCTTCCATGGCAGCTGAGTTCCAGGAGTGCTCCCCAAAGGTAGGTGCTCCCTGCTCCCAGGGCTGGGCAGGGATGGGGCACATCCCCCACGCTGCACAGTCCTTGTTCCCTGCAGAGCATCTATGGGGTCTACTACAAGTGTCCCTGTGAGAGAGGCTTGACCTGTGATGCTGATAAAAGCATTGTGGGCTCCATCACCAACACCAACTATGGTATCTGCAAGGACCCCAAGGACTCCTCCAGGCGGCGGTGAAAAAAAGAGTCCCTTCTGTGCTGCCCCTGCCACCCTGCCTTCCCCCTCTCCAGGGATTCCAGGGTCTGGCTGTGGGGGAATTTCAGTAAAGAAGAGCTTCTGCCAAGATGCAAGGTGATGTTTTCACTCAGCCCAGCCCCCCGGCCTCAGGACAGGGAGAGAAGGGCTGGACGGTCCTGGAAAAAGCCACACGGACATGATGGCTTTATCTGTTTGTGTGTATCATGTAGTAATCTGGGCTAGGCAGCAGCAAGCCACGGGCTGAGCTCTGCTCAGGGGGAGTTTTAAAAAGTGGATTCAGGACAGGGGAAGATGCAGCAGCCCCAGGATCTGAGGGAACCACTTGGGTTGTGCTTGCCTGGGTTTTTTTTCTGCTGTGGCTGCTCTGGTTGGAAACATTCCATAGAAAAGGTTTGTTGTCTGAGAAAAGGGACTTGCAGGTGGTGTTGAATCTGTGCATGCTCAGGGTGCTTGGTGGTTGTGTCCAGCTCTGTGTCACCACTCTGCATGACCAGAGCTGGATCTCCTCCCCAGGGAGGGCAGATGTGGCTCAGAGCAGCAGCAGCTCTGTGTGCCATGGGAGCCCCATGGGAGCCCCTTGTGCAGCACCACCAGCATCTTGTAGAGCACTTCTCAGGCTGCAGGATGTGCAGGAGATTTGGGAATTTGGAATGGACCTGGAGAGTGATGGTGCTGAAGCAGCCCCAGCTGGCAGCAAGGTCCCAAATCCCCTCAGCCCGGCGCTGGCAGAGCTGTGGCCTGGGCAGGGTGGGCTGCAGGGTGTGATGCCAGCGTTTTGGGCATGGGGAGGGAGCACAGCTGTACAGCAGGGGGAGGAAGAGCAGACACCTGTCAGGAGAGCTGTGGAAGCAGCAGGAGATGAGGGGATCATCAGAGAGGGTGTTCTTGGCTTCTCGATGCTGACTTCACCCCCTGGTTTTGTCTCCCTGGGGCAGAGAAAGAACCAGGCACCCACAGCCCCACTCCCCTCTGCCCCGAGGGCTCTGCACCACATGGGGAGACCACAAAGGCTGAGGCAACCCCTGGCAGCTGAGGAGGTGCTCCAGGAAACTTTCTTCTCAGGACAAGGGTGACCAGCAGTTTGAGGATCTGCACCTGCAGAAACACCAGGGACACATCTGGGGGGGTGGCACAGCTTGGGGGAGTCCCCATTGCTGAAGGGGAATGTGGGGACCTGCTGGCTTCTGCCAGTCTGGCTCAGAGGAGATGCAGGAGGAGAAAATTCTGACCTGGATTTAAGTTTTAAACTTGTGGAGGGTGGTGAAAGCCTGGAGGGTCTTGCTCTCATTGTCATGGTGGTCCTGGCGAGAGGCCACCAGATCAATGTCCTCAGTGGTGCAGGGTAGATGGGGACAGGGCCAGGGACAGCAGCCCCTCTCCTGCAGCAGCAGAGTGAGGGGAGGGGACAAAGGACACGGGGTCTGTTCCTGGACTCCCCATCTGTGTGAGTCCTGCACTGGGGTCCCCCTGAAAGGAGGGGGGTGGTGTTTGGGTGGGACAGGCAGGGCTAATCTCTGGTGTGCTTGATGGAGAGATTCAGTGGTGTTCCTGTTTTTGTGGTGTCCCTACGCTGGCAGAAGGACGGCGGGGGCACCGGAGAGGTGGGAAGGGGGTGGCTGTGCTGAAGTGGGGGACACATAAATCCCCCCCTGCCCCGCCCCATCTCAGCCCTATATTTACTGGTGAAGCCGCAGCTTTATTTTGGCAGCTCTTGGCTAGTAAATATTGGCTTAAACCGAAAACCAGACGCCTGACTCACGGCGTCTTAACAAACACAGGAAGGGGCCCCTGGCGCGTGTGGGGTGCTGCCAGCCCTGGGGACAGGGGGACCCTCCGGCAGGGTGGGGACAACCTCAGCTGCAAAGCTCGGGGCGAGCAGAGCATCCCTGCGCAGGCAGGCAGCGAGGTTACACCTGGGGGACACCTGGGCAAGGAGCGGTACAAGTTTTGGGGTGCCCCTTCCTCCTCCCTGCCCAGCACAGGGGTCTCCCCGCTTGGTTAAAAAGCAGCGAGGAATACGAGACTGAAGGGACGCTGGGGCGGAGGGCAGCCCAAGACCCTCCCCAGCTTCACGCCATCAGCAGGATTGCCCCCTCAGTGCCCAAGCCCACCACCTGAGGGTCACCCAAGGGGTGTCCCCCTCAGCAGGGAGGTGTGTGACCCATCCCCCCGCCCTGGCCCTTGTTACCCAGGGTACAGGATGTTCTCACTCAGCCGAGCTCCCGCTCCCCGACCTCTCCCCGCCTCTCCCCGCTTTCCGCCAGCCCTCGGCCTTCACCTCTCCTCCTCTGCACTGCTTTAACCCTTTTTTTTTTTGCCCTCGAACACCGCCTTTTCCTTTTCTTCTTTTTCTCCTCCTTGATTTCCTTTTGGTCTCCGCTCAGATGCTCTGAAACTCCCTCTCTGCCCGTTCCAGGGTGTCCCTGCACCCCCAACTCGCTGCAGCTCCGGTGGGGTGCCCGCCCAATGCCCAGCTTTGCAGACAAGCCCAACAGAGTCACCCCGTTCCCAGCCTGGCAAAACACTCCAAGGAAAAAGAGTGTGTGTGTCTGGGGGGAGTGTTTGCTCCTGGGGGCAGAGAGGCTGCCAGCCCCAGCCCCGCGAGGGGGAAATGTGTTTTTTGGGGGGGCTCTCAGGGTGTCCCTTGCCCACGGCAGGATCCAGAGGGATGAAGCACACACCCATGCAGGGTGGGGAATCCCAGATCCTTGGGGAAATGCCCCAGTCTGTCCCCACCACCCTCTGCTGGCCTGGGACACCTCAAGCTGTGCCCTCAGAACCTCCAAGGCAGCTCCAAGTCATGGGGCACAATGGGGTGCAGACTCCAGCTGCAGACCCCAGGGATGTGGAGGCCTGATCCTGTGACTTAGGGTTTTCCTAAATCTGGGCCAGGTTTTCATTGTCCCAGGGAGATGGCTTTGGGATGAAGCTGGCCAGAAGCCGTCCTTCAAGCTCTCTCTGGAAGGAAAGCAACCTTTCTAGCAAAAAGAAAAAAAAAAATTCATGGAAAGCTCTGGTTTGCCTCTTCTTGCCAAAACCAATTGTTGATGTTTTTTCACGGCTGCTTTGACTTTGCCTTTGCCTGTGACAGAGGGAACAATGTCAGACACGCTCCTGTTTTCCCACTCTGATTTTTTTCCCCTGAAGTTGGAAGAGGGGAAGGATCCAACTGAAGGACAGGGACCTGTCCTAGGTAAATATCAGCCCCAGGGGCTCCCAAACCTGGCAGGAGCGTCTCAATCTTTCCTCCATCCTGAGGGTTGGCTTTGGGGCTGGAATTGGGGTCTCCTGAAAATGTCCCCCAAGAACTGCCGAGGGCTGAGGACTGCCCAGCTCAGAACAGTAGTGGAGGTTGCAAGTGGGACATGGGGGTGCAGAAGTGGCCTTGGAAGGACATCCAGGCACCCTACACAAACCCCCCTGATGCTGTCACCAGGGCACAAGGGGAAAAATTCCTCATCCTGAATCATTTGCACTGCTGGAAGTAATTCACTACAGGGAGGTGGGGAGAGCAAGGAGGGGATGTGGGGCTGCACCAGCCTGGGCAGAGCTCGAGGCTGCAACAGCCGGTTTGGGGGGAAGTGCTCCCTGCAGCTGGGTTCCCCCTCAGCGGGTATTTTTAGCATTAAATTCCCTGAAATGCTGGCCAGCTGGGCTGGGGGAGCAGGGTGAGGGTGAGGAGGGGAGGATTCTGGGGGGAGCAGGGTGAGGAGGGCAGGATTTTGGGGGATCCCTCCATGACGTGGATGGGGATTCACTCCGGGGCACGCTGAAAAGGTTTTGGGGGTGATGCTGGGGGAACGAGAGGGGGGGAATATTTGCAGGGGTGTCGGGGGGGACATGGGGGGG
>VRYO01000254.1:893874-911968 GCA_009812075.1 Sialia sialis
GGGATCCTCCAGCTCACCCCGGGATGCTCCGGAACACCCCGGGGTGCTGCTCGCCCGCGGGGATTCCTCTTTTCCCCGCTTCACCTCCCCATCGAGGCTCCGGGCGCAGCCGAAGCTTTTCTTTTGCCACCAGAGACCCGCAGGGTGTGTGCTTTGGCAGCAGGTAGAAGTGGTAGCACAAGGTAAATGTGATTTTACATTTTTTTTTTTTAAGTTTCTGTGATTTTCCCCTCCTTTCCGGGCATAAAAACTCTTCCAGGGCTTCTGTTTTTAAAATGCACGTTCGAGTGAGCCTGCTCTTCCCAGGAAACTCTGTTTTGCACAATGGGCTGTAGGAACTCGGGAGAGATGTGTCTGTCATCGCTGTGTCCCCAGGCTGCAGCTTCCAGCTGAGGTTCCAACGCTGCACCGTGTTTCTGTCCCCACTGGTGCAAATAATAAAATAAAATATAATAGGAAAAAAAGAAAGTCAGGAGCTGATACTTTATGGTTTTAAAGATAGAGTTTAAATAGTGTCTCACCCTAATGAGCTCTTAAACCCGAGGTGGATATGAGGACATCAAAGCCAACCTGGGAACTGGCATTAAAAGTTATAAAAAGTTGAAATCACAAGTTGCTCCTTCCTTTAAAACATGAGAAAGCTGCCTCCCTCCTGCCTCCTCTCCTGTCCTGTTGGGGGGCTGGGGAGAGGAAAATCATTAAATACATCAGGCAGAGCCTGATGAGCTTTCATGGGCTCTCCTTCCAAAGGTGCTGCGGGTGGCAGTGCTGCAACTCAGAGATCCTTGGGTTTCATTTCCAGCCTGGAAATGGGACAGCACTTCTGGGGAGGGGACAGAAACATCCCTGAGAGGGAACAATGTCTGTGACCTTCAGGGAGTTAACCAGGAGTGTGGCTAAGCAGGAATCCGAATGGTGCAGGAGTTTGGAGCACAAGGATGGGATGGAGGGGTCCAGAGGGGAAGGTTGGCACGATACAGACTGCTCACGGTGTCCATCCTGCTCAGAGCAGAGATGTCTGCTAGAATAATTGCTCATGCAATTATCTTATCTTGTTTGTTTGTTTAAAAAAAAAAAAAAATGCTAATAACCTCATCTTCCCAAGGCTGTGTTTGCCCAGCACACAATTTAGTCATGCTCAGGTCCTTTCCCAGCACCTTCCTGCTAGGATGAGCCAAAAAATAAGAACAATTCCTGAGTAAAAAGTAAGCTGCATCCCTCAGGAACCTCACTGCTGTGTAGTTACGTGTGTTTTAATTAATTACCTGCTTGCAGAAGGAGAAAGTTTGCTGGAAGGTTTGAGATGCTTGGCACCAAGGCTTCCTCGGGCTGGCTGCAGCTCCCAGACTGGCTCAGGGGAAAAATATTTTGTAAATAGTTTGAAAAATAGCTTGTCCTTAGTTATTTCTCATTTTATATTACTTTATATAAATTTTATTTTATAGTCACTCTTGATTGCATGAATTTATATAAAGTTTTGCAGCCCCTTGAGGGAGCTGTGAAGCTCCAACTGATCTTGTGCACATAGCAGGGAAATAGATATTACTTAGCAAGGATTTTTTTTTTATTTTAATGCTCCGTGCTTGTGGGTGTAAAGAAGTGGCCACGAGTGCTCTAACGTACAAGATGTTCATGTAACTTGTTTGTCATGGAGCTGACAGGCTTTTTCCATAACTAGTAATTGTGATTAGTAAGGATTTCTGATTTTGCAAGCGAGTGCTTTGGAAAATTAGGAAAATAATCGTAAAGCAACTGTCAGAAGTGAAGAGCTGGGATGGTGAGGCACTGCAGTTAAATCATCTTCCACCTGCAGTGTCCCATCTTTGTAAATAGCAGTATTGCTCTTAGATGGAAAAATACTCTCATTTCAAATACCTTTTGATTTACATTGAATTTAACCGCTTAATAAAACGAGCTCTGGGAGGCACTGCCTGGCACAGAGCGTCGTTCCTGGGATGTGACACCACCCCAAAAAGGAGCCTGGGTGGGATGCAGCCTCCCTGTGTCCCTGTGCACGTGTGAGTGTCAGTGCCTGTTCTCGGGGTGCTGCAGGGTCTGGCTGTCCCCAAAGCCGTGGTGTCCTCTGTCCCTGCTGCTCCTGACAGCGTCCCCAGCACGGCAGTGCCACCCCTGTCCCCTCCTGCAGTTTGTGATGCTTCTCCAAGAAATCCTCCTTTGGCACTGCAGCAGGCTGGTGTTTTGCTGGGAATTGCCGTTTGCCCAAAATAATTTGGAATTTAGAGGCCCCCGGTGCAGATGGTCTTGGGTGCTGAGTTATTTCTGGGTGCCAGAGCTGCTGAGCTGGGGATTCCCCTTCAGGATTCAGCTCTGGGATGCTCCAGGTGCTGCTGAGCCCTCGTGTGTGGGGATAAATCATCAAACACAGCATTCCCACTGCCAGGGGTCACCTGGCTGCAAGTTGCTTGGAGAAAACCCCAAATCTCTTCCGTGCAGTGAGATGCTTTTAGAAACAAACAAACAAACAAAAAAATTAAATAAATCCAAGTTTGATTGCCACATTTATTCCGGAGAAGAAGCTAAATTAAAACAGAATTGGCAAACAAGGAGTTTCTTGTTTATTCCCGTTTTCTATTTATTTAGTCCCCCCAAGCTGTCACTTGAAATGTAATTTGCTCAGCGTTGCTGTAGCTGCTGCCAGGAGGCTGCTCTGAGTTGCCTGTGGAGGGCTTGGACTTCACTTGGTGTGCTGTATGGGAAGAGAAACTTCACATTTAACAGCCAGAGGTGGAATATTTCATGTTGTCCCTGGTTGTTTTGACCAGGGGAGAAGACATGACTGAAAGGAGCCCGCTCAGAAAAACCCAGTGAGAGGGTGCCAAGGAGTGGGTAGTGGGATGTCAAGTACTTTCTCACATTTTACAGATGGTTTATATAACCTGCTTGGCTATATTATTATATTTTTTCCTGTCCAGTTACATAATCCCAATTTATGAAAGCTTTAGGAAGTTGCTTCCCCACTGTTACATGTCTCTTTATTACAGCCTCTGAGCTTGTTAGGATGCTTGGCCTCCCTGCCAGGCGTCTCCCAGGAAGCTCAGGCTGATGTGGAACAGCTGTTTGTACATTAATTATTACCACATTTCTTTGATTATTTTATTTCTGCCATCATCAGAAGCTGTGTCAGCCTCTCAGGGGCAGGAGGGGTGCAGGCTGGTGACTCTCCCTGCTGATGCAGAGCAAAGACCTTGGGCATTCCTGTTTCTTCCAGTGTTTTAAGGATCTGTTCTTGGCAGAGACTTGCTGTGATTTTTATGATAGAAGGAGCTGAAATCCTTGCTGGGGCCAGGTAGGAAAGGAGCAGCAGAGCACCTGTGTGGAAAATCCTCAGCCTCATCCTGCCCCTGACACGTTCTCCCCTGGGGACAGCAGTTACCCATAAATGTCTGTGGATTTTGCTTTCCTTGATAAAAGTTTATCCTTCAAAATAAGGGAGGAGAAAAGAAAATACTGCTTTTTTAAAATTTTATTTATTTATTTAGTTAGTTATTTATTTTTGTTAATTCCCTTTCACATGAAAGTGGAGGGTGTTGTGTCTCTGGGTAGCCACTCTGGAGGAGATGGACCACAGGCTGCTCACAATAGATTCAGAGGAGCTCTATCCCTCTGATTTTTATTTTTTTTTTATTTTGAAGTGACCTGGGAATGCCACCAAGCGAGCATTTCCTTGCTAGAAAACCAGCAGAAGAGCCAGATTATTTTTAATGGGTTTGTATTGTAAACTGGGGTGATAAAACCCTCAGAAAGTCTTTTGTGTTTTGCTGGCACAGGCCTGTGCACCTCACTCCAGGGGGTGCAGAGACACTGAACCCATCTTGCTTCTGCCTGGGATATTTGTTCTGGCAGGGTTAGTGACCCATCCTGCTCACTTGTTCTCTCTGCAGCTGAGGAACAGCCTCTTATTCCACATATAAAAAAAAAATAATAAATTAGTTATGACTCGAACCTTAAATAAAACCATTTCAGAAGCTTAAAAATATTATCTAGGCAGAATGATGAAGCCAATGTGATGGGAATATTTAAGTGAGCTGCACACAGTAGTTTTCTTTTTCATTTCATTATCCTCTTAATTGCTTTAAAACCTTCCCCTCTGGCTGCTTTTCTGGCAATAGGCAGACACCTCCTCCTCATTTGGGCTGCATCCCTCTCTGAAGTGTCCCCATGGCCATGGATAAAAGAGACCAGGGATTGTGTCCCTGGTGAATCAGGGGGATTCTCAAGATGCTGGGCAATTCCAGCAGCTCTGTTTGCATTTTGGATTTTTGTTTGAGTAGAAGTTGCCATGCCGGGGTGTTGGCCGCTTGCACAACGTGCACGCTAGGAAGTAAATTGATCCATGGCAGTTCTTAGTTGGTGAACAATAGTTTCAATATTATGGCTTCCCTGTTTATTTTGAAGGAGGGGGAGAAAGTCAAGTGGCAAGGATTAAAAAAAAAAAAAGAAGAATAAGAAAAAGAATTCATTAAGTGTGATTTATGAGTGTGAGATATGGCACTCAATGTCTGGGTATGTCCTTATGCAGCTGAGCATTATGTGGAGCTGCTTGTCCAACTTAGGAAGTTCATATTTTGTTAGAAATCCCAATTTTAACTCATTACCATCACCTTCCTTGGTCTCTGCTCAGCAGGCTGGCCCTGAGGTGTCTCAAAACACCCTCATCCAGGAGAAATCACTGCTCTGGTCTTCCCTCTCCTGCTGCACAGGCACAGCTTGCTCAGCAAGGAGAGATTTTATTTTAAAAAGTGGTTTTTGTGATGGAAGGGGAAGCAATCCACGGTGGGACAGTGGAGAGAGTCAGCTGCTGCACTAATTGGGTTATTCTTGGTTATCAGTGTGTGCTGGGGCTGGAGGATGCGTGTGCAGCCCTGTGCTGCTCTCCACCTCTAGGAACTGGGATTTGGGGCTCTGATCACCAGGAGCCAGGGCCCCACATCTCCCTGCTGTGCTTTCAGATTTGTTGTTTTTAAGCCTGACCTTTGCATTTTCAAGAAACTCCCTCCTGTGTTGCAATCCAGAGCTTTTAGGGCTGTTGTGGTGCCGTGGAAGTGAAAGTGCTTTTTGCTAAGTGGGTCTTAAAAAACAAACCCCAGAGCAGCCAACTCTGTTTTTTTCAACCTGTTAATTTTCATCCCAGTGAAACAATTGGACAGAGGATATAGCTTTGATTTTTTTTTTTTTTTTTAAGCTGATGGTAAGATGCTATTTTGTGGAAACAGAAAGTCAAAACAGGTTTTGGCTGTAGCCTTCATCACCCCTCTCTGACCATGGTGGAGCATGATCTGTGGTTCAAAAGTGCTCTGTTCTCCCTTCTTCTGAAATCCTGTAATAAATAAATTAAATTAAATAAATAATAAAGTTTTTTAATCTTTTTTTTTTTTTCTTTTTGTCTCCCCCTGTTCTTACCAGGTATTTCCCCGCTGTGTCTCCGGGCCTGGACTCTCCCTGCACCTTCAAACCTTCTCCAGGGATTGCATGGTGGCAAGGTGAGACCCCTCAAAACCCTTCCCAGCCTTGCTCTTCCCCGTGCCTTTCCCCTCCTGCGAGCCTCTGGGAGGGATCTGCAACATGAAGTTTCCATTTGGAGCTGGCAAATTCCCGGTATGCCGATTTCTAGGAAACGTGGCTGGGGATCGTGTGCTTGGTGAAACCCTAGCATGTGTGATACCTGTCTGTCCTCAGCCCAGGGTCAGCCATCTGCATCCCATTCTCCCCTCTGAATTTTCACCTATTTCTCACTGCTGGGAGACAGCAACACCTGTGTGGAGAGGGAATTGTAAAACTAAAAGGCTTGGTTTTATTTATTTCTGTGCTTCTCCGAGCCATCCGTGTTTATATCCCAGGGAAATGGAGCAGTGTGGATGTTCAGGAGGGAGGATGATTTGTCCTGCCTTCATTTACAGATTTACAACATTCATCTTTTGGGTAGTAGCAGCAACAGGAAAGCAGGATCTGCTTGGGGTGTCAGAAACACCCAGGGGCTTTTGCACAGAGTAATTAATTAATGCCTACCCTGTATGCAGAATATACAAACAAGAAGGTTCAGGCTCTGACACCACCAGCAAGCTTGCTGTGCTCAGTGACATCCCTGCCTGCTCACTATTTAAACCTCAGGGAGCAGCAGATATTATTTATTTTTTTTTCGCCCTACAACTGTTTGTTTCAAATTAATTGAGATTTTGGCCCTTGGCCAGCCTCCTCCTGTCTCTCCAAATGGGAGATAAGTGGGAGCAGTGCACTCTTTTCTCTAACCTAGTTGGAGCTGTTTTTGCTGGCCGGAGGAGTCGCGAGCTCTTTCATAACGTGGGCCACATCTGAATGCTGGGGCTTGTGGGCTCCATCCCTCCCACTGCTGCTGACGCAGAGCGTCTCCCCTCCCGCCCGCCTTGGCCAGCTTCCCTGGATGACTCCTCTAATTGCTTACGTAGAAAAATAATGAGAAGGATGCGTAGGGTGTATTTTTAGATGTCTCTTGGTGGGATTTAGCAAGCGGCGAGCCGGAGCCAGCGCCTCCCTGTCCGTCTCCTGCATCCCAGCGGTGGCTGCTTGGTGGACCTGGGGAGGTTCTGGCAATTCTTGGACAAGCTTCCCTGTTTTTTTGGGTTTCTCTTGGTCCTTATGGGTGGGTTATGGATGATGTGTTTGTGCTGGGAAGCTCTGAGCTGGTGCACGGTGCTGGGATGGGCACCACCATCTCCTCACTCCTCTCCAAGAGGAAGGCTGTGGTGGCTTGAGGATCATCCCAGCACCCAAATCATTGAATGATGGAATGGGTTTCTCACCCAAATGTTCCCAGGAATGGAGCAACCATCACCCTTTTGGGTAACCAGCGCATCACCAGCCACGTCATCAATTTCTGCCAAAGTAACCCATGGCACATTTTGCAATAAATACCTGTGAGTTAATGGGTCTCACCACACATTGCTTTGCTTTTTAAATGCTTTGCTTTGAAGATGTTCCCATCTGAAACGCCAGCAGCGCAGAGGAAAGGGAGCAGGCGAAGAATCCCATTAAATATCACCCCAAAGACTGTGATAATTGAGCCTTGCAACAAGTAGTTCCCTTATTTTTCTCCTTGCTTCTTCCATTTCAGGGCTCTTTGTGTCTCGGTGGCTTCCTGTGCTGGGGGGGCCGGGCTCTGGTCCTTCCCTTTCCACCCGGGTGTGAGGAAAGCAATTCTTGCAGCGGGACTTATCTGTCCTTGGAGCTGAAAACATCCTTTCTTTGCTCTTTTTGAATCCCCCAAATGAATGATTTCTCCTGCTGGTTAACATCAGCTTCCATGCTGAAGACTGTGGGAAAGTTTCGCAATTAGAGTGGCTTTAATAGATCTGGTTTATGTCTTAAAAAACCCATCGCTTTCTAATTCTCCGTCACATGTTTCCTTGATGATGTGTCGCCCAGCAGTGCAGCTACCAAAATAGCCCCATGGTCTGAAGGAAATCATCAGGAAATATGTTTTTGAAACTGTAGGCAATTCTTTTTTTTCACCAGGAACCATTGGAAAAAGTCTGTGTTCAATGGAAAACGTGGCTTTTCTGGCACCTTGGCTGCTTATGTGGTGACATTTGGGAGCACAGTGCTCCAGCAGTTTGCCCAAAAATCCCCCAGTTCCTTAGATCCTTGCTGTGAGTTTTCTCTTTATCCACCCAAATATCTGGGATTCTTTTGGGTTTGCTTTAATTTTGGGGGGAAAATGCTTGCTTGTGCATTGCCTTTCTGTGCAGGGTGACAAACCTTCCCTGTCCCACCACCCCCATGGTGCTGGAGGCTGACAGGGTTTGTGCTGTGTCCCCCCAGGTCCAAGGAGACCATGACCACTGATGAGGCCACCAAGAGTGAAGGGGAGGTGCAGGCAGCAGCTCTGGCTGAGCGAGGGGAGGACATCACCCCATCCAAGGACCGAGGGGTTCTGAAGGTGAGGGAGATCTGCCAAGATTCATCCATGCACTTTGATGGGCATGGTCACCTCCCCAGCCCTCAGGGTCACAGTGCCAGGGCTGTAGGATTGAATTCTTTCATTTCAAAGGCAAAGGGGGTGAGCGTTGCTTGGAGTAAAGGAGGATGGAGTGGTGGTTGAGGATGGTGGGCCAGGCTGCTCCATGAATTTCACTGCTATTGTGTTCCTAATCAGATTATTAGCTGTAAATCCACAAAGCATTTCTGTGTGTGACTCACAAACATTAGAAAGAGCACATTACTGAGGTCATCCAGTCTGCTCCACAGCCCCTTTTTCATATTCAGGGCCGTTTCTGGATAGTTCTGCTCCTCAGCACTTACACTTCTCCACTTGAATAGGACCTTTCCTCCAAGAATAGCATCCTCCCCTGCTCCATCCTCAGCTCGAGAACTGCTTGTTCCCGGCTGCAGCGTTCAGAAAAAAGTGTTGACAAGGAGTGAGTAGTGAGCTGACACACCCCTGTGAGTAAAATGTGTACGGACAGAGAGCGAGAGGAGCTGCATTCACTGCAGGTTTGGAGCCGTGGTGTTTATCCACCCAGTATGGACTGGTTTCTGCTCCCAGCCCTGTCCAGCTCCTTTGCTGTGGCTCCAGCTTGAGATTTGTTTTTAGGAGCTGAGGAAGGGCAAACTGAGGGGCAAGCTGAATAGCTCCACCTTGAGCTTTCCTGTTATTTAGGGCAGCACTGGGGTGTATATGCATGTGTATATATATATATTTATGTGTGTGTGTGTCTCTCTCCCCCTCCATATGCATCCTTTGCTATCCCATGGCCCCAGCTCACAGGTGCATTCTCTCTCTCAGATCATTAAGCGACCTGGGAGTGAGGATGAGTCTCCCATGATTGGAGACAAGGTTTACGTGCACTACAAAGGCAAACTGGCCAACGGGAAAAAGTTTGACTCCAGCCGCGATCGGAACGAGCCCTTCATCTTCAGCCTGGGCAAGGGTGAGCCCTCCAGGGGGCTTGGTGGAGGGTGGGACCACCCTGGGCAAAGATGAGCTCTTCACGGGTGCCCATCATGGCTTGGTGGAGGGTGGGACCACCCTGGGCAAGGATGAGCTCTTCACGGGTGCCCATCCATGATTTGGTGGAGGGTGGGATCACCCTGGGCAAGGATGAGCTCTCCAGGGGTGCCCATCATGGCTTGGTGGAGGGTGGGATCACCCTAGGCCCTGGGGGTCAACTGCTCCTGTTGCAGGACAGCTGGACAGGTCAGCCCTGCCTTAAGTGACTTGTGAATGAGGGGTTTTTTTGGGTGCCATCCTTGCCTCACCCCAGGCTGGGTTTTTTCCTGCTGGTTGCTCCCTCCTGCCTGACATCTGCCTTTCTCCTAGGTCAGGTAATCAAGGCATGGGACATTGGGGTGGCCACCATGAAGAAGGGAGAGATCTGCTACTTGCTCTGCAAACCTGAGTACGCATATGGCTCTGCCGGCAGTGCCCCCAAAATCCCCTCCAATGCCACCCTCTTTTTTGAGGCAAGTAATGCTGGTGAGCTGGTGTGGGGATGAGCAAGCTCACTCCCTTTCTGCCTTGCTAGCTAGCTCAGAAATAAAAAATTTAAAATTAATAATAATAATAATAACCAAAGCCCAAACAACAAAAGAATCCACAACAACAACAAAAAAATCCACCCCAGTTTGGATTCCTGAAACGTGTCCCTCTGCTCCAGGAATTGCTGCCAGGGCTTTCTCAGAAATGTGTCTGAGCTGGAAGGCTGGGACTGAAACTCCAGCTTAGGAGAGTCCTGGTGCCAGGGCGGGGAGTGGGCACATACCTGGTTTCAACATGCACATGGGAAGGAGAAGGCAGCTGGGAAATGCCTCCAGGTGCTAAAAAACCATTAGTGCTGAGGGGTGGTAGGAAAGTTAAGTTTTTGGCACAGAGGGCTCCCTGGGCAGGGCTCATTGGGACACAGAAGGAGGAGGGAGTCTGTCCTAAATTAAGGCTCAGTCCTTCCAAGTCGAGTGTGGATTAAGCTGAGGATCAGACATGGTCCCATCAGAGGGTGAAGGGGAAGCTCCTGCCCATGCTGGGAGACTTTCACAGCATCTTCCAGCAGCAGCTGTGTTGTACCCTTACAGGTTCAATAAACTTATTTTTGCTGTTCCTTTGTGTTATGCTTCAGGTACTGGATGTGTCCCAGTTTCTAATAAATCTCGTGTATTATGCTGTGGTTTGGATCTGGGTTTTATGGGCGACTTCTGCTCGTCAGCTGAATGGAGAATTAGCTGGCTTGGTTCTCCAGCCAGGGGATGAACTGCTGCTTTGTGGCTCCCTGTTGTTTTTCTCTTCTCCTTTCCCCCTCCCTACTCTCTGCCCACTTTTTCCTTTTTATTTTTTAGGTCGAGCTGCTTGACTTCAAAGGCGAGGACTTGTTTGAGGATGGAGGAATAATCCGGAGGATCAAGAGGAAGGGAGAAGGTTATTCCAACCCTAACGAGGGTGCTACCGTGGAGAGTGAGTGCTGGTCCCTTGTGGGACACCTGGAGGGCTCAGCCTGTCCTCAGCTGATCCCTGATGAGGAGCTGCTGGCAGTGCACAGCTGAAGGTGGCCGTGGATCCTGGTGGGATGCAGTTCATCCATCCAGAGGCCAGATGGGATGGACAGCACCTGGGGATGCTCCTCTGAGCTCTCCTTGGCCTGCCCCTGTGGGGCTCTGCTGCCCTGCAGGGCTGGGTGGAAAACCAGCAGCCCAGGAAAACCCTGGAGCTGCTCAGGCAGTGGCTGGATGGAGGATGGAAGAAGCAAACCCCTCTGTGGGGTTTCAGGGCTCTGTTGTCTCCCTGACCTCTCTGCAGTGTCCAGGGTGCTCTGGGTTGTGCCATCTGCCAAAACCTCTGCCTGTGCCTTGCCTCCAAGCATGAGATGCCAGCCCTTCCCTCTCAACACTTGCTAAGTATTTTGGACACTCAGCAGTTTCTTTGGCCCCCTCATTGCAATGTTGTTGGTGTTTTTGTGGGGGGTCTTATCACATCTCTTACAGAATGGGTCTTTTTCCTTCCCTTGTGGCCACAGGGCTGTTGATGGCAGGGGGAAGGAAATTATTACAAGGGGTTTGCTGAGGCTGGGGTGGTCTCAGCTGACATAGGAGGATGGGGAGCTCACATCCCATCAGGCTCTCCCTCTTCTGGTCCCATTTCTGGAGACATTTGATGGGGCTGGACAGGGGTTTGGGGTTTTCTCCTTCCCAAGAACCACTCAGACACACCCACAGAGCTCACTCCATACGGGAGACATTTACTTTCTTTTCTTAATTTCCGAGCTCCTGCACACAAAGATCCTAAACTCCTTTTAGCAACCGAGAAATTGAATTTGAGCTGTGAGAGCTTAGAAAGCTCTCAGCTTTAAGTGGCTGGTTCTTCTAACCAGACTTTCATTTAGAGGAAAATGAGATTTTGACTCAGATTCTACTGCCTGGGTGGTGGTCACTGTGCTGGGGGTGGCACAGCAGCTGTGAGGACACAGCAGTCCACCCTGGGGCAGGGCTGTGATGGTTCATCTCAGCTGTGTGTTTTGGGAGGTGCTGGAATTAAGCTGGAAGAAACCACGCTTCCAGGAGCAAGCACCTCCGGGTTTTTATTGACTTGAAGTTTTACAGACCCTAAATCCCAGTTCTGCTCCCTAAAACCTGTGCTGCAGTTGAAATCTGGCATTCCAGCTTTTGTTACATCCTTTCCCCCCCCACCCCTCCTCCTTCTCCGTTTTTAATCTGAGTACAAATTGCTGTCAGCACATCAAGTTCGTGTGCCAGCCGCACTCAGTACACTCTGTTCTCAGCTCTTCAAAAACAAAATCGCTGCAGGCACTGAGAGAACAATAAGTCAGAGCTGCAACCGGAGTGATGTTCCTTCAGTGACTTTTTTTTCTCTGTAATCCAAGAGCGGCTGAACCAGCTGACCCACTCCTGGAAACCCGAGCGGAGATTTTCCCCCCTGTGCTCAGTGTGTTTTCTGCACAATTAAAACAGAGCAGAGCTATCCTGGGAAGCAAGGATCACAACATCCCCTTGTGCATCCTGTTTTAAAGTGGATCTTCCCATCACTGCTGCATCCCACAGGGGATGTGGGACCTGGGGGAGCTGTAGTGCTGCTTTTGGGGTCAGGGATTGTGGAGCTGTGCTGACTAGAAACGTGCAGGGAGATGCACCGTGCTGTGGGGTGGCCGGGTTACCTGTATTTTAGGCAGGATTTTCCACACTTTCTGCACCTAAAAAAACCAGCCAGCTTGGTTTTGGAAAGTGCAAAAGCAGAGGTTGTCCCTGGAGGAGCTGGATTTGCTTTTTGTCCTCATCCCAAGCTGGGTGAGCTCGTGACTGCTGTGTCACTGTGCACCAGTGAGGGATGCAGGATGTGTGCAGGGAGCTGGCAAGCACTGAGCATCCTCTGCTTGAGTCCCAGCATGGCTTTGGGGGCAAGACTGGGGTGACAAGTCGAGCCTGGGTCCTGCTCCTGCAGTGGGTTCTCTTGTGGCAACTGCACCTGCCCCTGGAATGGTCAATACCTCTCATCCTAAGGACTCCTGTAGGTCCAAGAGCAGGGGATGGACACAGATTTCCTTCAGCCCAGGCTGCAGCTCTCCTGTGCAGAGCCCAGACCCTCATGGCTGTTTCTGGTACCAGCTTGTCCTGCCCCTCACCTGCCACCACAGCAGGATGCTCAGTGTCCTGCAGCATCTCAGCTTGCATTCTGTTCCCCCCAAGCAAAGGTAGAGCTCATGTCTTTGCAGGCTGCAAAACCTTTAGGCACAGTTGTGAATTTTTTCTCTTACAAAGCTTTTTTGTTGTTGTAGTTTTTGTTTTTTTTAACAGTATGTAGGAGTTCCTTGTGAAATTGCTTTTACTTGATGCCTGCCTGCATGTGTGTATCCCTTTTACCCTGCAAGCAGAATGCAAAGGCTGTAAAAGCGTCCCCAAAGCCTGGAACGTCTTCAGGTTTGAATAAATAAAGAATAATCTTGCTGTGGAAAGCCAGCCAGGAGTGCCAGGTGGTGAATGTGCCAGGTACCCAGTGTCCGCTCTGGCTGCGCTTCTGCCAGCGTCTGGGGCTGGAACAGCACAGCTCCTGGTTGAAGATTAAAAATAAAAAAGTTTATCTTGTACTTTGAGTTCTCGGAGTCGGGAGAACATGGCCTTGTTTTGGAGGCAGGAGTCAAGGCAGTATAGCACAGTATAGAAGATTTGTAATCACCGTGATAAACTCTGCATGGCGCCGTGCCAGGAGCAATATCCAGTTCCAGTAAGACTTGACTCGTGCACTTGAGTACGAGGGGAACATATTAGTCACGATGTTTATCTGTTGTTTGGTCCTGGGTTATGCCTGCCTTGCTTTTCAGCAATGTTCCCAAGCCCTCCCCATCCCTCTTCTTCTCCAGGCTGCCCCCAGCCCTGCGTCTTCCTTCTTCCACGCTCCGCTGAGTTTTGAGAGAGATGCTTTATAAAATGCTTTCCAAGACACTTTGCAGCCCACTTTTCTCTGAGGTTTGGGTGATTGTGGGTGCCATCCTGCCCCTCTTGTCCCTCTGCAGTTCACCTGGAGGGATTCTGTGGCGGCCGCAGGTTCGACTGCAAGGACGTGAAATTCGTCGTGGGCGAAGGGGAGGACCACGACATCCCCATCGGCATTGACAAGGCCCTGGAGAAGATGCAGAGGGGAGAGCACTGCATCCTCTACCTCAGCCCACGGTGAGGAGCAGCTCCACAGGGATGCTGGGTGGGTCTCAGCCTCCAGCCCTTGTGGAAGGTGGTGATCCTGAAAATAGGAATCTCCAGGAGAGTCTCAGAGAGCACCAGCAGGAACAGCAGGAGTGACCAGTGGAATACTGAGTGACCAGTAAAGGAATATTGAGATGCTTAAAAAAAAAACAGGTGAAAGAGCTTTATCCAAGTCCAGTGTGTGGGATGAAAATGTCTCCCTGGAAATGACCAGGGCTGGAGAGAAATCTGTGTAAAAATGATAGTGCAGGCAGAAGGGATAATTCCCAAAATATGCATTATATATCCACAGAAAGAAGAGTAACATCACCCTGTCCCCTAAATGTTACAAAGCTGTGAGTGGCAACCTGGCTCTGCATTTATGGGCAAGCCCTGCTGAAAATAAGATTTTCCCCTTCTCTGAGTGCCTCTCCTGCCCTGCAGGTACGGCTTTGGCGAGGCTGGGAAGCCGAAATACGGCATCCAGGGGAACGCCGAGCTGGTGTACGAGGTGACCCTGAAGAGCTTTGAGAAGGTGAGGGCAGAGGTGCTGCAGTCCCTCCCTGGTTTACAGCAGTGGCAGGGCCTGTGTAGCCTCCAGCCTTTGTCCCTGGCGTGGCTGCAGCCCAACCCCTGCTGAAGTGGACACGTCACCGAGGAGCTTCGTGTTCTTCATTTGTTCTTCTCTGTTGGTTTGTTTTATTCTTGTGGCTGAGGTCCAAGGCTGGGTGTCTTATTTGTTCCTAACCTTGTCCTTTTGTACTTTCTTTATAGTTTAATATTATTTTTTTCTTTTTCTTTTTTTTCCCCCCTCTTATTTTTTCTCTTTTTTTCCTCCTTTTTTCTCTTATTTTCTCCTCTTTCCTCCTCTTTTTTCCTTTTTTCTATTTGTTTCTCCTTTTTCTCCTTTTTCTCTCTTTTTTCTCTTATTTTTTCTCTCATTTTTTCTCCTTTTTCTCACATTTTTTCTCCCTTTTCTCCTTTTTCTCTCCTTTTTCTTTCATTTTTTTTCTTATTTTCCTTCTATTTTCTTCTTCTTTTTTCCTCTTTCTTTTCTTTTTTCTTCTTTTTTTTCACCCCTGGACTGCACAGATAAAAGCTGGTGCATCCAGCCAGCCCTGTGGAGCTTGTCTGTGCCCACGAGAAGGCTGGGAATGGGATGCAGGAGAAGTCCATGGGATTTGCACATCCCTGGATGGAACCCCTGCCTGTGCCATCACTCTGGCCAAAGCAGGGGCAGGAGCTGTCTCCACACTGTGGCACAGCCCTGAGGAGCCCTGAGTGTGACCACGCTGTCCCAGGGAGCGGCTTGGTCCTGCTGGGAGTGCTCCAAGTGTTCCTTTGCAGGCCAAGGAGTCGTGGGAGATGGACACCAAGGAGAAGCTGGAGCAGGCAGCTGTGGTCAAGGAGAAGGGCACGATGTACTTCAAGGTTTGTGAGCTTGGGGGTGGCAGAGGAGGGAATTTGTGAGCCATCGGTGTCAGAGAAGCCATGTGGCCCCAGATGGAGCTGGGGAAGGCGAGTCCTGCTCTCCCGCTGCCTTTTTCTCACTCCTGAGATGTCTCATCCTTTCCCAGCATTGCCTTGGCTCTGTGTGCTCCCTGCCGAGCAGGACAGCAGATCAAACCCTTCCCACGCCAGGGCCAGGGCTGAGGGGCTTTGCATTCCCCTTCCCAGCTGGGGCATCCCAGCTCCCCACTGTTCTGACTCAACTTTTCCCAAATCTGTAGGAGTTGGGAACCTCCTCTTTTCCTGTATTTATTGAACACCCCACATTCCACTTGTCCCCTGCTCACGGGACACTCCAGGGCCAGGCTGATCCTCTTTTTGCTCCTCCCAGGAAGGCAAGTACCTGCAGGCAGTGATCCAGTATGGGAAGATTGTGTCCTGGCTGGAAATGGAGTATGGCTTGTCTGAAAAGGAGTCCAAAGCCTCTGAGTCCTTCCTGCTGGCTGCCTTCCTCAACCTGGCCATGTGCTACCTGAAGCTGCGGGAGTACGCCAAGGCTGTCGAGTGCTGTGACAAGGTAGAGGTGCTGTCCCTGCTGGGTGGCCTGGTGGGCTACCTAAAAGCAGTCCAGACAAAATTAAGGGAATAAATTATTTATGTATTTATATTTATTGTAGGGCCTTCAGGTACATTTCAGGCAGATTAAGCCCTCCCAGGGGCTACACCCAAAAATGGACAATGGGTCACAGGTTTTCACACTTTTATAAGTTCAGTCCATTTGCATATTGGGGGTTAATCTCCAATTACAGCTTCAGGGAATGAAGTAATTTACCCCAAGTTTGCTCCCCCGATTCACTTTTGTTTCCATCTCTTGAGGCCTGAGGCAGTGAGGTGTCCTTGATTCCCAGACCTGGAGAGGAATTGCTGTGTCTGACCAAAATAGGAAAGCAGCAGCTCATGCTGGATATGGAGTTTAGAGTTATACACTAAAGAATTGCAGAATTACAAATATATGAAAAATATAAAAGCTAAAATCCTACGCCATCAGCACAAGCTTGGGGGATGGAATATCCTCTCCTCCTGCATGTTCTCATTGGGAGAACTAGAGTTTGGTGGGGTTTTAAAAATTCCTTGTCATATAAGAAGGAATTTCCAGTGGGATGGTGGCATCCCTTGTGCACCTGGAGGTCCCATGGATGCTGAGTGCTCAGAGACTACAGGACCACAGGGGCCTTTAGGGGTTCAAAATCCACCTGGACATGCATTCACAGCAGCTTTTCTTCCAAAGTCAAATCTATGTGAATGGATCAGTGTAGACTGACAGCCAGTTCTGCTCTGGGTGTGACACAGGCAAGCTCAGTGGAGCTGCAGCGGATCTCCAAGTCCACCAAGGGGTGGGATGGGGCTTTGCCAGTCCCTAAAACATCTTTGACCTTGTCTTTGTCAGGAAACGGAATTCTTTAATAAAAGCCTTAGATTTAGGCATCTTATATATGGGAAATACATGGGATATTTGTGTTAATCTAACAGGTAAATCACACCTGAGGTGTATATGTGGCTTTTATTAAAGGAAAATAATGTCATTGCTAAAACAGGGAGACAAAGGGGCTTGGATTTAGTCTTTACACCTGTGGGTTTGTCTCACACTGACTGCCACACTCAGGGGTATTTTAAGCAAGGCAAGATAATAAAACTATATTAATGATCTCCCAGCTGCTGATGGAGATGAGGCAATCTTTGTTGAACAAGATGCAAGTGCTCTGGAAATTTGAAGCCACCTTGTCCTAATTTTGACAGATTTATTGAGGCTTCAGCTGCAAGAGATCTCTTGGGAGGGCTGTGAGTTTTTAACAGAGACCTGTGTGTGTGTTTCCAGGCTCTGGGGTTGGACCAGGACAATGAGAAAGGCTTGTACAGGAGGGGTGAAGCCAGGTTATTGATGAATGAGTTCGAGCTGGCCAAAGGTGACTTTCAAAAAGTGCTGGAAGTGAATCCACAGAACAAAGCAGCAAAATCCCAGATCTCTGTGTGCCAGAAGAAAACAAAGGAGCACAACGAGAGGGACCGGAGGATCTATGCCAACATGTTCACAAAGTTTGCAGAGAGGGATGCAAAGGTGAGTGTTGCTCATTTTTGGCCATCTGGGGTTGTGCTGAGGGATGCTGGACAGGCTTGTGATGAGAAGAGTTAAACCAAATTATTGATGTGGATGGAGGATGGAGGGATAGAGCCTGCTGCAGTGTGAAGAAGTGTTTTACTTCTTGGTCTCTGTTATGCAGAGGCTGCCATCAGGTGTTCACTCATCAATAAAAGCATTTGCAGTGTGAGCTGACAGGGGCTGATAACAGGCTTGGCAGTGGTGTTTCATTTTGCTGCTCCCTGCTAGTGACTGTTGATGAACTCCTGGTCACTAGTAAAATGACGTGTCATTCCATCTCTGGCAGGGGTATTTTGAGACATGATAGTATGGATTTCCTGAAGCTG
Source organism: Sialia sialis (assembly GCA_009812075.1). Taxonomy (NCBI): domain Eukaryota; kingdom Metazoa; phylum Chordata; class Aves; order Passeriformes; family Turdidae; genus Sialia; species Sialia sialis. The sequence continues at coordinate 911,479 of VRYO01000254.1, forward strand.
GTAAGGCAATACCTGCTGCTGTGCTCAGGCAGAGAGATCACTGTCTCAGAACAGGCTCTCATCCAAAATTCCACTGAACAAAACCCAGTGTACTGTAATGAGAGAGGACACAGCTTTGCAAGCCATCTGTGTGGGTCATTTTTAGTACAATCTCTCCTGAAGTGGTGTCTGGAGGTTGGGGCTGTGGATTAAGTGACTGGTGCAGGCCCTGGGGAGCAGCTGGGGCAACAGGCTCAGGCAAGGAGCGAGGCCAACCCGGCCGTGCTGGCACTGAGCTTGGCTTGTGTGGCCACCTGTGATGGGACAGTCACAGTCAAAGCTTCCCTGTGCCTGAGTGCTCCTCTCCTGCACCTCTTGGTGAGCTGCACCCATGGCTCAGTCCTGTGTCTCCACTCTGACACTGCTGCCTTACCTCCTCATCCCTCTCTTCCCTGCCCATCCATCCAATCATCCATCCAATCATCCATCCAATCATCCATCCAATCATCCA
>VRYO01000254.1:912926-948679 GCA_009812075.1 Sialia sialis
CATCCATCCATCATCCATCCATCATCCATCCATCATCCATCCATCATCCATCCATCCATCATCCATCCATCATCCATCCATCATCCATCCATCCTCACTCTGTGTCAGCACCCTGCTTCTGGTGGGGTGGCTCACACCATTCCCAGGGGTCCCACACCTTTCCCAAAAGCTGCCTGAGCTGCTGAGCTTCAACCTCTATCAGCCACTGAGTCAGGGAAATGGAACCTTCTGGTGTGAGCTGCACTGCTCCATGGGCACGTGTAACAGTGGAGGTGTTTTGCACTATTTAGTTACTGGTTTGTCTGGAGTCTTTTTTGTTTTCACTTAGAGCTAGGATTAAAAAAATATATGAAGGAAATGGATTTTTTTGTGTTTGGACTTGGTGTTTATTAAATTTTATCAAAAGTACAGAAAGTTCAGCAACACTTCTATCCACCAGCTAGATTTGGAGTGAGATTTAGTTAATTATAAGGTTTCTTAAAGCTAAACAGTTTAATAGAGAAATAACACCTATATTATTGATACTTTTAACTCAATAGCTAAATTCTCCTGACTCTTAGTGTGGTACTGTCTAACTAGAAACTATTACTTGAAACTATGAAGAAGAAGGAAGATGAGCACTGAAAGAGATACTACCTAAAATCATCCATTTTGTCCCATACCTATTACTATATTATAAAAACTTCAAATTTAAAACTTTTCTCCATGTGAAAGCACACACTTCTATTTAACTACACACTTGTGATTTTAATTTCATCATTTGGAAGCCTTCTCCAAGGCCTCAGGTTAAAATCAGTGTTCTCCAGGGGGTCAGTGCCAGAAAGCACAGAAAGTTCAAAAATCCCAAAGGTTTCTGGGATCCAGCAGGCACAGGGGAGTTGTCAGGGGCAATTTAGCCTCTCCCCTTCCAGGCTGGACTGCCTGTGCCTATTCCCAGCATCCCTGACACTTGCCTGCCCCTTCCCTCTCCCATTTCCAGCTCAGTGTGATTCATTTGCTGTTTGGCAGGAAGCAGCCAGCAAAACTGGTGTGGAAAAAACAGCGGAGAAGGCGGCTTGTGAAAAAGGACCGAAAACTCCTGGTGCTGAAGGTGAAGAGGCTGAAGGACACGTATGATGGAGGAGGAGGGGATGGGATAGCCTCAGCCCACACTGGAAAAGGTTGCTGCCAAACCTTGGGACTTGCCAGTGTTTTCTTGTAAAGCTTGTTACAGTTTGTGTGATCGTGGAAGCAAAAAGCACCTCGCCAAGAAAAGCGACCCCGTCCCACCGCCCTGGGTGCACTGGGGGCAGAGCAGGACTGGCAGGGACCATGGGACCACCACACGTGGAACAAATACCATTTAAAAAGCAGGAAAAAGAAAAGAAAATATTGTAAATTAAAACTCCTGGCTCCTGGGAGCTTTCTTGGGCTTTGTGTCCACTCTCAGCACAGCATCCCCTGTGCACTGCAGTGCTGCCTCTGCTTGTCCCAGCACAGCCCTGGGGACAGGGATTGGCTTTGTCTCCTGCTGACTCCTTGCCTGTGGCCAAAGGGGCTGCAGGATGAGAACCCACACGGCCTCTGCTCAGCCCCTGGGTGCAGGGACATCCTGAGTGTTTGGGGAGGGGGGCACAGACAGATTTTACCTTCTGAAGGAGCTGGTTCCTGTTTCTTTTGAGAGAAAAAGCCTGTCCAGCTATGCAGGTGCTCAACCCACAGCCTGCACCCCATCCCTTGGCTCCCAGCTTTAAATGGGAGTTTTACTGCTTTTATTGGGATCTGTGAGTGGGGAAAATAAAAGAGCAGGTTGACATGTGGCTCAGAAAGCAAGTGGCTGGGTCTGAGCTGGTGCCATGGGTTTGTCACTGAGCAGCTTTCCCATGGTGAGGGGGTCCTGGGTGCATCGTGTCCCTGCATTGGAGCTGCTGCTGCCTCCTCAGCCATCAGCCCTCTCCATCCTAAAGGGACACTGTCACTACCCCATGAGAACAGCTTTCCAGTTGTTATTTTTCCTGTCTCTATAATAATACCCCTTTTGGAGCTTGAAAATAAACAACTGAAAGAAAAAGGAAAAAAAAAAAACAAACTGTATTCTTTCTCTGGATCCTGCTCAGCAAATGGGGTGCCTGTGGGGAGGATGGGTGTGAATTCCTTGGTGGGGAGATGCCCCAGAAATTGAGGAATTATTGGTGTTTCCAAGAACTGGTGCTGCCCCTTTTTATCAGTGCCATGTTCTCTGGAGATCCAGTAAAGAGCCAACAATCCACAATTTGGAAATGCCTGGCTAGGGGATGCTCTTTGAGGGGTCTCAGCAGTTTTTTTTCAGCCTGGGAGATTTGTCCTTATGCTTTTTTTCCCCACCCCCCAGTGTATTCTTTTGGAAGGGGTTTTCCTGAGGGTCAGCTGGGTTTTCTATCACCATGGGATGCACCTCCCTGGAGGCTGCCAGGAGACCCAGGGCCTCTGCAAAACATGGGCTTTTTATTTTTTTCTTGCAGGGCAAAAAAGTCCTTTGGGGGCAGCCCAAGCCACATTTTCCATAGGAAACAATCTCCACAGGGGAAAAAAAAAAAAACCACAACAAAAAAATCTAACTTGTTTTGTCGTTTCTGGGCTTGCTCCCCATTTTTTCTCTCCCTTGGAAGAGGAATTGCGCTTGTGTGGGTGACGAGATGGGGTTTAGAGATGAAAGGGAAGCCAGGAGGGTTTTGCAGGGAGGATTGACAAGTTCCTGGTGCTGGTGGGTCTCGGTGTGCAGTGCTCAAATGCCATCTAGTGGCACCAAGCATGGGCTGGGGGTTTTGGGGGGACCTGGTGGGCTGGGCGAGGCCAAGGCTCCGGTGGGGACACTGGGGACACTTGGCCTGTCTGGCTTTGCAACCCGTGGAGGCCTCTGAGGAGGAATATGAGGAGTTAAATGTTAAGTAATAAGGAGGTGAGGCATGAGCAGGAGATTATGAAACACATCCAAAGAGACCTCGGGATGTGGGACAGGGGTCAGAGCAGAGCAGTGGTCAGCACAGGAGCCCCCAGCACCACCAGAGCCAGGGATGCTGCCCTCCCCTGCATGGGCTCACTCAGAACAGCACCAATCCTGCTCTTCGCTCACCAAGAAGACATTTCTGGGTGAAAAACAAGGACACCCAGGGAGGATAACCCTACACACGGTCAGAGAGCTGCTCCTTCGCCCAGTGGCTGTGCAGTGCTGGGATCCCAAGCAGCCAGGGGGAACATGTGCCCCCCAAAAAACGCACTGGGGTCTGGCTGACCCCCTGCATTCCTGCAGAGCCCCTTTCCCTGCGATTACCCCCCTGCCAGCTGCTCTCCAGGAAGCCTGGCTGACAGCTCCTGAAATCCTATTAACCGAGTTTCAGGAGAAATAAAGTTAATCACCTCCTCCGGCTGCTCTTCCTCCTTTCCCTTCTCCTCCTCCCACCACAGAGACTTGCGGAGGTGGCCGAGCCGATGCTCTGAGGCCACTCCGGCTCCTGTGGCTGGCTCTGCCCGCATGGCCCTGGGCTGCTAGGGGCTGCGGGGCCACTGGACAGGGCAGGACGGACGGACAGACGGACAGAGCCGTCCCTTGGAGCGATGCCGCTGCAGACCGAGATCCTGCGCGAGGTCTGGGCTGCCGACAGGTCAGTGTGGGGTGGGAGATGTGCTGGACACCCCCATGGACTCCCCTCCCCTCCAGCGCCTTTTTCCTCCTGATTTCAATTTCAGTGCTGTTGAGCGAGCAGTTTTATCACGGTGTGTTTTCTGTGGTGGTTGGTGGGATGATGCTCATTGATGTACAGAGAGGAAAGGTGTTTGTTAGAGGGGGATCTCCAAATTCAGCTTCTTGCTGTCTCGGGGAAATGCTACGGGAAACAAATGAGAAACTGACCTTTTCCCCTTTACCAAAAATCGGGGCTGAAATCCCTCACCCTTTTGGTTTCTGTGTCCCACAGCCCCAGTGAAGAGCCAGGGAGCCCCCAGCACAAGCCCAAACAGGTGAGAAAAAATCTTTCCCCTCCATCCCATGTGCCACCATCCCCTGCTGTGGGCTGTCCCCGAGGGTTGGGACATCAAACACCCTCAAACCCCAGAGTCCACAGCAGGGCCAATTTGGGGCTGGTTGGGCTGCTCTATTGGAGTGCTGCAGCCTGTGAGGGCATGGGATTTTTGGGAACCCCCTCCAGAACAGGTTGGTAGAGAAAATTCCACAGCCCTCCCTTCTTTGTGCATTCCTCTGAATCCCCCCTCCATCACTTTGAAGCACCCCATGAGGAAGGTCCCTAGCTCTTAAATAACAGTTTAATTAAGCCCCTCAGTTAAGCTGTAAACTGTGACTCACTTTCCCCAGGCCATGACCCTGAAAGCCAGATCCCCCTCCCTGCATTCTGGAGCAGCCCCCAGATGTACCCCCCAGCCTTGGAAGGGTCTCAGCAGCAATTTCATCCACCACCCAATTTAATTTTTAATCAGCAGCTCCTCCTTGAAGGGCCTTGTTAAGTAAGGGAGTGGTTGCCCACCCCATAGCTGCTTAAGGGATTAAGGGGTGCAAAGGAGCTTTTCCGTGTGAGCTCATGACATGGATGAAAGCAACAAGTTCCCAGCTTCACCAAGGAACCCCCAGCTGCCCCTCCCCAAATTCAAAGTGCTGGGATCCCACTGGGATCCATCAGGATCCCGCCTTTCACGAAACACCTTCCCACACTGCCCTGGAGCAAGCGGGAGAAGCAAAACTCCTGCGAGGGGGAGGATGCTGTGTTGGGTACTGGAAGGCTTGGTGCATCTGGATTTGCTGAGATCACTTTCTGAGAGCCCTGAGCTGACACCCACTCCCCAAATACCTCCTGTCCAGTGCCAAGTGCTGACCCACATGCTCTGTGTTTGGTAAGTCGGGGTTATTTATAGCCCCAGCTAACCAGGATTAGGTGTGCTGTGCCTAATCCTCCTGTTTCCCTGCTCCTGTGACCTCCTTGCCATCCACAGCAGCCTTTTGTGGGGGTGAGAGGAGATGGAGGTGAGAGGCCAGGCTGTCTGCCTGTCCCTGTGTCCCCTGTCCCAGCTCAGGTGCCCAGAGTGGCCATCAGTGCCCAGAGTGGCTCCCAGCAGGGTCCCTGTGGCCACAGTGTGATTTGTCCCTCTGTGGTGACACGGTGTGACAGCATCATCACACCCCTCATCTCCAGGGCTGTCCCAGGGCAGATGTTCTGTCTGTCTGTCTGTCTGCTAACAGACCTTCCTGTTTTCCTCCCTCTGCCTTCCTCGGGGGCTGCCCCATGGTAAGTCGCTCACTGGAGGTGTCACTATGTCCCCGTTCAGTGTGTCCCCTGCTCCTGGGTTGGACCAGGAAAAAGCCCGGCTAGATTTCTAAAAGGGACCCAGTGCTGCATAAGCAGGGGTTACCTGGAAAAGGGAAGAGGTGTTTAAAGCTGGCACCACTCTGCAGCTCCATCCCTGAGGGCAGAAGCTGAAGAAGAAGAGGCAGGAGCCAGGGCTGGAGCCCGATGCCAAACCACGGCGGCCGAGGGGGAAGAAGCCGAGTGAGGCAGGGGTGGCAGAGGAGCCTCCAGCCCCGGCACAGGGTGAGCACAGATTCCCCACAGCTCCCGTGGAAATGGGAAAAATGGGGAAAATTGAGTGCCCCATCCTGCTCCCGAGGCGCTCTCCATCGCGGGCATCTCTTGAAATGCGCAGGGGTGAAGAAAGTGAGGAAGAAAAAGGAGGAGAAAGGGGAGGAGGAGAGCGACAAGGACCCTTCCTCCAAATTCACCAAGGAGCCTCGGAAGAAGAAGGAAAGCCTGGCTGCCCGCTCCCAAGTGGCCAAGGGCTCCAAGAAGCCACAAGGTGCGGGAGCAACACCCACCCCTCCGCAGGCACTCGTGTCCCCTCGTGTCCCCTCGTGTCCCTCTGCACCATGTCCCGATAGCACTGTCGGTTCTCCCCGCGCCAGCTGGGGCTCTGCACGTCCCCGGCACAGCCCCTTGGCCAAAACCCAGAGAAGGAGCTGGGAAAAACGGGGATGTAGCAGCTCACTGCCTTGGTCGGGGAGTTGGTATCGAGGGGAGAGGGGGAAAAGGGGGGTGACACACTCCCTGGGAAGGTGGCACTTGGGTTCCCGGACACTCCTCGGGAGCGAAAGCGGCTCGGCACGGCTCGGCACGGCTCGGCTGGGCCGCGAGAGAGCGCTGTGGCTGCACTGGACGCGCCCCTCGCCCCGCCGGACAGCGCGGCCACCAGCCCGGGGGACACCGGGAGCGGCCACCCCGGCACTGCCACCCCGGCACTGCCACCCCGGCACTGTCACCCCGGCACTGCCCCTCCTCGCTCACCAAGAGGCTGGGGGACCCCCGCTGCCAAGGGACGTTGTGTGGGCTGATGCCGTGGTCACCTCTGGGCAGAGCCGGCTGAGGATGAGGATGACGAGGAAGAGGAAGAAGAGGTGGAGAATAAAAATCCGCCAAAAAAGCTCAAGAAGAAGCTTCCCAAAGAGCCCCTCTCAGGTGGGGGGGAGAAGAAGCTGAAGCCGAAGGGTGAGTGCCCAGGGGACAGGGATGGCTTAAGCTCAGCTCTGTTGCCACTGGCATCTGTCCCTGCTGGGGTGAGGGAAGTGCCTTGCACCCCGTCCCTCCCCATGCGATCTCCCCCCAGCTCAGCCCTTCCTGCTGCTCTGACCCTGTCACCTCCTTGTCCCCATCCCTGCCCATTCCCATCCCCCTGGCTGTCTGGTCATCATCTCCTCTGTCCCAGCAGAAGACAAGAGTGACCCTGACAGCAAAGCCAAATCTGCCAAAAGCACCAAGAAGGAGCCAATGTCCGTGTTCCAGGTGAAGAAGGAGAAGAAAAGCAAGAAGAAAGGTATGGCACGACCAGGAGTGGGTGGCAACCAGTCCTGTTGCCTGATGGCATCACCCTGAGCCATCAGCACCCAATGTTCTGTCACCATGTCCCCCATGTCCCTCACAGCTGCCACCAGCAGTGATGAGGAGGATGATTCCGACTCCAGCACCAAACCCATTAGATCAGAGAAGAAGAAAAACCCAGCATCCCTCTTTCAGACTGGTGGGGACCCCCCTAAAGAGAAAAAATCCAAAAAGAAAGGTGAGAGCCCAGCACTGGAGGGTGGTGGGTTCTGGTGGAGCTTCTGGGGGTGCAGTGAGCTTGGCCATGGAGAGGGGGTTACAGTCACTGATGTTGGCATGGGTCTGTGCTGAGCTTGATTTTTGGGCTCAGTGGAGTCAGAATCTTCTTCTTTCTGTGCCCCAACTTGTTCCCGTCCACAGCTCCTCCCAAAGGGGCTGAAAGTGAGGAGGAGACCTCGGAGACCCTGCAGAAAAACTCCAACAAGAAGGGGAAAGCAAAGAAATCAAAGAAGGTACAAAAGACCCCTCAGAGCAATGAGGATCCCCTCAGGGCCGGTCAGGAGGTTTGCAGCATCCCCCAGTGACACCCACCAGTGTCCCCAGAGCCACCAGCTGCAGAGCCTGGGGGGTGGATAGCAAGGAGCAATTCGATGGGGATGGAGGAGAGCTCTGGGGTCACCATCCCCTCTCACCCAGCAGCAGAAGGAGGAGAGGCCCCCATCCCCTGTCATTGAGGTGGACAACCTGGAGGAGTTTGTGCTGCAGCCAGCGCCACAGGGAGTGACCGTCAAGTGCCGGGTGACACGGGACAAGAAGGGCATGGACCGAGGGCTTTACCCCACCTATTATCTTCACCTGGACAATGACAAGAAGGTGATTTGGGGTGGGGGCTCTGCTCATCCTAGGGAGCACCCTCAGGATTTGGGGGGATGCTGGTGCATCCTGAATGAGGCTGCTCCCCTCTCCTGCAATTCCTCCCGGGAAATGCCCCTGTGGGGTACCTGGGATGATGAGCTAACAGTGGCTGGAGAGCTGTGCTAAAGCTGGGCTGGTCTCAGCCCCTCCTGCACTTTAATAAGCATCTTGGGGACCATCATCATGACTTGCTCAAGGTCATGGCAGTGACTTGTTGGGGCAATGGCAGTGACAATGTCCCATTCTCACATGGTCCCACTGCTCTGCCAGGTGTTCCTCCTTGCTGGGAGGAAGCGTAAGAAGAGCAAAACCTCCAACTACCTCATCTCCATTGACCCCACCGACCTGTCACGGGGTGGAGAGAACTTCATCGGGAAGCTGAGGTAGGAGCAGAGGTGGCACCCCAGTTTGGAGGCACCCCATTTCTGCAGCACCCTCTTCCCACTCCATGGCTTACAGGCTGGGGCTAAACAGGAGCCTAAATTCAGTGTCTGACCTGAGGAGTGGTGGGGGGCTGAGAGTGGAAAACAAGCTTGGCCGGTTCCTCCCAGCAGACAGGTCATGGCTAGAAAAGGCTCCTGGCAAGTCCCAGCCCGCACTGCCAGCAGCCACACAGCAATGCTGGGGGTCCCTGTGGTGGCAGCACCCTATCACCCCCCGATTTAGGGATTCCTTGAGCCCAAGAAAATCCCTGAAGGGTGAGGAGGTCAGCGTTGGTGGGGCACAGCACCAGGGGTTTGCAGCCAGACCAAAGCCAAGGCTGTGCCTGGAGAGGGGTCACAGAGAGGGGGAGGGGACACAGTGACATCAGCCACAGCCATGTCCCACCCCTGGCTGCAGATCCAACCTGATGGGTACGAGGTTCACCGTGTTCGACAACGGCGCCAACCCCGACAGGGCCAACGCTGACTGGTCCAACGTGCGGCAGGAGCTCTCAGCTGTGGTCTATGTAAGAGCAGCCACACAGGAGCCCCTTCCCGGCTCTCCTGGGCAGCGAGGGAGGGGATCCCACCCTGCACCCCTTCACTGGGGCTTGCAGAGATGTTGGGATGGGTGGGTGCCACCCATGAGAGGCTGTAACCTGCAGTGGTTGCTGGTTTAAAGATGGGGTTTCTCTTGCAGGAGACCAATGTTTTAGGGTTCAAAGGCCCCCGGAAGATGACTGTCATCATCCCTGGGATGAATGCTGACTGTGAGAGGGTGCCCATCCGGCCACGGAACGTAAGTCAGGAGCCAGACTGGGAGAAGCTCCTTGGGAGCTGAGTTTGCTGGGCGCCACCTTGGATTTCCACCCATCTTGGGGCACGGAGAGGCTTTAAGGTGTCCCTGGGAGGTGGGAGACATGGTGCCTGTTTTTTTCTCCATGATAGATCCCATTTCCAGCTGGGTACTGCTGCACAGCATCCCCCAGGCAAGCCACAGGAGGTGGCGGGGCTCTGGAGGGGTCACCCCAACTCTGCTCCACTCCCTCTTGCCCCTCCCCAGGACAATGACGGCCTCCTGATGCGATGGCAGAACAGGAACATGGACAACGTGATCGAGCTGCACAACAAAGCCCCAGTGTGGAACGACGAGACCCAATCCTACGTCCTCAATTTCCACGGCCGGGTCACCCACGCCTCCGTCAAAAATTTCCAGATCGTGCACAGCAGTGACCGTAAGCTGGGACAGGGGATGGGGTAGGGGAGCACTGCCCCTTGAGTTGGCCCCAGCACCCATTGGTTTTGATAAGATTTAGATTTTTCATGCTCCTGGGTCCTGCCTGCCTTTGCTGGAGCTGAGATGAAGCCAGGCACCCTACAGGAGCTGTCTTGGCGCTGGCAGGGGCAGCGTGTGGGGCTGCTGTTGCCAGGCAGATTTGGGACAAGGACGGATCCTGTGGGGTGCTGAGCCCCCATCACACTAGAGCCACCCACTCAGCCCAGAGCATTGCCCAGCACACCCCCACAGTGCTGGCAGGCCACCCTGGGGTGCGCTGTGCCTTGGGGACAGTCCCTCAGGGGTGGCAGCAGCTCTGTCTGGATGCGGCTGCTCGTCACCTGTCTGGCGCAGTCAGAAGCCCTTGGCCTCCGGGGTGTTGGGTTACGGGACAGAAAAAGCCTCTTGAGGGCCCCTGGTTATTTTTACAGATTTCCTGTCACCCGCCCTCCTGTAGCAGCGATCCCACGGTCCGGGGGGGTGGGGTGAGTGGGGACCCTGTCCCTTGGGGGGCTGTGGCACCCAGGAAGGGGCGTGCTGGAGGGAGGCATCAATGGGAAAATGATGCATTTTGGTGATCTGTGCTGCAGGTCAGCGCAGGAGTCACAGGCTGAGTTTGGGTGGGGGTGCGTGGGCAGCTCCTTTCGGGCTTGCTGGGCAGGCTGGGTGCCCAGGTGACAGCCCGGTGGCTCACCCTCTCTCCACAGCCGACTACATCGTGATGCAGTTTGGGCGCGTGGCAGATGACGCCTTCACCATGGACTACAACTACCCCCTGTGTGCCGTGCAGGCCTTTGCCATCGCCCTCTCCAGCTTCGATGGGAAGCTGGCCTGCGAGTAGCACCGGGGCTGCCGGGGCCACCGGGGCTGCCTGCCAGTGCCCGGAGGATGCTCCTGCATCCCTGTCCTCTTCTGCTCCCTGCATCTCCACCTTCTTGCAGTCACGGTTGTTCCTGGGGTGGTTCAAGGCACCTGGTGCCCGCTGAGTGCTGTGGGATGCTCACCCAGCAGCAGCCACCTCTCCAGGCAAACTCAGGGCAAATCGCTGGGCTGGGGTGATGGCAGAGCCAGGCTGGAGGTACATTCATATTCAGCAGATGAGGCTGACTGCAATCCCTGTCTCATCCCTTTGGACTCAGATCTTGGAGACTCATCCCCTGCCCCTGCTTTTTGGTTGTTATTGTTTTTTGGTGGAGTTTTTTTTGGTTTATTTTTGGGGGATTTTTTGTTTGTTTGTTTGTTTGTTATGGTTTGTATCTTTATGCTCAGTCTCCCAGTGAGAAGGGTGGAGGTGGTCTCCTCACTCTGTGTTTCCTCATCGCTGCCCACATGCAGGTGGGCTCTGTCTAAGCTCCCAGCTAAAGATCTCCATCCCACCTCGTTGCCCACCAGGCACAAAGCCCCTCTTTTGCCCCACTTTGCCCTGGTGCGAGTGGATGGCTGATGCCCATGGTGTGTTTGTATCCACTGGGTCTCACCTCACTGCCCAGAAAATTCTGGGGATTTGGGTCCCTAAGAAGCATCCTGGCACCAGCAGCACACAGGCACGTGCCAAGGGGTGACAGTGCCAGCAGAGGAGGGCTGGCAGGCACGTGAGGCAGAGCTTGCGTTGCTGGCAGGTGGCCCAGCTGGGTCAGTGCTGCCAGGAGAGACCTGGAAGAGAAAACTCAGGGTGCACCAGGAAGCAGTGCAGTGACTCATGAGGTGTGGTGCGGTGCTGAGTCACGCTCAGCACCCAAACGGGCCCTGCTGAGCTCCCCGTGCCCTCATCTCCCGCTGCCCCTTTGCTCTGGGGTGCCATTCCATACCTGACATGCCCCAGGTGCCCCCACAGCTGCCTCACTGGTGCTCTGCTCATGGGAGGTGCTGGACAGAAGGTGCCATCCCCTGTCAGACTGGTGGGGAGCTGCTGGGAGTCATTGGGAAGGGGAGATGCTGAAGAGAGGCAGCTTATTGGGAACAGGACAGCTCATGGCCCCATTTTCACCAGTTACGAGGTGAGGATTTGGCTGCACAAACAGACCCAAATCTGATGAATTCAGTGGTGAGAAAAATGGGGACATGCCAAGGAGCCCTGAAACACCATCCTCAGCTCTCTGGTGCTGTTTCTCTCACCTGAGTCCAGAACCATGTGGGATTCCCTTCCCAGGACACAAAGGGGATGTTCCCCCATTCTAGGGGTGATATGAGCCCCTCAAATTAATGCAGCTGAGAGGCAGCTGCAGCACAAAGGCTGAGGATGAGATGGATGTGATTGTGCAAGAGGGATGCTCATCCTCTCTGGGCAGTGTCGCAACATCACTGTGGCCTGAGCCTGTGTGGAGCTGAGGACAAATGACAGTGACAGGGGGACCACAAGCTGCTGCTGGACCACTGGTGATCATCTACCCCAGTGGCTTTGCAGATGGGAGGGAGATTTTCCCCAGCTGCATGAATCTGGGCTCCATGATTCACAGGCAGATGCTGGTGGTGGGGCAGGCAGCCGTGGACAGCTTGGGGACAAGCCAGCCCACGTGGGACATCATCCATTACCCACGCAGAGAGCTCAGAGAACATCTTGTGAGCTAAAGGGAGAACCAGCCACAGCAGTTCAGGGCCAGCATCCCTGGCGAGGGATGGCCAGCAAATGTGGGGAAAGCAAGAGCTTTCTGCCCAAATCCAGCCACAAACCCAACATCTGTTTGAAATCGGGACCAGCTCAGCTAAGGGCTGAGCTAATACTTGTCCCCATTTCCTCCAGTGCAAGGAGAAAAGAAGCAGCAGGGTAAGAGAGAGATTTGGGCTCCTCAGATTCTGTCTGCTCTTATCCCAGCTGCTCCCCAGGTTGATTCTCTGTCCCCTCACGCAAAACGTTTCCATTTTCCATTTGCCCATTGCTGCTTGCAAACTGTTCAGATTTCCTGGCCTGTCACCCATGGCAAAGCAAAATCCCTGCACGGGTGTCCCATGCAGTGTCACCCAATGTCAGAGCAGCCACTGCCTCAGCCTCCCACCCGAACTCCCTTTGACAAACCCTCTAACGCAAACCAACTGTGGCAGAAGAAACGAATGAAAACAATTTAATAGGGCGATGGATGTTCGGGCCCTTTGTTTGCGCTGGCTGTTAACACCAGAGGAGATGAGGGATGGAAGCAGTTGAAATGTGTATCTACTTTGGCCGGCGGAAAGTGTGACGGATGCGCCGGCAGACCAATGGCTGAGGATGCCGGGGTGTGCGTGGGTGTGAAAGGAATGCTCGCTGCAAGAAAAGATAAAAAAAAAAAAAAAAAAAAAAAAAAAAAAGAAAGAGCCTTATCAATGGTGTTTGAGTCCAAAGTGTGTGTATTCCTTGGAGAAAGGGTTTCCTCAATCCCCAGGGATGATGTTGTCCCTGCAGTCGGAGTTTGAGGTTTCTGAAGCTTTGTTTTAGGTGCTGTCATTGGACTGGTGCTGCAGGAATGGATTTAACCCCACAAAGTGCTCGTGGTAGGGGCACAAGCATGGCCAGTGGCCAGAGGGGACTGTCGTCAGCTCCTCAAGGGAACCTCCGGGGAAATGTGTTTTATTTTTGCAGAGATGCTTATAAGGAAAGGGGAGGAAAAAAATAAGGCCCCACCTCGCTGTTGAACAGCACATCCCAGCCAGGACCAGAGTCACTGCAGTGCTGGTGCCTCTCCCCATGGTTCATCCCAAGCTGATGAGTGCAAAGATGCTGGTCCAGAGCTGAGCAGGAAGGTGGATGTGGGGCCTCCTCCAACTGCTGGTTTCTCCCTCTTCCACAGACCTCTGGGGTTTGGGGGGCTCCATACACCCAGCCCGCTCTCTTGGGGGGGATGGCAGACATTTCCATGGGTTCCAGCAGGAAAATGCCCCCACTGGGAAGGCAGCCTGAGGAAGGAAGGGCTGGTACATCCAGTGGGGTATGGAAGGGGAGAGCAGCACTGGGAAACTCCTTGTCCAGCAGTGGAAGGGCAGGAGATGCTGGTTCCCAGCAAGCTGCCATGGCCCCAGCCCTGGGGGATCTCTCTCCAGCTTTGAAGTGGCAATACTTAAATTAATTAAAGTAGTGATTGTGACGAGGTGTTCTTCGTTTCCCTCCTTCTCCCTTTGTATTTATTTTGGTAACATTTTCTAGAGGGAAAGGCAGACTCATAGCTGGTTAACTTTGCAGGATGAGCTCCTTCTCGATGCAGCAAGTGACAGGCAGCAATCGGAAAGCCAATATTTTTCAACTGCTTTTTAAAAGGAGTCATTTTTTAATTAGTGAATCCATTCTGGAGAAGTGTTGGAGTTTTACAATGTTGTAGCTGTTCTTGGTGTCTTGCCTAGACTTGGATGTTCTGGCCATAAGAAAATATTATTTATGGCGTTGCAGCTTGCAGCTCTTTTATATTATAATTTGAGAAAGGAAGTTGCTGTTCCCACCAGTGGACAAAAAAATAGCAGAAACAAGGACTATGGACTTCTGAAGGATGAAAATAAATAAAAATTAAGAGGCAGAATGGGAAACAAACCACTGAGCCAGCCTTGAATCTTTGCACTCCCGAACAAGCTCATCCCAGCATCACTCTCAGTTGTGCTGGATGCTGTAGCCAGACCCCTGCCCAAATGGCAAGGCCAGAGCAGCAGTGACCCCCTCAGCAGCCCCCTGCTCAGTTTTACATGTGTTCCTAAACATTTGTGGATCAGGCTTTTTATTCATGGGCTAATGCACACTTGTTTGCTCATGCCTTACTCAGCCTAAACTCCTATTGAACTCAATTAAGGCTGTCATCTCCAGGAGCACTCAATGTCATTTTTGCCCAAGTAAGGGATGAGTAACGAGGCTCTGAACAGCCCTTGGAGAATAGCAGCCATTTTGTTGCAGTTTTTGGTCCAGATTTCTTACAAGTTAGCAGCAGGCCAAGGGTGGAAGAATGCGATATGGCTTTATGAATCACACACAATTGCTGAATGCGCTGGATGCTTCAGAGCCTGTCACTTCATGGACTGAAGCATTGGCTGTCTTGTCCCAAAACGCTTGAATACAACCAAGCTCGTGATGAAAATTAGAAAAATATGTTTCTAGAAGGAATGGGATGCAAAGAACATCCCTTCTCCAAGCAGGGCGCTGGGAGGATTCCTCACCCTGATTTCTCTCGGGGTTTTGGGTACCGTGGTGCAGGCCTGTGGCGTGTGCTGGCCCGGTGGAAAGGGGTTCTGGGGGTTTTGTCCCTTTTGGGGCTGCAGCTCCTGATGGTCAGACTGGACCGTGGCCAGGGACTTGTATGTGATCTGCTTGCTGTGGCTTAGCACGTTACCACCCATCAGCTCACTCAGAGGAAGTGACCATGGCCTGGATGCTGCCTGAATTCCCTTGAGAAATCCCAACAGCGTGGGCTGAAATCCCCATCCTGGGCACCGTGGAGTGGTGTCTGGGAGGAACAGGGAATCTGTAGATTGATGGGACGCAGGGCATTGAGAGTGTGTGTGTGGGAGGATGAGAGAGATGAAGGTGTTTGGAGGTGGATGAAGATGTCAGGATGGGAAGGAAGAGGAGGATGAAGATGTGTAGGAGGGCATTACAGTGTGCAGAGGACAATGAAAACCTGTGGAAGGGGATGAAGGTGAGCACAGGGAGGATGGTGAGTGAAGGGGGTGGAAATGAAGAGTGGGGTAAGGTGAGCACAGAGTTGATGCAGATGTGCAGAAGGGGATGAAGGTGTGCACGGGTGACCCTAGCTGGCTGCGGAAGGGACAGGATAAGACGGGACAACAGCACCTTCATGCCCTGGCCCAAGGCCGCACCCCAGGGCCACATCCAGGGAATGCCGGAGGGAGAAGGAGGAAGAGGAGAAAGGTGAGGAAGGCTCATAGAGGGCGCTCCCATTGCCCGGGCCAGGCCAAGCCGAACTCCAGGTCTCCCCTTTCCCAAAAAAAAAAAAAAAAAAAAAAAAAAAATACCCCCCTTGTGTAAGGGAAGTCCGGCGTGCCCGCTGCCCCGACGGGGAGGTCGGGAGGGTCGGGCGGGAGGAAGGGCCGGGAAGAGGAGGAAGAGGAGGAAGAGGAGGAGGAGGAGGAGGAGGAGGAGGAGGAGGAGGAGGAGGTGGAGAAGGAGGGCAGGGGAGGAGGAGGAGGCCCGGCCCGGCCCCGCCGCCTCCTGATTGACTCCCAACTTTCCGCTCCTCCCTCGCATAAACTTTCCCGTCCCTGCGCCTGGCTCCGTGCGCGGACCCGGGAGCCCGCCGCGCTCCCCGCATTCCTGCCGCCCGCCCCGGCCCGGCCCGGCCCCGGCCCCGCTCCGGCCCCGGCCCCGCTCCCGGCACCGCGGCCGGCCCAGCCCCTCCGGAGCACGGAGCAGGTAAGGAGCGCTCGCCGGGAAGAGACTCCCAACCCCCCTTCCTCCGCCTCCTCCTCCTCCAGCCCCTCCTTCCTCCCGGCCCGCAGCCCTCAGGCTGCCCCGAGCCCCGGCGATGGCGGGGGGCGGCGGGGTCGCACCAGCCCCGCTCGCCCCCCGGCCCGGCAGCTCGGTGCTTCCCCCCGGGGCTCCCCGCGATGAGGTGTGTGCGTGGGGGGAGCACAGCCGGGCTGTTTTCGTTCCTCCCCGTCGTGTCCCGTCGGGGCTGCGCTGCCCCCGCAGCGGTCCCCGCCGAGTCCCCGCCGGGCGCATCCCCGGGGTGACAAAGGGGCCTTGTGCCCGCACGTCGGGAGCGCTCGGGGCGGGCTCGGCACGTTGCGGACAGGGATTGCCCGCCCCGGCCGGAGCCCCCCGGGAGGGTCCCGGCTGAGGTGCGGGGTCACCCGCGTGTCACGCTACATGTGTGTCACACGCATGTAGGGATGACCACGCACTGACTGTATGCTAAACACTTTGTGCCTCGTCATAGGGGTGCTTTGCTAACAAGGCGGCAATTAGATGTATAATTTTCAGCAGTGTGTCATCTTTATTATTATTATTATTATTTTATTTTTACACCCTCCTTGGGTTTGGTGTTGTTTTTTTTTCCCCCTTAACCCCCTTGGAAGGAAAATACGGCCAAGCCCTCGCAGAGCCACCCACCTCCGACCCCCTGAAACCGTTCAGGCCCTACACAACGCATTTGGTTTCTACTGACTTGGAAAAAAATCCAATTTGAGGAGAAGCCAGCTGGAAATGATACCAGTGGCCCAGCTGGTGTGGTGGGCACCCTGCAGCTGCTCACTGCTGTTGGGTGGTTGGCATGGGGTGGCAGGGGGAAAGGTGAAGGCAGAGGTTTTGGGGGGTTTTGGTGCTTTGCAGGAGCCGGGACAAGCCGGGCTGGGCGATGGTCCCATCAGAGAAGCGATAATCTCCTGTGTCAGGCACGCCGGGGTATTTTGGGCTCCGGCATCCTCTCTCCCCTCCTATCGCTTTACCCCGCGCGGGTACGTGCGTGTCGTGAGTCAGGGCATTGGCAGTGCCCGGCCACCCTGGGGGGCCCTGCCAGCCAGGCTGCCAGCCTCCCCCCGGTGCTGGAGTGCTCGTGATGCTGAGTGGAGAATTGGGGTTTGCCAGGCCGATGTGCCACCCCGTGCACCCACTGGCGCTGGGGCCTCTGTGGCCTCACAGCTCACACCCCTTGGGGGTCATTTTCCCCAAGAATGGGGGGAAGATGAAATGGAAGGTCTCCAGAGTGGGCAAGGGGTGAGGGCTTGCCAAGGTCACTTGGTGATGAAGCCAGGAGAGAAATGGGTAGGGGGGCTGGGACGCTGGTGACAGGGCAGGTGATGGTCACTGTGGCAGTGCCCCAGCACTTCCCCACCAGAGAGGATGAGCATGACTGTCCCATGGGGACAAGGCACTGGATTTGGCCCTGTTTGGGTGTTACAGGGTCAGCATTCCCATGGGAAGAGGCTGCAGATGGCTGTGGGGCGAGCAGCTCCTCCTCACAGCTGGGTTACACAGGGGTACACTGTCATCCCCAGGGACCTCGAGCACTCAGCTACCTCCCCACCATGGGCATGTGGCTGGCACCACACTGGATTTTCTGATAGGAATAACCCTTTGAAAGCAGCGGGTCCAGCCACCTTCTATAAATGGCACCCAGGTGTTTCAAGCCTGAGGTGACTGCAACACTGGGGTGCAGCTCAGAGTAGGGGGATGTTTCAAGCAGGGCATTTTGGACAGCAGAACCCTCCACCAGTCGTCCCACGTCTAAAATCCCTTTCCTGCAAAGCAGAATCCTCCGGCTCCGTCAATAACCGGGACTTGCATCCATTCGCCATGACATGCGGTGGCTGTTTATCATAATATCAGAAACAGCATCTCCTTTTAATCACCATTTAATCCCCATCTTGCCACCACCAAGTGGGTTGGGAGGCGAGTCCCGGTGGCCCTGGCGCTGTGCCGAAGGAAGGAGCCTATTCCTGGCGGTGTGTGAGCAGGTCATGGCACTGAGGAGGTGGGGGTGGCAGCGGTAATCAGCTATAATTAATGTATTAAAAAGCAAGTAACCGCGCAGCTCCCATCAAACACACACAGAGCACGAGGCTGGTGGCAGGTGAGCTTGGTGATGAGACTGGGTGCAGGCACGCAGCAGCCAGAAAAGGCATAAATGGGCAATTTTGGGCTGTTGGTGGGGTGGGAAATGTATTTTCCTGTGTTAGTGCCTCTTCTTGTGTCTGTGGGAGTGGAAAATGGAGAGGAAGAGGGGACAAGGGGCAGCAAAGCCCTAACCAGGGGTGCTGCTGGGATTTATGTGACAAGAGCCATCCTGAGGCTCTTCGTGAGGCTGGAATCTCTCCATCCATCACTGAAGCGGACGGATGCTTTCCATAAGTGTCTCATCTTTAGGAGCTTCCCTCTGTCATTAAATCCTTGATGGCTATGGCGAGGGGCTGGTGAGGCAGCCGCTGTGTTTACATCACCTTGAGCACTGTTGGTGGATGAGATATAACCAACTACCATTGATTTTGGGAGCTTGCATCCACGAGGGATTTGCCGAGCATCAGGCCATGGTCTGACCTTCTCAGCTGTTTGTCCAAGGTGTTATTTGGGGTGGGGGCCAGGCCGGGAGCCGCGGTGGCCGAGCCCAGGCACCTGCGTGTTGTGGTTGGGGCAGACACCTGAAGCGCATGGGCGTTCGCTGTTGTCACCATCACGTGGCGACTTATGAAATGTTTTTTTGGAGGGAGGGAGGGTAATGATGGGGTGAGCCGGCGGGGCCATGCCCCGCACCAGCCTGCAGCGGGCACGGGCAGGAGCGGCCCCCCCTGCGCGATAACCGGATCCTGCTGCGGGTCTGGACATGCTGCTGCAGATCCCGCTGCTTCAGCTCTCCCCGCCTGTGAAATGGGAGCGAGGGGCCCCGGCAACACCTCCTCGTGGTGCTGGTCAGCCGCTGGCCTGGCCTGCTGGTGGGAGCAGGAGGTCATGCGGTGCTGGTGCCATTTGGGGCTCCCCGTGCTGCTCGTGGCAAGGTTTCCAGATGAGCGCATGTGGCCGAGCCCTTTGGAGGTGACAGGCTGTGAACCCCGTGGTCTCATTCTTGGGGTTGGCAGATGGTGGCCTTGTGGTGACAGTGTTCACGTAGGGCTCTGTGCTGTACCTGTGGGTGAAGGATTTGGGGCAATACTGATAGCACGAGGCACATCCCAATCCCGATGGAACTCGTCCCCCCATCCTGTCCCAAACAGAAGTGATGCTCCAGTGCCCCCAGCGCCCCCCATTATGCTTCCATGAGATAACAGCAGCACCCAAACCCGGCGTGCCCACCGCTGCCACCTCCCAGCGGGGCACTGGGTGTGTCGCAGGCTGTGCTGGGTCTCTCTCTATAAAGCCAGAGCTCACCCTCGGGCACACTCCAGCGAGGCACAGAGGTGACTGCGGGGCTGCCCTGCTCCCGGCGAGCGCTGGCTGGCGGGCGGCAGGCGAGGTGTGAGTGATGGAGGAGGCTGCTCGGTCCCCTTCCCCCTTTGCTGCCGGGGATCGGGCCGGACCCGGAGCGTGTGCTGGCACAGCTCCCCGGGCTGCGGGGGGTGGCCGGGGAGGGGACAGCAGGGCTGCAGCTAATTTTAGGAGGTGGGCAGAGCCTCGGGGGAAGCAGCCGGCTGGAGGGAGGTGTCGCACTCGCACCGCGGTGCCCACGAGCATCGGGAGTGAGCATCGGGCGACCCTGGCTCTGAAGATGCTGCCGTGGGCTGGCAAGGGAGCCCTGCGCTGGCAGCCCAGCTTTGTGCTCTGAGCAAGAGCCGTGCCCCCGCGGATGCCCCGGCTTGCTGGAGGGGCGGTGGGTCCGGGCAAACACGCAGGGGCAAAGCCTCGGATTCCCGGTTGGCATTATCCGGGAGGCGGGCGAGCCCCGCGCTGCTCCGTGCCTCAGTTTCGCCGGGAGCGTCTCGCCAGCGCTCCCCCGGCGGAGTGCGGTGGAGGCAGGAAGGCTGGCCGGGCTCGGGGATCCTCGCCTGTGAGCGCCAAGCCTTATTATTTCCCCACAACTGTCTCCTCCTCGCTCCTCGTAAAATTAGATCCAGCTGTTCACAATAGCCACTAACTTCTCTCCGGAAGATGTTCAAAGTTTACAGACGCGGAGCAGCGCGGGTGCGTGGAGGATGGGCTGCCGTTCCCATGCCAGCTCCTCGCCGCCCGCCCTTCCCCCAGAGGCAGCCAGCTCCTGCCTCCCCCCCGCCGGCTTAGGCAATTCGGGTTTAGGAAGAAGCACACCCGCACGCAGGCATGCGAGCTCCCGACCCAACCGAGCGTCGGGTTTTTATTAGCAGGAAGATCTGGGCGCTTCACGGTCCGGGAGAGAAGGTCTGGTCCAAGACGCTGCTTTTTCCCTGCCCGGCTTTGTGCCCATGCGCTTGGTGGATGAGCTGGGCAGGGTTCTGCTTTTCATGCTTGCCAGCACCTGTGCCCGGCTATGGTATGAGTTCAGGCTCCAGATCTTGCATGGGTGGCTGCTGTGTCCCCTCCGGCCTTGCCTGGGTGGCACTGCAGAGTTGTCAGGGTCCAGCTGCGGTGTTTGGACATCAGTGTGCTGGGCAGGGGTCTAACACACTGTGCTGGGCTCTCTGGCACTCTTGGGCTCCTCACTGGAGCTCCTTCTTTTACCAAGAACACTGCCTTCATGTATTTTTAGCAATTTTCCTCCCCAAGGATTCCAGAGCAATTTTTCAATCTGCGGGAGCTGGAGTCTGTGCCCGTCTCCAGCTCTGGGCTCGGGCAGTGGCAAGAGATGCTGGGAGAAGGCGATGAGCTGCCACGGGCTCCCAGCACGCTCCTGGCATGCACAAGGATTTACTCGCTGGGACTGTCTGGGGTGGTGGCAGTAAAACGATGCTAGATCAAAATATCCCTTTCTGGGAATAAGTCACTGATGGGGTTTGTGCAGGGCAGCTTGTACCTGCTCTTGCAGCTCCTACAGGACCTCAGCTGGGCACTGAGCTCATTCTGAGTTTGTTGCAGGAGGGCAGGGAAGTGTGTCCCGCTCACAGGGGTGACAGTGGCCAGGTGACAGTGCTGTGTCACATTCTGTGCCTGACTGGCAGCCAGGAACATCTCGGTGTCTTGGCTGGGGTGGTAATGCCTGACAGCCGCTCTGCCCGGTGTCTCAGGAGCCGATCCCCCCAGTGAATTCTCACAGCCCCCATCGCAGGGTTTCTCTGTTGGGAGCTGTGAGTGTGGCAGTCAGTGCTAGCCCTGGGCTCCAGCGGGTGCAGTGGGCACAGCTGCTGCCTGGGCAGGCTTGGGTTTCACGGGGGCGGAGGCGGCTGGGGGCAGGTGTGAAATTCATTGCAGCCTTCCTCCTCCTTCTCCTCCTCCTCCTTGCCTGGTGGGGTCCATGGGAGATGTTTTCCCTGGTCCTGCTGCAATGGCATGAAACGGGGTCAGCAGCACCTGGAGCTCTTTGTGGAGGTATTTTTCCTTCTAAGAGCAGGACAGGGGGCTGGTGGGTCTCTGGGATGCCTGGCTGGCCCCAGTGGTTGGACACTGTCCCACTGCAGGCACAGAACTGCCTGACCCAAGCTTCTCTGGTCTTCCTCTGACACCAGAGACACTTGGCTTCCCCTTGGGACAAGCCGGGAGGACTCAGATTTTGTTGGCCACTCTGAGCTCATCTGCAGGGGATGTTGAGGAGGAGGCATCCTGGGTTGGATATATTTTGGCAAATTCAGCAGTTCCCAGTGGGTGCTGTGTCCAGCGCTGGCTGTGCCATGGGCCACCAGCACTGGAGGTGTCACAGGACAACATGGGGGTGGCCCATCCCCAGCAGGCAACTCCAACCCTGTTGTTTCCATCCAGCTCGTTTCATAACACAGAGAGCAATTAATGTTCTAAAAGCTTTCTATTTATGCGCTGCTGGGTGAAACGCCCCGTCCTGGCTGGGCAGGGCAGCGTAATTGGGCCAGGGAGGCACGCTGGGTTACAGTGTCCGTCTGTCCTCTGCCCTCGGGTCCTGAGCCTGAAGACTCGAGCAAAACCGGCTCAGGTCCTCCAGAAGCCGAAACCCGGCTGTGCCACCCTGCCAGGGCTGGGGAAGAGGAGGGATGGAGGGGTTGGTTTGGATGCCCGTGGTTCAGCCCTTAGGAGCGAGCTGTGCTTTAGGTTTGTCTCATCCCCTTCCTTCCCAAATATTTTTGGAGCAAGTCGCTCACATTTTCTCTTTGTTCATCCACAGCCCTATGGGATGAGGGGTCTGAGCATCCCTCGACTTGCGTGGCTGAGCGAGGAGCAGCTCCATCCCTGCCAGCTGGAGGCTTTGCTGGGAGCTAGGGGACCCTTTGGCTGTTGGGGTCCAGCTGGAGCTGGGGGCATGGGGAGCCTGGGGCAGCCCTGGCAGTTCTTCTGACCCTGGTGGGATGCTGCCACGTGGCTTCCTGCGGTTTCCTCACTCCGATTGCTTCCTGAGCCGCCCGCCAAGCCGGAAGGGACAGGAAGTGATAGAGGGGAGGAAATTAGTTAGGCTGTCTCACGGGGAGCTGGCCTGGTGCACTGGGGGCTCTGCCACCGTCTGGGTCCCCGCACTGTGCCAGGGGTCCCTTCAGAGAGGACGTGAGATGCAAACCTGGATGAGAGAGAGTGGGGTGGCCACCCTTCCCTCCAGGAGGCAGGGAATCCCTCCCGGCAGGCTGAGAGCTGTTTGGAAGAGGAGTGCAATGTAAACAAACCTCCTTTCGCCGCCCTCCTGCCATGCCGCGTCTTGCTCGGCCGCTGCCGCCCGCTTGGTGAGCTCTGGCTGGCCCTGGGACAGCCAGGATGCTGTTTCCCTGTGGGAATGGGGCACGGTGTTCCCAAAGGGTCCCTGGGCGAGGTGCCAGGGATATGGGGCTCCTGTGAAGAGCTGCAGGGTCATCCTTGGCAGAGCCAAGAGCATCCCGCTCTGTGCGCTGCAGTGGACATGGAAACATCGTCTCTGGTGTCTTGTGGTTTTGCTGGTGTCCCCCAGGAGCTCTGAAGCTTTTGGGTTTCCTTTGAGGGGCTCTGCAGAGCTGGTGGCCGTGTGACTGTGTGGGCAGCATTCCTCTGGGCCGTGTCACCAGGTGGGGAGAAGCAGGAGCAGGGACACGGCCGCCAGCCAGTGTTCCCCTGCCTGAAATGAGGGGCTCGTTAGCAAAAGCCTGTGCCTGCCTACAGATCACTGCCAGTACCAGGGCCCCAGCTGTGCGCTCACTGAGCCCCAATGTGCCAGCACACGCAGGAGCTGGGGTGCCCTAGGGCCTCACTTTGAGGTCTCACAGAGCAGTCCCTGGCAGGGGCTGCATGCTCAGCACCAGGGAGGATGGGGACTCGTGTCCCCCTCACCTCTGGAGCGTGAGTGCCATCAGTCACAGCGATGGGAAGGGGTGATAGCAGCCTCGTGTTCCCCCACAGGGCTGGCGCAGGCGGCACTGAGCCGGTGCGAGGCTGAGCTGCTCCATGCTGCTCCTGCCCAGGCTTGTCATGAACTTTTATCCTTTTGCCGTGGGGTCTGGGTGCAGGGGGGAGGGAGAAGGGCTGGATTGCCCTGGGCCCCCTGCATGGGGAGGCAGGATGGAGGCAGGATGCAGCTGGACCCCCCCCCACCCCCGTGTTTGCAGGGTTGCCTCCACAGTGTCCCCAGCACCTCTGCAGAATCTTTTTGTCCCAATGTCCCCAGCCCGTGGTGGGGAACTCCAGATCAGAAGGGGTCCTTGGGGCTGCTCTGCCCCACACCTTGTCCCTCTGGGTAGTGCCAGCTGGGGACGTGCTGTGCTGCAATCCCCCTTGTGAAGCCAGTGCTGGTGACCATGGCCTCCAGTCCAGGCGGTTTGAGGAGATGCTGTGACAACAGCCACCACCCCTGTCCCAGTTTGGGCGGGACACGAGGGTTTGGGGTAGTGCAAGGTCTGCTGGGGTTGTGCCTCATGGGTGCACCAGATGGGATGATGCTGTTGGGGCTGAGCATGCTGGGGAGCAGGAATATGCTGTCTCCCAGCTTGGCACATGGGTCAAGGATGAGCACTGGGCACATGGGGGCATTGTGGGGGTGACGGACACCTCTGCCCGTGTCACAATGTCCCCGTGCTCCCAGCCCCAGGTTCTCTCCCATGTGCCACCCTGCACGTCCCTGACCCGATCCCTATCGCAGCTGGTTGTGCTGGATCCAGCAGCACCTTGCTCCTGCTTTTGACACTCACAGGGTGCCCTGCGACTTCTCTGACTGCAAACGCTGCCTCCAAAGTATTTCCTTCTCTCACCCGCCACAAAACACCCATCTCTCAGGCACCCTTCCCTCTTTGCATCCTTTGCTTTGGCAGGGTTTAAAGAGGTTTCCTGCAGCTTTAGCAGGGTCTCCAGCCCCAAGCAGCTCTCCCAACAGGGCAGCTGCCTGCAGCCCCCTGTCTGCTGGAGCCCCAGATGTCCCTCCCGTCCCCCACACATGGTGCTGGGGCCGAGCTCTGGGAGCCGTGGGAACACTGCCCCGCTCTCCTGGGCAGCCTTGACCTCTCAGGGAGATAAGGGCTGCCCTGGAGGCATCCTCCCCTGCCTGCTGTGGGCACCGTGCCCACTGGGGGACCTCACAAGGGTGCAGCCCCCTCCATCACCCTCTAAAGCTGGAGTATGTGCCCCCCACAAATTCAGAGTGTGAGGTGGAAGTGGGGACACTCTCCTGGCGTGGGTGTCAGTGACCATCCCCGCTCACGGGCGGTGAGCATCCTCAGAGCATCCCTCAGGGATATGGGATCCCCAAAGCCTGTAGAGATGCCTGTGCTGTGGGAGGGGTGGTCTTCCAGCCCTGCTCCCTGGGGAGCAGCTGGGAGGCAGCAGCCGGTGACATATTTTCCAGCAGGTCCGGTCCCCTTCCCTGCCTGCCCTGAGCAGGTCTGGCCGCGGTCTCCGCAGGCCGTCCAGCCGTGCCGGTTCTCTAATTGCTGCTGTTGTTGGTGTTTTGTAAGGGCAGGGTGGAGCGGCACTGGCCGTGCCTTGCGTCAGCGCGGTGCATGCACCCTCCCTCCAGGAAATCCAGTGTCTTTGCTGTGCCAAAAGCAGGTTCGGTGGAGGAGGAGAAGGAGGAGGAGCTGCTTCCTCGCACCTTGGCCGGGGCCCCAGCATCACCCTCCCTCTTCTCCCAGCTTCCCTGAAAAGGCTGGGCTGGGATTTCCCTGCTGGAGGGGGAGTGGGGTGGGAGGGGGTAGGGGACCTCCAGGGGAGGGGGACACGTGTGTCACAGGCAGGCTGTGGGGTCAGCTGTCACCCTGCCTGTGCAGGCAGCGCCTGGCACGGTGACCCAGGGCACTGGGCACGCTGCCTGCAGTGGTGCAGCCAGCCCTGTGGTTTTGCTATCAGCCCTATAGGTTTTCCCTTGGTCCCCAAAACACCCATCAGGTGGGGACGGCAGGGGTCTGGTGGGTCCCTGTAACGACACCCTCTGGTGCCAGCTCTTGGGGCTTTCCCCTGTTGGGGTGAGCTGATGGCAGCCCTGTGGTGCTGGCACCAGGCTGCAGGATCCCTGCTCACTGAGGTGTGGTGAGACCGGGGGCTCTTGGGGCTGCTGTGGGGTCTGACACCGCTGGTGGCTGCAACATGTTGGGCTACTGCACAAGCTGAGGAGTCTCAGGTTCCCCCATGTCTGCTCTGCCAGGGGGGCTTGGGCTGCTGTGAAGCAGCCAGGGCTCAGCACCAAGGCAGTTGCACCCAGCGTAGGTGCCCCACTGGGACAGAGCCCTGATGCTGCAGGGGTGAGCGAGGATCCCCTGGGCCTGTCCCCATATTCCACCCTCACCATCCTTGTGCAGGGCCTGCTCTCCCATCCCCACCACCCTGCTAGGTTTGGAGCCTGCATCCCTGCCAGGGGCTGTCCCACGGAGCCCCCTGGCACAGCCGGGGTGCTGCAGGCCCTGGGGTGCTGCTGGCCCGTCCGGCACCCCTGCCGCCATCCCTCCCTTGGCCGGCTGGCTCGATCCTACAATCCAGTTCTCCTTATTTGGCCACAGTGCTCAGCAAGAGGGGGAGCGGCGGCGGGGGGGACGCGGGCAGGGATGGGCGGCGGGACCGGAGGGGCTGACATCACATCGCGACGAGGGAGAGAGGGATGGGGGGGCTAAGTTTCTTTTTTTATAAAAGAAAAAAAAAAAAAAAAAAAGAGGCAGCAAGGCCTCGCAGCGCACTTGAGCCAGCGGGCTCAGCAGTTCCTTTAAAAGGAGATGTCTGTGCTGGAGACCTTTGTACACTCCCAGCCCGTCCGGGAAGCGCGGCGGCGCAGGAGACACCTCTCCGCTCCCACCGCCGGCAGCTGCCGCCAAACATGTTATTGCAAAACACTGAAACGCTGCGCTGGGAGCTGGGCAAGGGGAGGAGGAAGAGCAGGAGGATTGAAGGCTCCCCAGCATCACCCACCAGCTGGGGAGGGCCCAGGGCCCCAGCTGAGCATCCTCAGGGTGGGGGGCCTCTCCTGGTACCAGGGGAAGGGCTGCTGGATGGCTCTGGCCACCTGGTTCCCATTAGTGGGGTCTGGCTTGGGGCAGCTCAGCATCTCCCTTCAAATCCCAGCTCTGCCTTTGCCAGGCATGGTGGAGCCAGGATTTTGGGGCCTAGGGGTGTTTTTTGGGCCAGCTTGCCCAAAGAGACTGCTGTTTGGCAGTGGGTCCTGGTGCAGGGTCAGGGTTCACAGGCTGTGGGGCTGCTGTCACCCTGTCCCGAGGTGTCAGCCATAAACACCGTGTGCCCAAGTTCCTTGTATGGGTAATACAGTAGCTGGGGCAGTTTCTTATCCAAATTTTATTTGGGTGGATCCTGGGTGGTCACTGGTGACTTGGATTCGGGTTACTCATAGAAATCACGTTCTGCCCCCAAAGAAAGCTTGTTTGTGTGTCTGATGCCCTACAATGAGCTGCTGGTCTGGTTGCAAGTGAGAACAGGCCAAGGGCCAGGAGAAGACCTGGCACTGTGCTGTCGCTGCGCCCCATGTCCCAGCAAGGGTTCCTGGGTCTGACAGATGTCCCCGTGTCCCAGCAGGTTGTCGTGTATCCGTGGGGGCTCAGGGTCGGAGCCCAGAGCAGCCAGCACCATAGCGTCCAACAGCTGGAACGCCAGCGGCAGCCCTGGGGAGGGGCGGGAAGATGGCCAGGACGGCATGGACAAGAGTCTGGACAATGATGCCGAGGGTGTGTGGAGTCCAGACATCGAGCAGAGCTTCCAGGAGGCGCTGGCGATCTACCCACCCTGTGGCCGGAGGAAAATCATCCTCTCAGATGAGGGCAAGATGTACGGTGAGTGCCGGGGGCAGGAGGGAGGCACCGGGCAAAGGCCAGGGCTGAACTGAAACCTCCTGCCCTAAACCCACGCTGGGGCATCGCCCTTGAGCATCCCCCAACCCCGAAAGCAGCTGGCTGGGGTTCATCCGGGCGCTGGGCTGGGGAGGTGGCAGTGACCTGCGTCCCCTCCCTCTGCACTGGCTCTCCCTCCCGCTCCCTCCCTCTCTCGGCCCTGCCGGACTGACTGGTTTGGTGAAGCCGTCGGGCAGGGAGCGGGCGCGGGACTGCGGGGCCAGGGCAGCCCTCCTGCTCCCGTGTGCCTCCGCATCCCTCCCCAAACCTTCCCCAACCGGACCTGGTGGCCAGAGCGCCCTGTGGCAAGGGTCACTCACCCACCCTCAGCCACTTGCACCCAGCTCAGTTTTTGGTGACTTCGCTGGTGGCAGCGGAGCTGGTCAGCCCCACTGGGGTGATGATTTTGGAGGTGTCAGCCTCGTTTTTGGTATTTCCCAAAACTCCCTGTTCCTGCCAGGGTAGTGACTGATTCCTCCTGCCCTGCACATCCCATGATGTCACCCCCAAGGGCCAGTCACCTCAAAGTCAGGAACATGCTGCCGTATTACCAGGGCTGGCATCTCTATCCCTCACCTCCAAATACACCTGGCCAGGATGCTGCTGTCACAGCAATGGCTCCCCCAGTGCCAGGAGAGAGGGGCAAAAGGGACAAGCCTTTTTGGAGAGCGCTATGCCACTGTGCCCACACCCATGCCAGCTACCTGTGCCACCCCATTGGCAGGCCCCCTAACCCACGGCATCAGGGCTGGTGGAGGAGTGGGGTGAGGGGGAGGCGGGGGGAGCACAGGGCTTCCCAAGCATACGCATTTTTTGGATTTCTCCGGGAATAGCTGAAGTGCCGCTGGGGAGCCTGGCCCTTCGAAGCACGCCCCAACCGGTTTTTCCAGCCTTTCAGAGACATCTGGCAGCTGCTTAAAGAGGCAGCAGCCCCTGCTGGCCTTTCATCTCCCCCCCACCTTCCCCATCGCCTCCCCACTGGGACCCCCGGGACCCCCTGGCTGGCATTACTGAGTGTACCAGGGGCACTGGCAGCACAGACAATGCCAGCATGCAGTGTAATTATGTGCCAGTGCCTCTGCTCTTCTTCACCACACCTCTTTTTGGAGGTTCCATGGGTGCCCATGGCTGTGCCAGCCCCTGCCACACCGGTGCCAGCGCTGTGGGGGTGGCAAAGCAAGGTGGCAGCTGGGGAGCCAGAACCCAGCATGGGCACACTGGGCCTTGCTACACTCGGCTGCTGGATGGGTTATTTTTAACCCAGCCTGTCCAACTGGTTCACGTGGTGGTGTCAGGGGAGAGGAATTTGGGGAATGTGGTAATTTGGAGGAGGACGTGCCCTCTCAGAGGGAATGGCACGGTCCAGATGAATCACAGGGAAAGGGACAAGGGACAGGGCACGTGGACACGGGGATGGCTGTGAGGGTGCAGCCTTGGGCATGGTGTGAGGCAGGATGGGTGCAGGAGATGCTGGCCCTGCATGCTGGGCACTAGGGCTGGCCCTGGCTCACCGAGTCCAGGAAGGCACCACATTTCTTTCCTGTATTTTTTCCCCATATTTCTTTCCCACGAGCAGAGTACAGGGCGCAGAGGATGAGATTAAGGAGCAGGGTGTTCAAAGGGGGATTTTGAAAGTGTACCCCCAAAATGGGGCTCAGCAGCAGGGTCCCTCCTGCCAGCACCCTGCTGTGGGTGTCATCTCACCTGGGCTTAAAGACACGCTGTAAGACCTGGCCCCTGCTAGGTGCTAATGAGGGAGCCAGCCTGGGCTGGCAGGGTGGGAACAGAGCTTCAGGGTGACACCAGGGTGCCATGCCGGCTCTGCAAGGGGTACCCCCATTGTCACCCACCCACCAGCTCCTGCCTGGCGTGGGCACCCCAAGGGGCAGCTGTCTCTGCGTGGCACCTGGCCCTGTCTGTCCCCATGTATGTGTCCCCCAGGAGGGCCCAGTTGCTGTAGGGCTGGGAGGGGGCCAATGGGGGTGGAAGAGGAGGGGTGTATATATATATATTTTTTTTAAGGGATTTTTTTATTCTTTTAAAGCCGAAACCCGCTCCAAGGGCATTTCGACAAGTTCCAACCGCGACCATCTGGTCCATTAAAATAAATCTGGCGTGCCTGGCTGCCCCCGTGCGCGGGGGCCGGGGGGGCCGGGGCCGGGAGAAGAAAGCTCCCAGCTGCTCTGACGTTTGAACGTAGATTGGCCACAGCTGGCCCCTGAAATGTGGCGCAAAAGCAACTTCTGCTTCGAATTAGACCAGGACGTTGGGAAATACTGGTGGAAAGGCCAGCACGGCTTGTGAACGAGAAGCGGGGTGCCGGGGTGGGGGGCGATACCCGGGACCCCTGCGGGCACGGCTGCCCCGGGGGAGGGTTCGATGGTTCTGAGGGGGGCTCCGGCTAGGATGGGTTTTGAGGGGTCTGTGCTTTGAGGCACGGCTGTGGCAGGGGTCCCTGGTGACTTGTCACCTCGCTGTGAGCCGCGGGCTAACGCAGGGAGCGGGGGCAGGCTGGGTGCCCTGCCCTGGCCACCCCGCTGTCCCCGAGGTCGCCACGACACTGTCGCGGCAGCGCCACCTCCTGGCAGCGCCTCCCTCGCCAGCCCGGGGGAGCTTTGGGGGTTTTTGGGGTTTTGGGGGCTGATGCCTCTCGTGTGCCGGGACTGACCCCAGGCTCTGCCCGCAGGTCGTAACGAGCTGATCGCCCGCTACATCAAGCTGCGAACGGGGAAGACACGGACGAGGAAGCAGGTGAGGCTTTGCTCTGCTTTTTCTCCTAGGGTGGGGTGGGAGGCGGTGCCAGGTAAGCCCGAGGGGCAGCAAATGTGCGGCTGCATCGCTCGTACTCTGTGTCCCCTCCTCAAGCCGCTGCTGCTGCCAGCAGGTCCCCCATCTGCGAGGAGCTGTGCCTGTGAGCACAATACCCCTGGGGCTTCCTCTGTCCCAGGATGCCTGGAAATTGGGGCAGGCAGCACCCAGGTTGCCCAGCGGGCTGGGGTAACCCTGCGGGTGGCAGGAGCCCTCAGACTCCTCTGGCGATGTGTGTGGGTGTCTGTGTGTGCCTGCATGGGTCTCTGCTGCATCTTCTGGATCTGGGGACTGTTCCCACCTCTCTACTTGCCAGGCTTTATGCCACTTGTGCCTGGTGCCCCAGCAAAGGCGCTGCAAACCCCAAGGCATCCCCATCCCAGCCAGGGATCCAGGGAGCAGCTGTGATCTGTGGTGCTGGTCCTGGCAGGGCTGGAGGTACCACAGAGCCCTTGCCCTGCTCTCGCTGCCCTGCCTGGTTGGATGCTGGGGCAGGCAGGGATGCCAGCAGGGCAGGAGCACACAGGTCCCTGCAAGCCCTTGCTTCACCGAACCTGTCTGAGGAGTGGGCTGCTGCAGCCCTCCATGGGACATGTCCCTTTCTCATGTGACCAGTTGCTCTTCCATCATGGTGGCCCCCAGCTGGGAGCCAGGCCACCCATCCCAGCAGAGCCCATGGTCTTGGATGCTTGGGAGCATCTCTCACCACTGGGAGATGGTTGGGTTTGGGACACTTACTCCCCACAAGAGAGTTCCCCCAAGAGAGGGACGCTGTCCCCAGACACTGCTGAGGTTATTCCTCTAGGACTTAAACTAAAAGCAGAGGGACCAGGATCTGGCCACTGTTTTTGTGTTCAGACCAGTGCCAAGCAATTCTTCATTTCGGGCTTAAAGATTTAACTGGACCCCCCCTCCATGGGGGAAGGGTGCCGTGCTCTGGGGGGACTTGGGGAAGGCATGGGAGAGAGCAGCCATGGCACTGACACCTCTGTGCAGTCATCTCCTGGACAGCCTGGTGTCTCCTCTTGGACACTATCACTGCTGGGAGCAAGTTCTTGCCAAAACCAGCCCTGAAGCCCTGTGGGTGCATGGACACCCACCCTTCCTGTGGATGGCCCCTCAGCCATGCTGTGCCTTTACTGCCTGGATATCAGCCCCTTTTCTTTAGATCTTGCTCTTACAGGGGCCTGGACACAAAAAACCAACCTCTCTCACCTTTCCCACATGCAAAACCAAGAGCTTTGGGGCAGTGTGCCCGTCCCTCCTGGGCCCACAGGCCCCACTGAGTAACCCAGGGCACCTCAAACCTGCCAGGCTGTACCATCAACTTCTGGTGCCCACAGGGGCTGGCAGGGTCTGTCTGTCTGTCTGTCCCCACGAGGCGGTGAATGGGGACCCCCTCAACTGCAACAGCTTTACACCAAGGAGCTTCACCCCAGCCTGGGGTGGGCACAAACCAGCATCAACCAGCGCCCCACAACTTTCCTTCCTCCAGCTTTTGGCGGGTGCAGGATCCTCAGCATCTCCAGGAGCAGCCCAAGTGCTGCCCCGTGTCTGCGCACTCCCTCCCCCGGGGACAGCATCCCGCCCTGCAGGGGGAACGTATCTTCACGCTCTCTGTGTTTTCCTTTCCGAACGGCGTGGCGGGCGCTAGGTGTCCAGCCACATACAGGTTCTAGCTCGGAAGAAGGTGCGGGAGTACCAGGTTGGCATCAAGGTACGTTGACGCCCTTGCCCAGGTGTCCGCGGCGGTGTCTCTGTGAGCATGGGCAGCCCCTCTCCTTCCTCCTCCTTTCCTCTGGTTGACGGCTCTGCTGTTCCCCCTCTCCTTCTGCTCTCTCTCTGCAGGTCTCTAGCCACTTGCAGGTTCTTGCCCGACGGAAATCTCGTGAGATTCAGTCCAAGCTGAAGGTACGCCCTGCCTCGCCTGGCCCCCGCCTGCTGACGACTAACGCACTCAGCTCTGCGGTGTGCTGCTTGCTTTTCTGTTTTACCTCGCTTTTTTTCGGTGTTTTTTTTTCTTCCCCCTCACTTGGCTCCCTGGGTCAGATGGTTTTTACAGGCATCGTTGTGGGATGCCCAGAGAGAAGTGCAAGGAGGGGCAGCAGAACCTTTTTCTTCCCTCCAGGAGGGTGAATGTGGGTACCAAATCCCCTCTTTGCATCCAGGCAAAGACCCTGCCATGGGGAGATGTGGGTTTAAACCCTCCTGTGGTGATGCATGAGGGCTGCCTCCTCTTATGGGCCATCAGGGCTTCTCCCACAAGGAGAAGGGCCCCCCAGGGCAGCCAGTGAGGTTCAAGCAAGGTGTCCCCTCCACAACTGAGACCTGACCCGGCTCAGAGCAGGTGCTGGTGTGATGTGGACAGAAGCAGAGGGGCCTCAAGGGTCCCTGCAGGCTGCCAGCCCAGTGGCTTGTGATGCACCAGGGTGTGAGCACAGCCCAGGGGCACCAGAGGGATGTGAGAGGCAGCAGGTCCAGCTGGGGCCGTGCTGCTGGGGACGGGGGCACAGTGCAGGAGCCAAGGGAGCCAAGTGAGAAAAAAAAATGGATCATTCTCTTTTCTGGTTGGCTTTTCTTTTCTTCCTTCTTCCTTTCCTTCCTCCTTACTGGAGCCCAACTAACCTTTCCATAACTGTTCCCACCAAACTTTTTGGTGGCAGTGGGGAGGGTCATGGTGGGGGGACATGGGTAGGACTAGGGGCATCACTGAAGGACCATGCCCTGATTGGGTTGGACTCCCATGGTGTGAGATGGGGGACAGAGAGGTCCCCTCTGCACAGCCACCCACTGGGGTGTCCCACAGGGGACAGCCAGTGCCTGCCATGTGCCTCAGTTAATCTCTGCACCGTCCTGCACACAGGGAGCATCTCCCTGGGAGCTCCAGGGGTGATTTGCTGCCTTGCTGTGTTAGTGGGAGCCCAGAAAATATTCCAGCCTGCCAACATTGAGGTCCCAAAAGCATCACCAGCTCCCCCTGTGCCTGGGAGCACTGAGGCTGGCAGTGGAGGCCACTGTCAAGAGCTGGCAGGCAGGGGCACTCTCAGAGCTGGAGCATTTTCATCCTCAAAGCTTTAACAAACTTCAGCTCATGCTGCCTGGGAGCCCACCAAGATGTGTCCCCCAAAGCCCTTCAGCAGGGACCCCAGTGCCCCATGAGCAGGATGCCAGGAGGCCTCCCACAGCCAGGTTTGTTTTGCTAGGAGAAGCCACAGCATCTGAAACTTTTGGAATGCTCCTTTGGACGCAGTCTCCAAGAATGGCAGTCAGGGAAGTGAGGGGGAGAAGTAGGGTCAACAGTAGCAGAAGTCTTAATAAAATATAAAATAAAAAATAAATAAAATAAAATAAAATATAAAATAAATACAAAATAAAATATAAACCGATAAACTATATAATAAATAAATAAACAAAATAATATTTCCTTGTCACATGACACAGTGCAAGGGGGAGTTGGAGCAGGAGTGACCCCAGGTGTCCATGGCTGTGCTCTCCATCCCCAGCCATGCTTCCTGCAGGATTCTGGCATGGAGCAGCCAGGCCAGAGATTCCCCCTGAACAATATTGGAGGCTACGGATCATCCCAGCCCTCTGGCCTCCCCCAGCACTGTCCTGGGGGATGAAAACCCTTCCATGAGCAGTGTCTGTATTTTTGAGCTGCAGTCACAAGCAGTGTCTGTTTTTGAGCTGCAGTCATGTGCACGTTCGTGCTCCTGGCATGTGGCTGCACGCCCGCCCTCCTGCCCTGCCCCAGGTGGAAATAAATGAAGCATTGATCCCTGGGGAAGGTTCAGAGGGAAAGCAGAGGGTGTGCACTGGGACCAGCATGAACGTGTCCTAGCGATGCAAGTGGAGGAGCAGCCCTGGAGCTCCTGCCCAGCAAGTGCTGTGACCTTTGGAGCAAAAGGAAAAGCAATTGGTCTCCTCTGCCAGTGAACAAGGGGGTTGTGCTCGGGATTTTCCTTGCAGTGCCTAGGGGGGAATTGGTGCCCCCATCCCAGGGCAGCTTTTCCTCTCAGTGCCCCAGCCACAAGCACTGAGGAGGCTGTAGAGGACATGAAAAAGCCAAGAATAGAGGATGTTAAAAAGCCAAGAAAGGCACAGGCCTGGCTCACCACAGTGACCTCTTGAGTGGCTGGGGGGCTTTGTCATCCCATTCCTGGTGGGATTAAGCCTGGGCATCAGTGGCCACCATGGTGCCTGGCCAGGTCGAGGGTTTCACTCACCACATGGGCTGTGGTGATGAGGCAGGGTGGGGATACCCAGCTGTGCTGGTTCCAGCCTGGGTAGAGTTAATTCTCTTCAGAGCACTTCACAGCCACCCCATGCCTGTGCTGTGGACAAAATTAACTCTGCCCCAGCTGACACCAGCTCTGGCTTAGGGGAGGTGTACAGAATACCCAAAGGCTCCCCCTATGACACTGTCTAACATTTTTTTTCCTTTCTTTTACCAACAGGCCATGAACTTGGTAAGTTGAGCTTGAGTCTGAAATTCCTTTTGTTCCCCATTGCATTATGCCCTCTCCAGTGGAGGGGCTAAAAACCCTTCTCATCCCCAAGGGGGGAGGGCCACCAGCAGCAGTGGGAGGGGGCATTTTCCAGACCCATCAGCTTTTGCCCAGAGGATATTGGCAAGCTTCAAATGTTAATTAACATTTGAGAGGGGGTGGGGGGTTCCCTCTGCACCGGTCCCTCGCTGGGATTGCCCGCTGGCTTTGCAAAACCTGTCAGGCATGCTCGGATTGAGGGAGCTCAGTCTACCCCTGTAACCCCCGCTTCCCTCCTTGTCCCCCCTTTTTCCCCTCAGGACCAGGTCTCGAAGGATAAGGCTCTGCAGAGCATGGCTTCCATGTCCTCGGCGCAGATTGTGTCGGCCAGCGTCCTGCAGAACAAGCTCAGCCCCCCTCCTCCTCTTCCTCAGGCCGTCTTCTCTGCTGCCCCCAGGGTGAGGACACCCCCACGCCCCCCACACGGGGACACCCTGGGGTGGTGGGGACACCATGAGTCGCACACAGGGGGCAGGGGGATGCTCAAGAGCCATTCTCAGCCCGGGTGGCAATGCAGGGAGGAGGGAAATGTTGGGAGTGGGGAGAGTCAGAAGACACTGACTCTTCCTCGTGCTGTTTCCCCAGTTTTGGAGTGGGCCTATCCCAGGACAGCCTGGACCCTCTCAGGAGTAAGTACAGACCCCTCCACACCCAGCACCAGCAGGACCCCACCTTGGCAAGGGGCTGGGGCATCCCAGGCTTGGTAACCTGATGATGCTTTTTCCTTTCCAGCATTAAACCGTTTGCACAACCAGCTTACCCCATCCAGCCACCCATGCCTCCATCACTAGCCAGTAAGTCATGTCCTCACCCCCTTGGAGGGACCCCAGTGTCCCTCCCGGGTCATATTTGTACTTTGTCCCCTCCCACACACAGTGCCACCCACCTGTGTCTCCTCCCAGCTCTACTGGGGGGAAAGCCTGGCTTTAAATCCAGAAATACTCCACAGTGAGCACGTGCTGCTCCCAGCTGGGCACCCTCCAGTCCATTTCCACCCAGTACATCTCATGTTTTTCCCCCAGTACATGCCATGTTTTCCCCCCAAAACATCTCATGTTTTTCCCCCCCAGAACATCCCGTGTTTTCCTCCAGAACATCCCATGTTTTCCCCCCAGAAATCCCACGTTTTTTCCCCAGAACATCCCAGATTTTCCCCCCACAGAAACATCTCATTTCCCCCCAGAACATCTTCCATGTCTTCCCCCCAGAACATCCCACGTTTTCCCCCAGAACATCCCATTTTTCCCCC